>OY757920.1:15326486-15523986 GCA_963585895.1 Sepioteuthis lessoniana | reverse complement strand
TCAATCAAATTCATTTTCAAGTTGTACCAGTTGTATTGTTGTACAAAATACAAAAACCTCTAAGTACTGATACACTTAGCTATGCAAACTTTGATGAAAAACAATAATTAACCAATATTTTCCAAAATTTCAGTGTTACATTACTTAGAAAAGGTTTTATTTAGCTAATAATTACTTTGAAATTATTAAAAAAAAAAAAAAAAGGAAAAATACAATATAGAATATAAAAAACAATTTTTAGAACTTAAAGCATATTAGGGATTCTTAGATTAATATTGGTAATAATAGACTGTGACTGCATTCTATCATCTTTAACTGTATTAATATATATATATAGTCGTAGAAGTTTGACGTGAATTTCAGATTTTTGAGTAGAGTTAAATACATTAAATCAAATAAAGCACTTGTTAGTCATGATTCCAATTGTGCCATAATATTTCGACCTAAGCAAGAGAGCATGGTGGAAAAGGGTTAATTGGGACAGGTGTCGTCGCACAGTCGTCAGGGGGAGAGCTGGCGTGCAAGAGAATTAATTTCGTTACTCTGTTCGTTTTCTGACCCGTGTAGTAAAAGCATATGTGAGAGGTTATTGGGGGAGTTAGGCTTCCCTTGTGTCTGTCTCTTCTTTAACGCGGCGTGATGAACATCAAACCCCGAGGAAGAAGTTAGGTAGGTAGTTAAAATTTTATTAATTTATCGATGGACGAATTTGATGCATTATCAATTAAATCAACTTGTTTGTTATTTCTTTATTTTCTTGATTTACAACTTATGGTGACGGTTCTTGTGAGATGTTGCGATAGATGAAATAGATTAAAAAAAAAAAAAAAATAACGGAATTTCTTTATTTGATGAGACTTATTATCATCTCAGAACGTTCAATCATTTCGCATAAAAAAAGAACTTTAAGAATCAAATAGAAACAAACAGAAAAAAATTCTCTAATGTTTGAAGACAATTTTTAACAAAACCTTTTATAGAATTCACGTATGGATTGATGATTAATAATAATTCATAAAGTTTGAACAAAAATAGTTTGCTTTTTTTTATAAAAATAATTAGGAGTCAAGAATGGTTCTTTCTGTCTTTATTTTTCATATTTTTTGTTCAGAAGTTTCGAGTCTTTTATTATATCTGTTCTGTGTTCATAATTTTGTCTTATCAGATAACTTACATTTTCCTGATTATCAAATAAATAACGGATCCTTTTATATTCTGTTTTTACTCTGACTCTTCAAATTGATTAGATTTTTATGAGGTTCATGCCTTTAGAGTTGACGAGAAAAAAAAATGAACTCTTCTAAATTCAATAACAAAAAATTATTTTATTTTGGAAATAACAAACAAACATTTATCTAATACAAAAGAATGGCTTTTATTGTGAATACAAGTTGTTTTGCTTTGTGGTGGTGGTGGGGAATACGGTAAAAGTAAAGTAGTGTAAAGAAGGCTCCCTTTTCAATAGCTACTACACCGAGGTGTAGGGTAGGGTACTACTCCTTTCCCTGGTAAGCAAAGTTGGCGACCGTAGTCGAGGGCGACCAGAAGGCTCCCTTTTTAATAGCTACTACACCGAGGTGTAGGGGAGGGTACTACTCCTTTCCCTGAACTGCTCCACTTTACCCTTGATACGTACCTTATAATGCTGAGTGTTAAGCCAGGCGGGTCAGGTACCATTTTAAAAGTTTTTGGTATGACGCGATCTGGGATTGAACCCAGGCCTCCCGGACCATTGGCGAACACTCTACCCACTAATTGAGGTATATAGTCGAGTAATCAGTTTCATTTCCATATCTTTAATTACTTATGTGTAATAGAACTTTAAGTTGTTCAATTCGGATTTGTGTTTTATCTTGTCACACCTTAGTCCTAATTCTATATCTGAATACACCTTTAATTGCAGGATACGTCTTTAAATATTGATATTTGCCGTACAAAACTAACTTCGAATATAATTGTATATGAACAAAAATTGACAATGGAGAAAAAAGAATAACATTTTTATGCTTTCTATCGTCTTTTTAAATTTAAATATTTTGTCTTAACTTTTGAATTTAGAAGTATTATATACTTTTGTAAACTAGGAACTTTAAAAGCTCTAAAAGATTCCAGCTCAAATACTTCAAGTCAGACAGAAAATACTAAAATTAAAATACTTTTTAAGTTAAACATTTAAAATGACTTTTTGAATGTTTAATTGAACAATTTTTTACCCCATTAGATTAGGAACCCTCTCCCACTTAGGGTAGGTCCGGCTTGTTTTCGGTGTTTTCGCGCACCGGAAAATAGTCGGCCTCCACTTCGTAGACAGGGGGATGGGAGGGCAACCAAACGGGGAATTTTTTCCTTTGTTTCGTCTTTTGTATATTTCGGTGTTTTTCTCCCATTTCCATCATATAAAATTTTTGTAAATAAACCATATATTGTAAATAAAATCATTCATTCCATTCGGGGTTTTTAAGTAGGTCTTTTTACAGAGCAAATGTTGTGGTGATGGATGACTGTCTATATATTGAACTGTTGAATTGGTCGGCGAACGCGGCTCGCTAGGTTCCCTTAGAATATATAGAAATACATGACCGCTTTCTTCCCCTCCCCCATAAAACTTTAGGGCTTCATGCTAATGTAAATTTAAAGGAATAAACAGAATAGTCGACCAACGGAAGTTTCCGCAGAATTCTCCTTTAATTTACTATGTAAACTAATTAAAATATGATAGATATAGATCAGCTGCGTCTAACGAAAAAAAAGAAACAAAAAACGTCACAGATTAAAAATCAAAAGTACTGAAAGATATTCAAGTACATTAAAATAAATAAAGTACATTTAAAATAAATACCAATATTAACGAATACAAACTTGTTAACGAATAGTAGTTACAATTGTTATGCTGTTATGCGTGTCGTACAACAGCAAATAACTTTGCCCAGTCGGCTGGGGCTGTAGAATACACCGACTGCACATCTGCAGAGGGGTAAGACCCCCCCCTAACGAGTGTCCTGATATGACACTAAACAATCTGATGGTGAGGTTCCAGCAGTGCTGGAGCTTTGGGGAATGTGGATTACCCCTTCATTGCCATCGCTCCCAGGTCCACTCTGACTAGGAGTGGTAGCACCTGATAGGGCCCTATCTATGGGTTAAATAGAACTAACAGCATACTTATGCTAAAATGAATTGTTTGATTTAATTGAATAGCTTGAAATAGAAACGTTTTTGACAATTAAACCGTACTTACATTTAAATTGCGTGCTTATGCTTAACTGAATTATTTGATATGAAACTGTTTTTCGACATTAACACTGTATTTACACTTAACTGAATTGTTACATATAACTGCTTGAATAGTTTGAAATGGAAATGTTTTTGACAATTAATCTGTGTACTTATGCTAAACTGAATTGTTTTAAATAGAACAGATAATTTACAGGAAAACTGATTTGGCGTTAAATAACCAACAAAGATTGAAATGCCATAAAACCCAACAAACCAACCAACCAACAAATAACAGCCGACATTTTTGTTAGAATAAATGTTATAAGACAAGGAACAAATAAAAACGAAAATTTTCTTTTTTCATGTTTTCTAATTCTTTTCCCCCACCCCCACTTCTCTCATTTTATAAAATTATTTTTCAAATGGCGGTATAAAAATTATTTTTCAAATGGCGGTATAAAAATTATTTTTCAAATGGCGGTATATTTCATTTTCCATGAAAATTTTACAGTTTTATACATTTAATATTCAATATCCATTTACGTATTTTTGTTAAATACAGTATCATCATTTAATTCATATTGATATTAATTTATAATTAAGAGTATTTTCGTGTAGTCCCCGTGGCCTAATTGCTAAAAGTGCCTGTCTGTGACAGAAAAGTAAGTGAGTTCGAACTCCATCCTTGCCATTTTGTTCACTTTCGAATAAATACACGCGAGAAAGATTTGAATCTCCTTATCCGCCCCCTTTCAGCTCTGGGTTAAATTGTACCACTACTGATTTTTACTGCAAAGACGGCTTTGGCATTGAATAATACACGTGGGTTAATATGCTATTAAGATCAAAGAAACCTAAAATTATTTTGCTTGTTTTCTTTCACATATTCTCTAAAGACCAATTTTCTTCTTTTATAATTCCCGTATTTCCATGCGATTTAATTTGGCTGAGTAACATAATATCATCATAAATTCTGCGGTATTTAAGAACATTTGAATCATTTGTCATTTTTATAAAAAGAAATCATGATTGTTGGGATCATTTCCGCTTGTGAGCTTTTTGAGTCGATCATTTGTCATGGGTTTTCGATTGATTTAGGTCAGGTGACTCATTATCAGTATCACATTGTTGTCTTAAGTATTGGATCTAATTAATATTCCGATATATTTCGGGCTGTAATCAAGTTGTCAAAACTACAACTGACCCATAAGATTGTGAAAGAATGGCAGTATAAACCTTTCCAATATTTCAAGATAACAATTAGAATCCATAATTCCTTTAACAATATCATTTTCAGAAATGCAATTCCACGCTCTGACTCTATGTAAACTAGATTTGACATTAAATAACCCATAGTGGTTGATATGCCATAAAACACAACCAACCATCGCCATGACGCTTACCCTTTAGTATTGAACCGTTACTCAACGCTGTTTAGATAGTACGCTTCATCTGATTTTCCATTAAAACCAAAGATGTTAAATTGTCATTCGTTTCTTCATATTCTTCCAAAATTCAATCTTTATGATCTCAGGTGAATTGGATGCATCATTGACAATTCTTTAAGGAAATACATGATATATTTGTTGAATATTGACCTTCGACCCGGCCAAACATGCCATTCCAAAGTGATGCACCGGAAGGAAGTGACACATTCCGATGGCAGTTATGAGAGGAAATCGTATAGGCGGGCTTGGCTGAAAAAATGGGACAAGGTAAAAATCCCATGGTATACTCATAGACTGACGCACCGGAAGAGAGTGACCTGTGAACTGCATGACAGTTATTTCCGCTTGATGACGATCAAACATGCCATTCTAAACATTGATTGGGCGATTGAACTATTATATAACTCGGTGGAGAGAGGAAGTCAGATGAGTTGGGGACCAGAGAAGTTGGAGACAAGTGTTGGTAGAGAAAGCCACCACCCAGCAGAAGGGGCACTCGGGACCCCCGATGGAGTTTGGAGTCTCAAGACTCAACAGAGGTTTTCAATAGACTGCTAACGAATTTGCTATTTCTAGATGAAACTCAGTTCTCTGTGCGTATAATCAACAACTTTTCATAGTTACCTGTAAATTTAAACCCTTAAATGTCAGAAAAAAGTTTAATTTGGAAACTAATTGAGATATCGATAAAAGAACAGAAATGTTTCCCAGGAGTGTTTGTTAATATTATGTCTTTGATATGAAACAGCTTTCCAAAGTTGATAAAAATTATTTCAAAATTAATTAGGAACGATAGGAATAAGATCGTCTTCAGTCTTTACAACTTTATATATTTTAGATTTTATTATTTTAAATGCATCTCTTAAACTAAGAGCGGCTTTTGAATTAATAAAATAATAAGTGAGATATTTAACAAGACTGAAATATAACTTTATTCACTTTTCTTCTTTTTAAAGTGATTTTCATATAATCTACTCATTTTAAATGTATTTTTTATAACTAATTAAAAATGTGTTCGTATTTGGTTATTTGTTGTTGTTCAACAGTTTTTTAAAATATCTATAACCGTATTTAATGGCATAAAAGACTCACCCTTAATAGAATATAATTGAATATCGTATTATGAAGGCTACTTAGCAGGACTGGGTTATTTAATTCCAAATCCTCTTTATGCGTTTATTAAGTATATGATTTCTAAGTCTATCGAATAGATTAATTTCACATATAAGATCTGAGAGATAACGTTTCTCCATTTTAGTGATTGGTTAATTGGATGTCTTGGTTAATTCTAGTGATTGGTTAATTGGATGTTTTGATTAATTCAATCGACACATTATAAGAAATAGTTGTCAAATATCATTTGTTCGAATAAGTGCCGTAATATCATTGTTGTCGTTGGCGACCGTAGTCGAGGACGACCAGAAGGCTCCCTTTTCAATAGCTTTTACGCCGAGGAGTAGGGGAGGGCACTACTCCTTTCCCTGGATTGCTCCACTTTATCCCTGATACTTACCTTATATTGCTGAGTGTTAAGCAAGAAGGTATCATGTACCATTTTTAAAGTCTTTCGTATGACGCGACCTGGGATTGAACCCAGGTCTCCCGGACCATTGGCAAACACTCTACCCACTGGGCCAATGTACAAAAAAATAACTTTTCAGATATCATATTTGAAATATTTTGCTGCTAATTAAGTTTACTTGGATTGAAAGAGAAAGATTTTAGAAATAGCAATATCTCTGAAGTTGGGAAAACCTTAAAAAAGATATTAAAACATGTTGATTTCACGCAGAATGGTCAAAGAGTATTATTTAAAATTTCTCTTTAATTGTCGGTTGTGGGAAAAAATCACCAAGTGCTTCGAGGGTGTTTTCGAATCTTTTGTGATTTAGGTAAATTGAAAACCAGTTCAAAACTTACAAATCCATTCTTCTGTCAGAAACAAAAACATACAGACATTATCAAATCAATATTATCAAATCAACATTATCAAATCAATATTATAGTAAGTAAAAATGTTGTTTTTGGCCTAATAACGTTCATCTTACAATTTGTAATTGCTTACCTTGATGGAAATGGGTTTTTTTTATGAAGTCTCAATAAAAGTGAAAGAAGATTAACGTAATGTTTGTAGTCAGTTGACCTAGTCATCTGGACAAAAGCGTTGTATTAATCTTCTTCAGGCAATGTATTTTATAAATATGTTCAAATAACTTTTTTAGAGGTTCCAAAGTAAATTCCTACGCGTTCGGAAATAAAAGCGCATAAAACCCATAACAAATTCTAAGTTCATTTGAAGGAAAGTATCGGATCCTGGAGAAGAAAGTTATCAATTTAAATCTTCTGTGGAAAAAATAGTTTGGTTTTGTTTGGTTTTATGCCATATTAACCATTGTTGGTTTTTTAATGGCAAATCCTTTTTATACAAATATGTTAAATGTATATGATTTGGTTTGGTTGGGTTTTATGGCATATCAACCATTGTAGGTTATTTAATGCCAAATCCTTTTTATACATACATATTAAATATATATGATTTCGTTTGGTTGGGTTTTATGGCATATCAACCATTGTAGGTTATTTAATGCCAAATCCTTTTTATACATACATATTAAATATATATGATTCGGTTTGTTTGGGTTTTCTGGCAGATCAACCATTGTAGGTTATTTAATGCTAAATCCTTTCTGATTTTTAAACACATGTTGTTGATAACATTTTTAAACGAACTTGAGCTCATTTTTTTCACACAGTTAAATGGTTTCACTTATTTCTATCTAATATGAATAATTGTATTTACTATTAATCATTTGTTTGCACACAATTAAATGTTTTCAAGTATTGCTATTGAACACTGACAATTCAATTAAACACCAGCCATTTGTTTACATACAATTAAATGATCAAACCGTTCTATTTCAAACAATTCAGTCTAGCATTAGTACATAGTTTTTTTGTTTACACACAGTTACATGTAAAACTGTTCAATTTGAAACAATTCAGTTTAGCCCAAGTACACAATTTAGATGTCAAATAGTTCTATTTGACCCAAAGATAGGACCCTATCAGGTGGTAACACTCCGGGTCAGAGTGGACAAAGAGGTGATGGCATTGAAGGGGTACTCCGCATTCCCCAACATTTAACAGAAAAATACTGCGTCCATAACAGAATTAAAAACTGGTCTTTCTGTATTTGAACACCATCTGTTTTTATTGAGTTATCAGTGATTTACTTGTAATTTTCTGTGATTGTATAAATAATAATAATAATAAGCGTTTTTGACGACGGAGTTTCGGATATTTAAACTAACATGTGTGCTTTTGTGAAATTTCTATTGAAAATAGAAAAATCGGAGAGACCAGTGAACCGATTGTTAGTTAGTTCTATTTGATAATGAATTCCAAACTGAGGCAGCTGGCTGCTAATATGGTTGGGAAATAGTACCATTTGTATTAGTGTAAGAAATACGAGGTGAATAAAGAAAACAAAGATAATGTCTTGACTTATTTGTAGTACGATGTTCCAAATTAAAAGAATTAAATGATTTTAAATCCTCAAAAGAAAATATCTTTTATGATAAAAAAAAATCAATGGTATTGTTTGGTTTCGTTTTGTTTTATGGCATATCAATCATATATCTCTTATATATATATATATATATATATATATATATATATATATATATATATATGTGTGTGTGTATGTGTGTATGTGTGAAAGGTATGAATCCAATTATTCTCCCTTCAGCTATGGGTAAATAGTAGGGCAGACTAGGTTCTTCAGCCTTGGTGAGGCAACTAGTCTAGGAGAAGGAAAACTCTGAATTCAAACCTGTTAAACTCCGCTTAAAAATTGATCTTGTGTCATATCCTGCCCGAGCGGAGTGGTTGGGTAAATATGGTGTGTATGTGTGTGTTATTTGGTTTGGTTTATTTTTCAGGCATATCAAGCTTTGTAGGTTATTTAATGCCAAATCTTCTTTATATACACGTATATTAAATAAATATGATTAGGTTTGATTGGCTTTTATGGCATATCAACCATTGTAGGTTATTTAATGCCAAATCCTCTTTGTACATGTATAAAATATAAGTGATTAGTTTGGTTGGGCTTTATGGCATATCAACCATTACAGGTTATTTAAATCCTGTTTATACATATATATTAAATATAGGTGATTTGGTTTAGTTTGGTCTAATGGCATATCAGTCATTGCTGTTAATTTAATAACAAACCCCCTCCATACATATATATCAAATATATATATGATTTACAAACACATTTTTTAGATAACATTCTTAAACAAGCCTCAGCTCTTTTTTGCACACAGTTAAATGGTTTCAACTAGTGCTATATAACCGTCACAATTTAACATCAGTCATTTGTTTGCATATAGTTTGTTCTAATTGGCTTATAGATAGGACCCTATCAGGTGCTATTACTCCGGGTCAGAGTATATCTGGGAGAAAAAGCAATGAAGGGGTAATCTGCATTCTCTTTAATCTCCAAGGCTGGAGCCTCACCATCAGATGGTTTCATGTCATATCAGGACACTCATTGGGAGTTCTTACGCCCCACCCCTGTAGAGCCGACTTTGGTAAAGTTATTGTTGTGACCCCGGAAAGGGTCACTAATGAAAACACAAACACGGATATTAGATAACAGATTATATTACGCAAGAAAGATAGAGTTACATAAAAAGGTAAGAAGTCTCGTACTGTTCGGATAACACCGATATTGATCTGCGCTATTTGATGTCCGCCTCACCCAACGGGCATGTGTGGCACAAGGCCTTTTTTGGTGGGTCCGGGCGCAGGACCAGAGCCCACACGCGCCCGGCAAATTCAGAAAAATGCCTTCGGCCCCGTCGGCATTCCCCTTATTAGGGGCGCCTCAGGCTACCCGGCAACTGGAGAGGTGCAGACCGATATTGATCTGCCTTGGCAGCGAAATCTCTCAGTACTAATAACGGTGAGAAGAGTCCATTATGGTGAGATGGGTAAGGTTCCCACAACAGTTATATTGTGTCACATGTTGCTAAAAATCATTGCTTGCTCTTGCCAATGACTCTAGTTTCTTATTTTTGTGAGGGTTTTCTTCCTCGAATTTTGTTAATATCGATAGAATAAAAATTGCTCTTGTCAATTTGACTATAATTAATGAGTCGTATAAATAATTGTTTTTCTTAAATGCAAAATATATATGCTTATTTGAATCTTAAAAGACTGTTTAATTGCTGAAATAGTTTTCAGATATATATATATATAATGCAAAGCACTTCGAATGAATAGAGCACTCTGGTATCCAGTAAGGTATATATGTAAACAAAACGAAAGTTACTACTTCATAATTCCCGAGCTGACGTGGTTCGCTTGTTGGTTGAGCGGTATGATACTAAGCCTAACGTAAAGTTAGGCGGATTTCGATCCCAGCTTCAAGCGTCCTGCGTGTCTAGCCGCAATGAAGAATTGTGATACAACGAAACAGTCTGTCTGTGGATGAATATATATATACATATATATATATATAGATATATGCCACGTTTGATATGGATTCTGGATTTGGTGCTTATTCAACTTTTTCTTCAAAGACTTAACCTTTTGGATAATCGTAGTTCTTTAACTATAACAAACATTTCTTTCTTTGAAACTTACAATCTCTAAAAAAAACATTTGGCCAATTTGAAAATCTTTAAATATATTTTTCGTTGAAAAAAGTTCTTTATTTATACAATTGCAATTAATATTATAACTTTCCTTTAATCTATTTTTGTTGATTTTTATCGCCAAAAATCAAAACTGCTTAAATAAATGGCAGCAGTTACTTTTCTATTGACAATACTTCAATTGGTGGAAATGATTTTTATCGCCAAAAATCTAAAAGTTCAATTCTTCAAGTGTTTAAAAAAAAAGTTGGTGACTTTAGTCGAGGGTGACCTAAAGGCTTCCTTTTCAATAGCTACTACACCAAGGTGTAGGGAAGGGTGATATTCCATTCTCTGGATTGTTCCACTTTATCCTTACCTTGTAAGGCTGAGTGTTAAGCAAGGCGGCATCAAATACTATTTTAAAAGTCTTTGGTTTGACTCGATGTGGAGTGGAACGTCAGTCTCCCGGCGTACTCATTGAGCCAATAGGCTGGTTGTTTAAATAACTGATTAAATAAATCGTAGTAATTGATTTTCAATGAACAATGCTTCAATTAGTTAGGATATTAAAGCTATCATTTGACAGAGTTCATATATTCAGTTTAATTCCACCGCATTTTCTCCTCTTGTTGTTGGCTACGTCATAAGAATAACTAAGTAAAGCTGTATCCCTTTAGTCGAGGGCGGCCAGAAGGCTCCATTTTCAATAGCTACTACACCAAGATTTAGGGAAGGGTGCTACTCCTTTCTCTGGGTTGCTCCGCTTTATCCTTGAAACGTACCCTATAATGCTGAGTGTAAATCAAGGAAGTACCAAGTACCATTTTTAAAGTCTTTGCTATGACACGACCTGAAATTGAACCCAGGTCTCCCGAACCACTGACAAACACTCTACCCACTAGGTTAGGCGCCTCTGGTGGTGTAATGGTTAGCAAGCTCGACTAGCAAACCTACATGAGTGAGTTCGAGTCTCATTGGGTGCCCCTTTCATATAGCCTTGTGCCACATCTAAGCAAAAAGCTTAGTAAATTACCTCTACCCACTAGGTAGCGCCCTCCCCTACACCTCGGTGTAGTAGCTATTGAAAAGGGAGCCTTCTGGTTACCCTCGACTAAAGGGAGACAACTTTACTTACTTATTTATAACCTCTTCTAATAAGAATAATACTGTTTTAAAGGAAATCTTTCACGATATTACTAAGTTTCCTAGGTGTTAGGAAAGGAAATATCAATGATCATAAAAAATATATGCATTTATTATTCTTAACGAGAAATCCCGACGAACCAGCCGTTTTGTTGTTGTTGTTGTTGTTGTGTGTGTATATATATGTGTGTGTGTGTGTTTTCTGCACTGTACTAAATGTCTGATGATTTGATTAATGACTGCGACGCTGATAAATTTTTTCTTACCACTTTTATTTTCTCTTTTGATTCGTATGGTTTATATCTTCAGCTACTGTCTTGTGATTCTTGTCTACAAAGACAAGTAAGTAAACCATTTAAAAAAAAAAGCTCTGGTCTTAGGTCAATGACTAAACGTTACATGTCGAAATTGTCAAATCCTTTGATAATAAGTCTTGAAAGAAAAAGTTTTAGAAGCACTATCGTAGCAAGTGTAGCCTAGAGCATCTGCAACCGATGATTGAGCTTAAAAGTTGTTAATAAGTCGCTGGAACTATATTGTAATAATGCGAAGCTCGCACCAGTGTATATAGGCCCATTCTCTCTCTCTCTCTCTCTCTCTCTGACATACTCACACTAGACCTTAGAATGAAAAATTTGATTAAAATTCGGTTAAAGTTAAGGCCAAATAGAATAGCCTCTAGAAATATATGTCGCTGGGTAATAATAAATTTATTAAAACTCTTCAAATAGCAGAGTAGCAAATTGATTTTTGTTCAGGAATCTTTGAAAATAATGCATTCATAAGATGAAAATTGTATATCTATATTTCTTGTAAGGAGATGATAAGAACTTCAACTGAAGGAGGCTAAAAATTACTATTTTTTCCTAGTCCATTCCGCTGGGTCTGCAGAATGATACCAACTGCATCCCTACAGAGGAATAAGATTCTTCCCCCCCCCACCACCACGGGTGTCCTGGAGCCCAGTCGGTTGGAGCTGTAGAATACAACGATTGCATCTCTTCAGAGGGGTAAGATTCCTTCCACTGCAATGAATGTCCTGTGGTCTAGTCGGCTGGGGCTGCAGAATACACCGACTGCATCTCTGCAGAGAGATTAGACTCCTTACACCCTGCTAAATGCCCCGTGGCCCAGTCGGCTGGGACTACAAAATACACCGACTGCATCGATACAGAGGGGTAGGACTCCTCCAAATAATGTCCTGATTTGAAGCTAAACTGTTTGATAGTGAGGCTTCAGTAATGTTGGAGCCTTGAGGAATGCAGAGACCCCTTTATTGCCATCGCTCCTAGGTCCGCACTGATATCACTTGATAGGGTCCTATCTATGGGTCAAATAGAACTAGACTATGTAATTCTGCTAAACTGAATTGTTTCAAATAAGTGTTGATATGTATAAAAACGGATTTGTCATTAAATAACCAACAATTGTTGATGTGCAATGAAACCAAACCAAACCAATTCAACTGCATCGGTCACGTGATATACAGACTGCAATCATGTACATGATAAAATATTGCAAAACTTTTGTTTCACCTAAGTGTTATTGTACCATAGCCCGATACGGATATGTAAAACGTACATAGAACGTTCATAACATATACATAGAACACACACACACACACACACACACACACATATATATATATATATATATATATATATATATATCACACACATACACTCACTACTCAGGCACGCATACACATATATATCCCTCATATATACACTTTTCACCCATCCACACGCACACACACTCACAAACTTATATATACACACACACACACACACACACACACACACATATATATATATATACATTCACACATAGATTCTCTTTCCCCATATATATATATATATGTGTGTGTGTGTTTACTAACCCCCTCCGAACGAGCAGAATTCAACGCAAGGCGAATTTTCAAGCCGAGTTTAAAAGCTTCAGTTTATGAGCTTTCCTACTAGACCTGTTGCCATTGCAAGGTTAAAAATCCCGTTTGCTCCATCATTTAGACGAGACTGGAATGAGAATATATATATATATATATATATATATATATATATATATATATATATATATATATATATATATATATAAACTTATCCTTATATTGACAAGAGAATATGAAATGATATATATATATATTTATACCTTTGAATTGCGTAGAAGTTATAATATTAAAATGTGTTAATTTATTCGAAAGCATATATATGTGTGTGTGTGTTTGTGTGTGTGTGTGTGTGCATTTCAGTTGGTCAGATACGTGTATATAGCAATGTAACTAAATTTCGATGTGTATATATATATATATATATACACAGATATATATATATATATATATAGAGAGAGAGAGAGAGAGAGAAAGAGAAATGTCTGATTGTTCGATAAATTGTTCCTTTCTCAAAAATATTTTTTCAAAATTTAACTTTCGGTTGTTCGTTCAAATTTGAAAACTTTTTTGTATAATCAAATTGAAAGCTATTTTGTACAATCAAATTGAAAACTATTTGGTACAATCCACCACTTTGAAAGTTTATTAACTTCTACATTGATTCGTTTATGGATCGTGTCACACATTTACGATTGAAACTGTCTACATTTGAGTCAAAACCAATTAAACTTTTGGCATATAACTAATTGTTGAGGTTTACAATTTCTCATATCTGGGTGGGTTGAAAATTTGCAGTTTTGGAATTGGAGCTACCATATGTATTGTAAGTTACCTTAGCCCAATTTTTTTGCATCTTTGTTTAGCATTATAGTTGTAACATAGCCATAGATGAATATGTGAAACGTACATAGAGTGTTCATAAAATTTATACATAGAACATAGGAATCCCGAAACACGAAAAACACTTACGACTTCTTAGTTCAGGTACGAAACTTTTTATTACCTTTGAGTTTAAAGGTTCTTCGACATAAGGAGAGAGGCACAATTTTTCTATGCTGGCTTTTTCATCTGCGCTCCCCAACACGTGTGGCACCCGTCACAAGGCCACTGCGAGCTAGCGAAAGTCACCCTTCTTCTTCGGACCGCAAGACTCAACTCAACGACTTTTTCAAAATCCCCAAAATCCTCTGCGCGCGCTTCCGGTGCATGACGTCATTCACATCCCCTGGTCCTGGGATTTTTATCTTGACGTCTGTGAACGATACATCCTCCCCGCGATCGCGTTAACACCTGCGGTCAAGTTTGCACCTAACTAACCCATGTGCTGAGCCGAAAAGTTCTCAGCCTAACTAAACCCAAAGGCAAGATATATAAAACGAAATCCCTCGGCCATTATTGTACATCGTGTGCCACTAAAGCATCTGTAATTAAAAAAGTCCCAACTTGTTACAAGATGAAAAGGAAATTGACCTTTTGTCTTTCAAAAGAATATTAATGCAATGTTGACATGAATGGTAATGATTTCACTACAATTTGCCGAGAGGATTTTTTGACAAATTCATACTCTTTTTCTTATTCCTAGATATTGTTTGCATTTCAATAACGATGAACAGAGTTAGTAGATTCATGATTGCTGTTAAGACAAGTGTATTTTGGAACGTTTTTAAATCTTGCTTATCGATGAGTGAGCAGCAACTACAACAGAAATTAAAGAGTTCTTTTTATGGGCCTCATCATATCTGGAAAAGACAATAAATGAAAAAAAAGTGGGGAGCAAAAGACAAACACTTTCAAAGTGGGTGTACAACAAAAGTAAGCAGACTGGGAGATTTACATTGTTACGGGGAGAATCTCGGAGAAATACAATGAGGTTTGTTTATATGGAGAATCAGAAGATAAATATGCAGCTGGGGATTTATTGATAACGAGGTTAAAAGGGACGACAACCGGGAATTGTGATGTTAGTCTGATTGAGCCAATACAGCTAGATGAGAGAAGTGAACGAATCAAAGGGAAATTAGATAGATAGATAGTGTTATGGGACCGTTGCCTACCCATTGATGAACTCTTCCAAATTCTATATTAATCGAGAGCCAAGTACTCTTGCCGTTGGGATGAATGGTCAGCCGGTTGTAGAGACTGGATATTCGACTGACAAGTAAGCCTAGCTTACGCCACCACTTTTCTCTGTATTATGTTACTTCAATATATCCTTAAACTTATACCGTGTTCCGAGTTGTCTTTTCGTGGTCCCAAATAGGGTCCACATCAGATAGATAGATTGATAGATCGATAGATAGATCCAATTTACCAACCTCTTTGCTCGAGCAGGATATGACACAAGGTCAATTTTTTAAAGCAAAGTTTAATAGGTTTGAATTCAGAGTTTTCCTTCTCCTAGACTAGTTGCTCACCAAGGCTGAAGAACCCAGTCTGTCCTACTATCTAACCATAGCTGGAGGGAGAATAATTGGATTCATACCTTTCCCAAGGGTATTAGTGCTATGTGAAATGCAATCAGCCTCGTCCAGGATTTGAACTCGTGTCGCTGTGTCCATTTCCTACGACGATTAACCATTACACCACGGGCACCTCCTAATAGATAGATCGATAGAGAGAGAGAGAGAGAGAGAGAGAGAGAGAGAGAGAGAGAGAGTACGATCAGTGGCCAAGAAATTTGATCCCTTGTAGTTCTCGTTCCAGTTGAGAACAATTGTGAAGTATCGATAGGGATGCTTTGAAATCGAAATATAATGCAACAAACATCACAATAATAAGGCATGACAGCTGAGTGTTAGTCAAGAAGGTATCAAGCACCATTTTTTAAGTGTTTGGTATGATAAGACCTGGGATTGAACCCAGTGTTTTTTTGTTGTATTTAACAGTTTTCATTTCTTTTTTCTTTCTTTCTTTGAAAAAGCTTCTGGTTTAATTTTTTTGTTTCGATGCAAACCCTTATTCCTTCTGTCAGTCTACAAGGTATCTTCAGTTTTTTTGTATTTAAAAGTATTGATCTATTACTTTCTTTGAAAAAAAGTCTTCTTTAATGTTGCTTTCCGATGCGAATCCTTCTTATTTATCTCAGTTAACAATGCATCTTGAATTTTTGTCAATAGTTTAAAAATCCCTTACATACTCCATCATTCTCTCTTCATTGTATTCTCACTTCTAATTTTCTTAAAAATTATCTTTTTGTTCCTTGTCCAGTCAACTGGGGCTATAGAATACACTGACTGCACCTCTGCAGAGGGGTAAGACCCCCCAATGAGTGTCCTGGATATAACAATAAACAGTCTGATGGTGAGGTCCCAGTAAAACTCTAACTCGGCTTAAGAGATTTGAGAAATACACAAAGAAAGACAATAAAACACTTAGTTATGACTGTAATGTTACTGTAGAATCGACAAGAGAACAAATTGAATGTTGAATCTGAACATACTCAAATAGGACAACAACAAAAAAAAAACTGGTATGAAAAACACTTCAAGAAGCAAAACAGATGAGATGGAAGAGAAGAGCACATTAGCAAATATGAAATCAAAGCATAAAAAATACCCTAGATAATGATTGGGTGACCAATTTGAACTTCAAATTCCGATTGAATTTTTCTTATTTTCTATGATAGCTTCTGATTGATATATCTACCATTGGTTGGCATTATCAAATTCAAGACGTTAATACAGTTTTTAACGTATCATTTTATCTCGCCGAATCATATCTTTGCTCAGTCGACTGGGGCTATAGAATACACTGACTGCATGATGGTGAGGTCCCAGTAATGCTGGAGCCTTGGGGAATACGGAACACCCCTTCATTGCGATTGCTCCCAGGTTCACTCTGGCCCGGCGTGGTCGCACCTGATAGGTCCCTATCTATGGGTTAAATAGAACTAACGGCATACTTATGCTAAACTGAATTATTTGATTAAACTAAATAGCTTAAAATAGAAATGTTTTTGACAATTAAATCGTACTTACATTTAAACTGCGTTCTTATGCTAAACTGAATTATTTGAAATTGAACTGTTTTTGACATTGAAACTGTACTTACCCAAAACTGAATTGTTAGTTTGAAATAGAAATGTTTTGACAATTAAACTGTATACTCATGCTAAATTAAACTGTTTGAAATAGAACTGATTATTTACATAAAAATGGATTCAGCGTTAAATAATCTACAAAGGTTGATATGCCATAAAACCAAACCAAACCAAACCAATCTTTTTGTTCCGTTACTTCTTTTTTCTTCTTTCTTTTCTTCTTCGTTCTTATCCTTTTCTAAAGAGCTTTTTTTTAATCAAATGAATGTGTTTAATTGAAGACTGTTATCATCATCATCTTGTCGTCCCATCAGCACGGATATCCCTGTCCCTCTTTCGCCACTCCTCCCTATCGTTCATCGCATCTGACAGGTCATCAGGGCTACATCCTGTATTCTCATAGAGCTGCTGTATGTAGGTTCGAGCTAGTCGCCCTGCTTTTGCTCGGCCATAGGAGAACATCACAAATGACATCGTTCCTGCTTCTCCAGCAGTGTCCTGCATGACTAGTTCATCTAACTTTGATAGTACTATCAAGACTGTTATAGTGTTTAATTATTTTTGTATTTTTCTTTAACAGCATGAAATCCTTATTCTTGAAACATCATCACTGCTAAATCTAAAATAGTAATTATATTAAACAATAGCATAAAACTAGTTGCTAAAATATCCACTTTATGATGGAATAAATAGTTTTATTCTGTGGAAAAAAATAGTACAAAGGTTCATACTTAAAGAAATGGTTATTCTTACGAGTAACAAAAATAACGAAATAGCATACTTCATCATCATCATCTTCATCATCAAGTTGCACTGACAGCATGTATTTCCCTGACTCTTTCTCTCCATCCATCCCTATCATTCATCGCTCCCGGCAGGTCTTCCAAACTACATCCTGTGTCCTTACAGAGCTGATGTAGATAAGTTCTTGCTAGTCGGCCACTACTGGCTAATCCACGTGTAGGACCATAGAGGAACATCGCTTATGAGTTCGTCCTTATTTCTCCAGCAGTGTTCCGCATGTCTTGTTCGTCTTATTCGGATGGTTTTTGAGATGGGCGGTAAGTGGCCGTACAGCTGTTGTTTCGTTGGGTGTTGCTTCGAGGATTCGTTTCAAAATAGCTCGTGACATTCTTTTGTAGTTCCTATCTAGCTTTTTCTCTTGGCGTTTTCTCAGTGTTTATGCCATGCATCCATACAGTAGTGTGGACACGGACACGGCATGGAAGAAATCCCATTTTATTCTATCAAATAGATCAGACTTCCATATGATCAATAATTTATCGATAACAGTTGATGCTGTTGAAAACACTGGAAAATTGAATGGTTAACTCATTTACTATTTACTTTGATTTTGGAGGTACAGCATTTTATCTTTAAAATGTATTTTACATTTAAACGGGAATAAACGGCTTAAAAAAGAAAGATGAAAATAAACTTATGTTTTGCCTAAAACGATTGTTCGAATTGTTCATTATTATTGTAATTTCCTAATAAGAAATCAGCCTGTGGTACTGCCTAAAACACAAACCTTATAAATAGTTACTAACGTAGTAAGTTAGTTCTTCATTGAGTGCTTCACACTTGACTTTCTACCAGTGTAAGCTACAATACGTCTCATAGATAAGTACACAGTCATTTTTTTAAAACATAGACTTACTCTTCTTCTAAACTAAAGAGTGCACAATTATACAATCAAAACGTATTATTAGGTACTATTTATTACCAAACACTACAACACTGCAACACTATAATTAAAAGATAAAACCATGAATCTTTGGCAGCTCAAAATAAATAAATAAATAAATAAATAGATAAATAGGTAAATAAAAAAAATTAAATTAAAATAAAACATAAATAAAAATAAAAATCAAAATAAAAATCAAACATAAATAAAAATGAAAATAAAAAAAATGAAAATAAAAAATAAATAAAAATAAAACATAAATAAAAAATAAAACATAAATAAAAATAAAAAAATAAATAAAAATGAAAAATAAAACATAAATAAAAAAAATAAAAAATGAAACATAAACAAAAAATAAATAAAAATAAAAAATAAATAAAAATAAAACATAAATAAAAATGAAAAAAAAAAACAAAAAAAACAAAATATAAAATAAATAAAAATAAAACCTACAGCCTTTTTTTTTTTTTTATATTTATGCTGTTTATTTTGGGGTTGCATTATTATTTCAGTATAATTTTAGTCACAGTGTTTCAGTTTTGTAGAGATTGGTATTAATAATAGTAATAATATCCATTTTGTGCGATAATGTGGGATTAATAAACACTTATTATACCTATACATTATTGTTGTATTATTCCGTTTGTTAATATTGCATATAATTATGAAATACATTACTTTTATGATTTTCAACGTAAAATGCTGGTAAAAGTTAACGAAATGATCAGGAAAACCCAATAAAGAATCCCTGAATTTTTCCTACAAACAGAAATAGTGTATTTATGGAGAAAAAGAAGAAGGCGAAATGCTAGGAGAGTAGCACTTGTAAGCAGCAGAGATAAAACGTCAAAACTGAGCTTAGGTGCCTGATGAAAATGTTGTCGGAAGCAAAATGCAGTCATAAATGTTTAATTTTCCCTTACTGGCCAAAAATTGTTTGATACGAAAAACTAGAAATTGAGGTTTAAAAAATACCTAATTTTAAAAAAAACATGCGCCCTTAATTTGCAATATCTGATGTAAAATTTAATCTTAAATTAAATGATTAAATTATTTTCAAACATTTAATAAAAAGAAAAAAAATTCAAATTCAGTTTTACTTCTGAAGAAGCATTTTTTCTCATCATTTTTTTCTTTTAGGTATAAGATAGTTAGAACTTTGCCCAGGAATTACGAGAAAAAGATACGATTTTAGGGCGAGAAGTTAGATAAAAAAAAAACTGATGTAGAAACCGAATCTAAGCATTTAAAAAGATATGAGAAAAAACAAAAACAGAACAAAACAATCATAGCAAGTTTTCTCCTTTTCGAGTTATTTTAAATTGGATAGCTTTAAAGATAGGTATACTAATATTTGTAAAATGTTGCATCAGAGACAGAAGTAATAAATAAAAATAAGGTGACATTGCATATGCGGTTTTTATTTAGGACTTAACTCGAACAGGCTTATATGATAAAAATTCTGTCAATCTTTTGGGGTTCGATAGGTTCTAAAAACTTTCCCCGTGAAATTGCTTGATTATAGATAAATTGCCAGGCAATGGAATCACTTTTATCTGAAACAATTTCATTTGATATTTATATAAAGGAGAAAAAACAAATAAAATTTAATGACACGTTCTCAAAGTATTTGGGCTCGCTAGAGTAATTGACTTTTCAGATGGCTATTTTCAATTAAAAATTGAAAGAAATTGTGTTTAATTACTAAGAGCAGACATCAAGAATTATATCAATGTATTTGAATATCAAATGCAAGTAAGTAAAGTTGGCGATCTTAGTCGAGGGTGACCCGAAGGCTCCCTTTCCAATAGCTACTACACCGAGGTGTAGAGTAGGGCGCTACTCCATTCCCAGGATTGCTCCACTTTACCTTTGATCATCACCTTATAGTGCTGAGTGGTAATCAAGGCGGCATCAAGTACCATTTTTAAAGTCTTTGGTATGACTAGATGTTTTTGACAATTAAACTGTGTACTTATGCTAAACAGAATTGTTGGAAATAAAAATGTTTATTTGTATAAAAATGGATTAGGAATCAAATAACCTACAAAGGTTGATATGCCATAAAACACAAACTAATTATTCTCTCTTACATTAATTTCCTCAAGGCGATGAATTAGCTTCCTAGAGAAAATATTTTGAATCTTGTACCTGTTTTTCACACAATGTGACGAGTAGTTCGAGCTAACTAATATATGAAACTTATTAGAACGATTAACCGGGAGGAGAAAAGGAAAAATCAGTCAGAGGCTCTTGTAAATCCAGATTTAAATGTTATAGAACATATTACATGGATTTTCGGTTTGTTCCTAGTGACCCCGTGTGCTTTGACAAACTGTCACGTTGTGATTAGTAAACAGGGGTGGCAGTGCGTCAGGGCAGGCCGGTCAAGCAGGTGTGTAATCGGAAGGTGACCACGTAATATGAGAACCACGCGGTCAGATTTAGACAGTGTCCAGAGAAAATCGACAGTCGAGCCAGGGATAGTTAACCGATCAGAGGCGTCTCGGACGTCTCAGACGATACGGCTTGCAAGGAGGTGCAAGCGTTGGCACCCCCTTGTTCCCGGAAGAAGATATGAAACAAGAAGTCGTCCCCTCTCTGAGTATATGTCTCACCATCTATCTCTCAAACTAATAGCAAACTGTGTGCCGCTTTCGAGAATAAAATGAGAGATATATTTTTATATATCCGTGTTTCTCGTTGTTCATAAAGACACAGCTGAGTATACAGCATAAACATTCGTAGAAAATGCAAATCGTCTTATAATTTAACCGTTTCTTGTATCAATATTCTTCAGTATTACATTCAGAAAAACCACTAAATAACCAGTAGACGAGGATAATGTGTATATTCACTCGCAAACAAACGACAATCTGTTTAATCTGAGAAAACATCAGATTCAAACAATTACGCAAAGAACTTCAATTTACTGATGGCTCACCTGTTCGTGCCAATACGACACAAAACATCTAACTTTGCAAAGAAAACAGAATTTCTTTCGTCTAGAAGTCAACGTTCTGAAGATTCAGGTCTGCAACAGTCTTGCCCATGCTAGTAGTACTATCCAACTTCTATCTTTAACTGCCAAAATTAGATGGCAACTCTCCAGTTTATTAATTTGGACGTTGGTTGGTTGGTTTTTATAGCATATCGACCCTTGTAGGTTATTTCAAACCAAGTCCTGTTCATACATATATTAAATACGTATGATTTATAAAAAGTTTGTTGGTAACATTTTAAACGATCCTCAGCTCATTTTTCGTGCACAGTTAAATGGTTTTAAGAATTGCTATATATCACTAATGATTCTAATTGATATTAATTAATTGTTTGTCCAAAGTTAAATGGTTTCAAGCATTCCTATCTAGCACGATCAAGTCTTTTTGATAATAAGGATTTATTTGCACACAAATGTGAACTTAAAACTTACGGACAGTAGAATAATGATATGTATTAAGACACATTTTTTTTCATACCGGACATTGGCCTAGCGGTTAGAGTGTTCGCCAGGGAGACCTGGGTTCAATCCCAGGTCGAGTCATAACAAAGACTCAAAAAATGGTACTTGATGCCTCCTTGCTTAACTTTCAGCATTATAAGGTAAGGATCAAGGGTAAAGTGGAGCAATCCAGGGTAAGGAGTAGCGCCCTCCCTTTCACCTTGGTGTAATAGCTATCGAAAAGGGAACCTTCGGGTCACCCTCGACTATGGTCGCCAACTTTACTTATTAAGACACAAACACATAACAACAAAAACAGAAAGGCTAATTTGCATACTGATCTTTAAAATTTGATTTGAATAAATATTTCTTTGGTATTATTGATTTTTGATTGCTTCACTTTATTTTAATATGAGCAAACATCCCAATGGTAAATCTTAAAAGAAAGATGTTAACAAAAAGAAATAACTCATTTTATTTTCTATTGTCAAATTTAGTTAAATAAGAAAAATTTAACAATGAAAGCAAGGAGTGATGAGAAGAGCTAGCATCCAAGCTGTTCTATTCTTTGATTACACACCTTGATTTCAAAGTCCCCGTAGAAATAATTCAAAATAAGTACAAAACTCGATATGCATTATTTATTTTCATTTGTCTTTCTAATCTATTTTATCACATTAAAACTCATGGTGTAGTCGAAATGAATGATAGAAATTGAAATAATATTTTTATTGGGTTGGCTAAGGTCGGCAGGGTTGGTTGAGATCGGCGCGATGTCTACTTGGCAACTGGACTCTGGGTTATTTGGTACGACTACGACGGCTATTGGATGCTGTTTATGTGTGGTTGCGTGGCCATATTTGCATGGCACGTGTGTGTGCTTGCAATAGGTATATTCATTAGCCGGCGGTATTACTTCACCGAAGCGTCCCTGTATAATATTCTTCCACAACCATACAATATACTTCGTTACGCATTCAATACGTTGACAGACTTTTTTCGCACAGGCATTTAAAATTGTCGTAGACTCTTGAAAATTCACTATGTTATTGCTATACATCGTATAAGATGACTGACCAATTTTTATGATTCAGGTTCAAATGAACAGCTACAGTAGCAATTGGAATACACCTGATTGTCACAGCTGGTGAATTTCAAAAATGCAATCTGGACGTGAGGACACTTTAGAAGAACGATATGCAATAAAATTCTGTTTTAAACTTGGAAAAAAGGCCACAGAAACCCATGGAATGCTTCAGACTGCTTTTCGACCATCCTGCCTAAATCGAGCATCAGTTTTTGAGTGGCATAAGAGATTTAAGGAAGACAGGGAGTCTATGAGGGATGATGAGAGGTGTGGGAGGAGTAGGGAAGTCAATACACCACAGTTGATGGGCCAAACGGTGGGGGTTGGGATTACTATGTTGAGGTTTTAACAGAGTTTAGGAAGAGATTCCTAGGGAAGAGGCCAGCACTCTTCAAATCGGGTCAGTGGAATTTCCACCAGGACAATGCACCAGTCCACAACAGACTATTTGACCAAGATCGGCATCAAGACAGTTCCTCACCCTCCCTATAGTCCATACCTTGCTCCCTGTGACTTTTGCTTATTCCCTAAGCTAAGAGGCTGGCGTTATGAGACAATTGAGGAGATGAAAGAGGCTGTGACGAAGGTCATTGACACGCTCACACAAGAGGACTTCCATGGGGCCTTCCAGAAGTTGTTGGAACGATACAACAAGTGCATTGCAGCCGGAGGAGATTACTTTGAGGAGGACTAGAGTTTCATGTGTGTTTCATGTGTGTACTATCAATAAAAGTGCCCATACGAAAAAAGTCTGGAAAGTAATTTAATGATCCTCAAATTACTTTCTTTGAAAAAAACTTCTTTAATGTTTCTTTTCGATGCAAATCCTTCTTCTTTATCTCAGTCAATAATACATCTTGAATTTATGTCAATATTTAAAAAATCCCTTACGTATTCCATAATTTTCTCTTCATTGCATTTTCAGTTCCTATTTTCTTAAAAAATTATCTTTTTGTTCCTTGCCCAGTCGACTGGGGCTGTAGAATACACTGACTGTACCTCTGCAGAGGTCTAAGACCCCCCAATGAGTGTCCTGGATATGACAATAAACAGTCTGATGGTGAGGTCCCAGTAAAACTCTAACTCGGCCGAAGAGATTTGAGAAATACCCAAAGAAAGACAATAAAAGACTTAGTTATGACTGTAATGTTACAGTAGAATCGACAAGAGAACAAATTGAATGTTGAATCGGAACATTCTCAAATAGGACGAAAAAAAAAAACTGGAATGAAAAATACTTCAAGAAGCAAAACAAATGCGATGGGAGAGAAGAGAACATTAGCAAATATGAAATAAGAGCATAAAAAATACTCTAGATCAAGATTGGATGACCAATTTGAACTTCAAATTCCGATTGAATTTTTCTTATTTTCTATGATAGCTTCTGATTGATATATCTACCATTGGTTGGCATTATCAAATTCAAGACGTTAATACAGTTTTTAATGTATCATTTTATCTCGCCCAATCATATCTTTGCTCAGTCGGCTGGGGCTATAGAATACACTGACTGCACCTCTGCAGAGTGGTAAGACTCCTCCAATGAGTCCTGATATGATACTAAACAGCCTGACAGTGAGGTCCCAGTCATGCTGGGGGCTTGGAGAAAACAGAGCACCCCTTCATTGCCATTGCTCCTAGGTCCACTCTGGCCCGGAATGGTAGCACCTGATAGGGCCCGATCTCTGGGTTAAATAGAGTTTCATGTGTGTACTATCAATAAAAGTGGCCATACGAATAAAGTCTGGAAACTTATTCAATGATCTGCGAACAATCTCTTTTCTCTTATAACTAAAATAACAGGATTTTTATTGATTTTTTAAAAATTTTCTTTCTCTTTTTTCGTTTTACTTCATGCATAACTATTTCTATTTTTCCTTTTTTATTTTCTTATGCTTCGATTCTTTGCTTATCTGTCATTATTGTTGTTGTTGCTGCTGCTGTTGTTTAATTCGGCTCGTTCTTTTTCAAAGGATTACATAAATAGGTTTGGTTTAATTTCATATCAACCTATGCGGGTTATTTAATGCTAAAGCAACAATCGTTGAAAAACCACAGTGATACTAGTTACCTCATAGTTGAGGAGGGGATAGGTGGGTTCAATATCTTTACCAAGGGTATTAGTCCGAAAGTGAATGTGATAAGCGCGACCGGAGTTCGAACTCATTCACTTCGAGACCGCAGTGATTACATAAATAGGAAAACAAGAAAAATGCTTTAAACAATCAATGCAGACATTGCAGCTGTTCTTTGTTTAGTTTTGTTTTTTTCATATCTTTTTCCGTGATCCTTAGTTCGTTCCTATGGAAGGTAAAATAAAAAGAAGAAACAATAGCCAACATTTTTAGTAAACTAACCAGACAGACAAAGTTAAAACTATAGACAATTATTAAAAAAAAACAAACTAGCCACAACAAATACTGTAACATATTGACCCTCGGCCGAGCTTTCAAATAAGAGATGCACTTGTGTAAATAACAGGTGAATCCGGTCGAAGATATCAGGGTATAACCTTCACTGTGGACGTGTTGAATTGGGTGCAGATGTGACGCCTACAAGAAGCGGGTGGACGCCAAACTATTATAGAACCCGGTACCACAGAGAGGTTCATTTAGTTGGAGATAAGATGCTGCAGAGAGAACCAGCACTCAGCAGAGGGCTATGAGCCGCCAGGACCCCCGATTGAGCCGCCCAGCAGAACGAGAAAGAAGTGCTGATAAAGACAAAGGAACTGAGGGTGAATATGTTGCAGTTTGTTCAGTCTCCAACTCACCTCTCACACATAACACTTTCGCAACCCTTTCGAATAAAGTGTGTGAGGTATATTTTTCTAACGAAGTGTGTTTCGTTCGTCATTATTGTTGATTTTGTTTCCGCATGTATATGTGTATAGTTGTATATGACTGTGACTATGCAACAATAGAAAGTTTTGGTTCAAAAAGAAAGTTTCGACGTACTTGAATTAATCAAAATAGATGATAAAGTCAGCTCTCATTATTTATTCATTTTTTTCTCTTTCTTCTAAGACTGGAACTATTTTTTCTTTTAATCCCAATAACATAGCTTGAATTTTCATTCAGGCTTTGCAGTTATAATTATTCAAGTGCGAATATTTCGTTTTCGTTATTTTTTTTTTTTGTATTCTATGAAATTGAGTTTACACTGCAGCTAAGTCGGCGACCGAAGTCAAGGGTGACCTGAAGGCTGTATTTTCAATAGCTACTACACCAAGGGGAGGACGATACTCCTTTCCCTGGATTGACCCACTTTTCCCCTTGATTCTTACTTTATATGTTAAGCAAGGTAGCATCAAGTACCATTTTTGAGTCTTTGGTTTGACTCGACCTGAGATTGAACCCAGGTCTCCCGGGTCATTGGCGAACACTCAAACCATTATGTCAATGTCTGAAGAATTAAAATATGTGATTTATTAACAAAGTTTTAATTCAGAACTAAGCAACTGGGTTTTTATTCAGGTTCTAGGCTGTGAGAAAAAATTCCCTGCTCATGTCGAACATAAGAGAGGAAAAAATGTTTAGGATATATATATATATATATATATATATATATATATATATAGGTATTCTTCAATCCAGTAAATCCGAAGTAGGGAGCAATTCTGTCAGGACAAATAAATAATTCAAATTTCGAATATTTAAATATTCCTAATAAAAAGCTCAATGTGAATAAATTCACAGAGCAATAAATATTATTTCAAGAAAAAAAAAAAATCGGTCACATTAGGATAATAGATTTATTTCCATCCTTTTAAGAGCATTGATATGAATCAACGACACTAAAATAGTTTTTAACAGGACTTCATCAGACCCAATAGGAAAAATAATAGTTTTTTTTATAGTTTTTTAAAAATTATTTTCCTATTGGATCTGATGAAGTCCTGTTAAAAATTATTTTAGTCTCGTTGATTCATATCAATGCTCTTAACAGGATGGAAGTAAATGGATTATCCGAATGTGACCGAATATTGTTTTTTTCTTAATATATATATATATATATATATATATATATATATATATATATATATATATATGCAAATTTCATTAAACATAATAGACATTTTATGCCTACATATTTTCTTCTGGATCCGTTCGAATTCCCGTATTACTTTTATCGTATTCGGGGGGAATTGATTTATGTATTGTCCATAATTGTATGTATCCCTAGTACTTTCTGCCCGACTTTGGGCCATCATCAGGGGAGGATCTATTACAAAAGTGATGTAACTTTTGTTTTAGCAAATTACTACTGTGTAAGGACGTCTTTGCCGTTGAAGATTATGGCGTTTGCTTTTAAATGTAATTCTGTAAATAGTGCCAGTAGCTAAAGACATTTAAGTACACTAGCACTGGTTTGAAAATTAATTCTATTAAGTGCTGGTTGCAGGTTTCTAATATATAGTGCTTCGAGAATCTGAAGTTTTTGTTTATTATTTTGATGTTCGAGTATTGTTGTGTAATCTTCAACGGCAAAGACGTCCTTACACAGGAGAAATTTGCTAAAACAAAAGTTACATCACTTTTGTAATAGATTCTCCCCTGATGATGGCCCAAAGTCGGGTAGAAAGTACTCGGGATACATACAACTATGGACAATACATAAATCAATTCCCCCCGAATACGATAAAAGTAATACGGGAATTAGAACGGATCCAGAAGAAAATATGTAGGCATAAAATGTCTATTATGTTTAATGAAATCTGCATTAACGAAGAAATGCTGCCTAAATATATATATATATATATATATATATATATATATATATATATATATATATATATATATATATACTGTGATTGTAATAACAATATCGTCAAGTGGCTGAGAGTAAACTCAGTGACACAACCTACTTCCCTATGTAGAGCCTCATCAAGTTTATTTCCTTCGTTTCGTTACTGAGGCCGCGAAAATACATGGTAACGGATGCTGGATACTACGAGGTGCATACGATACGTTTCCAGACTTTTTTCGTATGGGCACTATTATTGTTTGTACACACATGGAACTCTAGTCCCCTTCGAAGTAATCTCCTCCGGCTGAATTTTCAAGAGTCTACGGCAATTTTAAATGCCTGTTGAAAAAATGTCTCGAATCTTATTGAATGCATCACGTATATTAGAGGTAGAATCGCGATTCTTTTAACTATGTTGTAGGAACTAACACTTCTTGGAGCTTTGTCCACGCATCGTTTCTTTATTCCTAGCCACACAAAGATCAAATCAAAAGAACCTGGCTTCTTTTATTTGGATCCTTAGAACAGCCAACCATCTCGAAAATTGGTGTTTTTACGCTGAGTACTAGATAAAGAATTATTTACTTTGTACCCTCACAATTTAACATTGTCAACTCTTTTCTCTTGTAGCTGCTGACTATTAAAAAAAAACGTATATATTCGTACCTTACGAAAACATCGCTGCAACAAAACGTTAACAATATTTTGTTAACGTATTTTGTTCAGGGTGAGTTAAGCAGATTTTGTAAAGCGGAATTTTCCTTGACTTTCAATAAATCAAAGAAAATTCTGATTTACAAAAGTTATTACAGATGCTTCAAGCCAATTACGTCTATCAAAGTTCAACAAACAGTCGTTGATTTAGTTTTCTGTTTAAAAAAAGAATAATTTCAACGTGTTTTCTTTGAAGTAAAATGTCTTAATTTTAATTACCTGATTTTTTTTCTTATTTCCCTCAAAGTCGGCGTCAAATACAATTTTTCACATTAGCCAAAATAGAGATGGATATTTTTCCCTAAAAGAAATAAACCTACCTTCTGATTGACAATTCATGACTTTACACGGTACACAAAATGAAATAAATACAATTGAATGACATTATTTTTCATCTCTGGACGTTTGGCTTCTTTTTATTTGATTTGTTATCCTTTGTTTCTTGTTCATTTATTTATGTCTGTTGTTTGTCTCTTGTTTTCTTTAATTACGCCAAATTCGTGCCTGAAACAAAAAAGACAACCCGATGAAAATGACAAGAAAGTTTCTAAACTAATGCAACAAAGAGTTAACATATTTTAAAACCACCACATTATAATTGAGAAAATTTATTTCTTTTTAATAATATCCACATTGGAGCAGATATGTTATCTTACCAAAAGGAAGATAATTATTGGGATAAAGCATGTGTAAGCGTACATTCATATGCATCTGTACATGTGTGTTAAATCTTAACTTAAAATTGTCTAAAACCCAACGAAATATTACTGTTTGTGTATGTTGAGAATAGACATATGGTGGAGACTTCTATTGAAATGTAAATTTTTAAGCGGAGTTTAACAGGTTTCAATTCAGAGTTTTCCTTCTCCTAGACTGGTTGCCTCACCAAGGCTAAAAATAAACCGAATATATGTATTTACCTAACCACTTCTCCATGAGCAGGATGTGACATAAGGTCATTTTTTAGTAGAATTTAACAGGTTTCAATTCAGAGTTTTCCTTCTCCTAGACTGGTTTCCTCACCAAGGTTGAAAATAAACCGAATATATGTATTTACCTAACCACTTCCCCATGAGCAGGGATGTGACACAAGGTTAATTTTTAAGCAGAGTTTAACAGGTTTCCGTTCAGAGTTTTCCTTCTCCTAGATTGATTGTTTAGTTTGACTTTGTATTCAATAAATACTTTGGCAAATATATAAACTATTTCAACTTGATTTTAATCCAGTAAGACGTTCCATATTATTGATAACAGTTAACACACTTTGATTGTGTTGTGCATATATTGATTGAAGGGTTATTCTTTTGCAATTGTAATCAAAGTCTAGGAAAACTGAATTACTTGTCAGCATTATATATTACAGGTATATTTGATATATCGCTATACAAAATACATGTGTTTCGTTTTAATTTTGTATATCCTGCACAATGAGATTTAAGAAATCTGTCAGAAAATACTTTTAAATATATGAACATGTATTTTCGTTAATATTTTAGTAAACGAAAACGAAACAAACCAGAGGGGGTTGGTTTTGGTTGGTTGAATTTTATGGCATATCAACCATTGTAGGTGATTTAATGCCAAATCCTCTTTATACGTATATATTAAATATATATGATTTGGTTTCGTTGGGTTTAATGGCATATCAACCATTGTAGGTTATTTAATGCCAAATCCGCTTTATACATGTATATTAAATATATATGATTTGGTTTGGTTGGGTTTTATGGAATATCAACCATTGTAGGTTATTTAATGCCAAATCCTCTTTATACGTATATCTTAAATATATATGATTTGGTTGGGTTGGGTTTTATGGAATATCAACCATTGTAGGTTATTTAATGCCAAATCCTCTTTATACGTATATATTAAATATATATGATTTGGTTTGGTTGGGTTTTATGGAATATCAACCATTGTAGGTTATTTAATGCCAAATCCTCTTTATACGTATATATTAAATATATATGATTTGGTTTGGTGGGGTTTTATGGCATATCAACCATTGTAGGTTATTTAATGCTAAATCCTCTTTATACGTATATATAAAATATATATGATTTGGTTTGGTTGGGTTTTATGGCATATCAACCATTGTAGGTTATTTAATGCCAAATCCTGTTTACACTTATATATAAAATCTATATAGGATTTCTAAAAATTTAGATTTTACTGGTGCTTTGATTATGAAATATTTATCTGTAATGATATTAGAATGTTTGTTAAGAATACACATCACAGATAAATTTAACGGTGTTGCCGTTAAAGTGCTGCATTACAACATCATAGTAATCAAGTTCGAACTCCTGTCGAGCTATTACGTTCACTTTTGGACTAATACCTTTTGGAAAGGCATGAACCCTCTTATCCCCACAGTTATGGGTTAGATTGCGTTACTACTGTTCTACAGGGATGGCTTTGGAATTACATAACCCGCGATGGTTGCTATGCAAAGAAAACAAGAAATAATGAAGCCTTTAGATTTATGACAGGCTAATACTTTTTATTGATTCAAACTGTTGGGTATCACCCACCTTTCTCCACACAATGAACTAGTCCATCTGCCATATATAGCAGTAGCTACTAATACCAAGGCAGACTAGAAGGTGAAGAGCAGCTTCTTAAAGGAATAGTATTAGAGCATTGGAGACTGGAGATTGCACTAGATCACCTTACTTGCTACCGTAACAACGGAAGCCAATACTATCGTTGGATTATATCTTTGTGTATTCACTAATCCTACGTTCTTGTCTACAAATAGTCTCTCTATTGTATATACTTTTTCCTGAGAATATATCTATATTTCCTCTTATATCGTGGTTTGTCCTTTATTTAATATTACAAGCGTTCACAAACCAGAACGCAACACAAACCTAGTGTGGGAGTTTGGTTTGATTTTATGGCATATCAACCACTGTAGGTTATTTAATGCCAAATCTATTTCTTACGCATAAACAGTTTTATTTCAAACAATTCAGTTTAGCATAAGTACAGTTTTTTTTGTTTACACTCAGTTAAAAGTAAAAGCAGTTCTATTTCAAACAATTCAGTTTATCATAAGTACACTGTTTAGTTCTATTTGACTCATAGATTGGACCCTATCAGATGCTACCACTGGCAACCAAAGTGAGCGATGACAATAAAGGAGTATTCTGCATTCTCCCAAGGCTCCAGCATTACTGGGGCCTCACCATCTGATTGTTTAGCGTCATATCTAGGACAATCTTTGGAGACGTACAGTCGGTTTATTCTGCAGCCCCAGCCAGTTGAGCCACTAGGACACTCCTTGGGGGAGTATTACCCCTCTGCAGACATATAGTCGGTGTATTCCGCAGCCTTAGCCAGCTGACCCTTCAGGACACTCGTTTGGGGAGCCTTACCCCTTTACAGATATGCAATTGATGTAATCTGCAACCCCAGCCTACTAGGCTGGAAGAGAAGGGTCGTTTTACCCCTCTGCAGAGATGCAGTCGGTGTATTTTCTAGCCCCAGCCAATTAGGTCAGTCAAAGCTAGAACTACAGTTAGAGAAAATATACATGAATAAATATATTGCTGCACATGCTCATGACGTTGTATAGATTATATAAGCTTTCGGGTGTGATGAGTGGTCTAACATACGGGCTTTTCAGTAACAGTCTGTTCTACTCATATTTCGAGAATCAAATTCTCTTGAAATCAGTGAATAACAATAAGATACATGTGTTATGTAACATATGACATGGATTTTCGGTTCGTTCCTAGTGATCCCGCGTGCTTTGACAAGCTGTCGCGTTGTGATTTGTAAACAGTGAGGTTGGCAGTGCGTCGGGGCAGGCCGGTCGAGCAGGTGTGTAACCGGAAGGATAACCATCCGGTCAGATTTAGACAGAAACAAAGAATCGGGAGTCGAGCCAGGGACTCGCAGCCGATCAGAGGCGTTAGGTCGTCTCAGACGCTACGGCTTGCAAGGGGGTACAAGCGTTGGCACCCACTTGCAAGCTCCCAGAAGAAGATATGGGACAAGAAGAAGTCGCATCTTTGAGTATATGTCTCTCCATCTATCTCTAAAACTAACAACAAACTGTAGGCCCCTTTCCAGAATAAAATGAGAGATATATTTTTATAAAGAAGTGTTTCGTTCGTTCATTGAATTTCGTAAATTATGTACGAGACTATAACACGCGAATAAACTCTGCTGATATATCACTAACATCTGGTCGTAAGTGCATTTGTATCAGCGTAATATGTTATTATACGGACACATAATAATATTTTTTGGACTCTAAGAGTTTTCTGCTGCAGCTGCTTCTTGGGTTTTTGTGGGGGAAAAACCGGTTGTTCAGAAATAGTTATTCGTGAATGCATTAACGTTTTATTTTTCTATATTCTATTGTTTATTTTTGCTGAAACTTATGTGACAGTTTTTTTTCGAAGATGACAAAAATTAAAGAATTCTGAAGATTTTTGTTTTTAGAATGACTGTTATATGCAAAGTTTCTGTTTGTGGATTGTGCCTTAAGCATTAGATATGAACACGTTTACTATCTTCCACAAAAACAATGTATGTATTTACCCAACCCCTCTGCACGAGTGAGATGCGATACAAGGTCAATTTTTGAGCGGAGTTTAACAGGTTTCAATTCAAAGTTTTCCTTTTCATAGACTGGTTGCTTAACCAAGAATAAATAACTCAGTCTGTCCTACTATTAACCAACAGCTGGAGGGGGAACAATTAGATTCGTACCTTTCCCATGGGTATTAGTACTAAGTGAAATACAATCAGACTTGTTCAGGATTTGAACACGTTTTCCCGTTTTCCAGCGGTGATAACCATTACATCCGAACACGTCAACAGAAACAATGTGACTATTTTCATTTCTGAGTAAAAGAACAATACATTCGAAGAAAATTACGTGTTTAATCCAAAAAAACATGGCTATCAAACTGTGTCGAGAAAAAAGGTTACTTTTCTTTGTTTAATAGCATACCAACCTTCATGGCTTATTTAATGCCAAAGCCATCCTTTTAGAAGAACATCTGTGATTTACTGATTAAAAAATGTTTAAAACTTGATAATCTAAAAGGGACGATTTTCACGGGCGGGAAAAATTAAACCTGTTAATGTACGAGAATCATTAAATTAGTTTCCAGACTTTTTTCGTATTGGCACTTTTATTAAAATTACACACATGAAACTCTAGTCCCCTTCAAAGTAATCTCCTCCGGTTGCAATGCACTTGTTGTACCGTTCCAACAACTTCTGGAACACCCCATGGAAGTTCTCTTATGTGAGCGTGTCAATGACCTTCGTCACAGCCTCTTTCATCTCCTCAATTGTCTCATACCGACAACCTGTGAGCCTAGGGAATAAGTAAAAGTCACAGGGAGCAAGGTCTCGACTATAGGGAGGCCGAGCAATTGTCTTCATGCCGATCTTGGTCAAATAGTCTGTGACAAGGATGGAGTTGTGGACTGGTGCATTTTCCTGATGGAAATGCCACTGACCCGATTTGAAGAGTGCTGGCCTCTTCCGACGGAATCTCTTCCTGAACTCCCTTAGAACCTCAACATAGTAACCCTAACCCTAACCCTTTGGCCAATCAACTCTGGTGTATTGACTTCCTTTCTCCTCTCACACCTTTCATCATCCCTCACAGACTCCCTGCCTTCCTTGAATCTCTTATGCCACTCAAAGACTGATGCTCGATTCATGCAAGATGGTCAAAAAGTAGTCTGAAGCATTCCACACGTTTCTGTGGCGTTTTTTCCAAGTTTAAAACAGAATTTTATTGCATATCGTTCTTCTAAAGTGTCCTCACATCCAGATTGCATTTTTGAAATTCACCAGCTGTGACAATCAGGTTTTAGTAGGGTGTATTCGAATTGCTACTGTAGCTGTTCATTTGAACCTGAAATCATAAGAATCGGTCAGTCATCTCATAAGATTTATAGCAATAACATAGTGAATTTTCTAGAGTCTACGGCAATTTTAAATGCCTGTACAAAAAAGTCTGAAAACTTATGGAATTCACCCCGTACAAAAAGAGACAAATAAAAAGAGAAGAGAAAAAACTCAAACCACAAATAATTGTTTCGAAACGAACCCCTTATGCATTTAAAATGGGTGATCGAAAATAATTGATGTTTAATTGAAATCCTTGAGATATACAGCATTATTTGGGACCATTCACCTGTGTGCAAGCGAATAATTTATGTTGAATAAAATTACTAGTGTTAAACCTTTTCTTCATTGCCCTATCGGCTGGGACTGTAAAATACACCGACTGTTTTTCTGCTGAGGTGTAATACTCTGCACAACCAGTGTCCTGGATATGACACCAAACAATCTCATGGTGAGGTTCCAGTAATGCTGGAGCTTTTGGGGAATGTGGAGTATCCCTTCATTGCCATTGCTCCCAGGTCCACTCTGGGTCGGAGTGGTAGCACTTGATAGGGTCCTATATATGGTTCAAATAGAAATAAGATGTGTACTTATGCTAAATTGAATTGTTTGAAAGAGAACTATTTTTAATATTGAACCAGCGTACTTATGCTAGATTGAATTGCTTGGAATAGAACTGTTTTGATATACAACTAAAATGTGTACTTATCCTAATCCGGGTTGCCTGAAATAGATATATTTTGACATTTAAACTGCGTAGTTATACAAGACGGAATTGTTTGAAATAGAACTGTTTTTGTATGCTAAACTGATTTGTTTGAAATAGAACTGTTTTGACATTGAAACTATACTTTTACTGAACTGAATTATTTGAAATAGAACTGTTTAAATGTATAAAAATAGATTTGGCATTAATAACGTACAATTATAATGTGCAATAAAACCAAACTAAACCCTTCCTGCAATAAAGTAACTGCAGGATTCAAATAGGGAAAAATTGCTGTATCAGACAGGAATAATTACTCACGAATAGTCTGCATGAAGTTCTGATCAAAATATAATTGAGAATATGTGTGGAAGATGTGCATAGAACTTGCTTATGACTGGCCAGAAATAATAAAAGATGTTTTACTTAGGAAACGCATAAAAGACTCTAAAGAAAACCACTAGAAACGCGATAAAGATATTATTATTAATAAGCACAAATGTTATGAAACAAGACCGAGGTAAAAGTTTTTTTAAAGTACTGTTATCGAGCGATCGCCCTTTTTTCTTTTTTTTTACACTGTTCGAAAACTTTCGTTGAAAGTGTAATGCACAAAAATTTAAATAAAAAATGTTTAAAACCGAAAATCGCCGCAACTCTAGTTTTTATCCAACATGTTCTATAAGTTAATGCAATACTACAACTAAGATGGTATTCAAAAATATTGGGTCCAAAAATATTGTTTTTTTGGCATCCGAGTTCGATAAACATCTGATGAAGGCCGGAGGACATATCGGCCGAAACGTTATGAAAATAACAACAAAGATGAAGACAATAGTCCAAAAACCCTTAATGATAAAAATCGTCAAGCTTCGTCTCAGAAATTTAGACCACCAAAAATATTGTGTTCAAAATTTTTGGATCCAAAATTATTACCGGGATCCTGTAAATTTACTAACAAATTCATGGCTGAAAAAAAAGAAGCCAGTTATTTAGAAAATTGGTTGCTAAAAAAGCTTTACCAATGTCTAGAATATGTACTCATCAACTAGTAAATGAATCAAATTCATTTACTGTAACATGACTTGTTACATGACCAATATCTTACCAAGAAGACTGGTCCAAGACTTATAGATAGACAGATAGGTGCGTAGGTGCATAGTATTCTTAATGTGGACGTTCATCTGCCAACGTGAAAGTCTTAAATCATTTCATTATGTTCTTTTGTTATCTGTCTACTGTTTTTATTTATTTGCTTTCATGTCGGCTTTAAATGAAGAATCATCGTTTTAGTTCCTCAGGCACGAAATGCGGTTTTATGACGATGGATGGGCTACCAACAAGCGTCACTAGCGGCACCTGTCTTTGTTTTGACGCACTTTGCTTGTTTGTTGAGTGTCAATGACGTCACTAACGTTGATAACTCGTTACTTGAGTAACACTCGTGTGATGCTTTCTGCTGCCTTACCCTCCTATCAGAGTAGCCTGGTTGCAAGGTGGTCATCAGAGAGGCAAAAGTTTACATTAGTATATTGCTAAGAAAAGAATACATAGATTGGAACAGACGGAGAAAATGCGTGGGCGAATTAATAATAAATAAAAAAGAAAATGAAAGTGAAAGTAAATAGATGAAGAGAACAAAAGAAGGGGGAGACGGGAATGAATAAAGAATAAAGGACAGGAAGGTTGTAACTAGAGTATAAGTAAGAGAAAAACAAAAGGAAAGAATAAAAGAAATGGGAGAAGAATTAGTAGAAAGAAAACAATAAAAGAGAAAATGAAAGTGAAAAGAAATAGAGGAAGAGAACTAAAGATGGAGGAGATGGGAGGAAATAAAGAATAAAGGACAGGAAGGTTGTAACTAGAGTATAAGTAAGAGAAAAACAAAAGGAAAGAATAAAGGAAATGGGAGAAGAATTAGTAGAAATAAAATAAAATAAAAAGAACAAAAAACACGCAACAAAAACAAGGAAAGGTAAAAAAAAACAACGTACAAAAAGGAAAACAAACAAAAGATGAAGTTTATTGCTGGTAGAGAGGCAAACATAACAAGAAATACTATAAAAAATGAAAGAACAGATAACAAAAAGAACGTTAGAATATAGAGATGATGTATGTTTCTTATGCAGTCAAAATGATTGTTAAAAGCAAGAATCGCTTGTTTCTAAGCAGAATAAAAATGAACATTTGACACGAACGTGATACTTACGTTCATACATATTCACACTTTTGTTACAAACCAAGAATATTTTTGTTTATATATATATATATATATATATATATATATATATATATATATATATTCCTTTAATATTTATGAATATATTTTCTGAATACTTAGTTTTAAATTATCAAAGCTGATGAAAGATTGATAAGAGTATATTTCTAAAGAAAACGAATTTCAATAAATTATCGTTTCATTTATATTTTAACAAACACTTTATTGTGCATTTATTGAAAAAAGTTCCTATTTACCCAACCCCTCCGCTCGGGCAGGATATGACACAAGGTCAATTTTTAAGCGGAGTTTAACAGGTTTGAATTCAGAGTTTTCCTTCTCCTAGACTAGTTGCCTCACCAAGGCTGAAGAACCAGTCTGTCCTACTATTTACCCATAGCTGGTTTCTTACAATGATATATATATATATATATATATATATATATATATATATATATATATATATATAAGTTGCTGAATGTTGTACTTAATAAAGTATTGGTAGAAATATATTAGTTTGGTTTAAATAAGAATCCTCTTCTTTGGTTTTAATTAACGCTGATTATATGAATATCATAAGGATGGCGATTCAGTTAAGGAGATCTAAATACGAGGATCATTAAATAAGTTTCCAGACTTTTTTCATATGGACACTTTTATTGATAGTACATACATGAAACTCTAGTCCCCTTCGAAGTCATCCCTTCCAGCTGCAATGCACTTGTTGTACCGTTCCAACAGCTTCTGGAAGGCACTATGTATGAGCGTGTCAATGACCCTCGTCACAGCCTCTTTCATTTCCTCAATTTTCTCATAACGGCAGCCTCTTAGCAAAACTATAGGAGGGTGAGCAACTGTCTTGATACCCATCTTGGTCAAATAGTCTGTGACAAGGATGGAGTTGTGGACTGATGCATTGTCCTAGTGGAAATGCTACTGACCCGATTTGAAGAGTGCTGGCCTCTTTCCAAGGAATCTCTTCCTGAACTCCCTCAAAACCTTAACATAGTAACCCTAACCCTAACCCTTTGGCCAATCAACTCCGGTGAACTGACTTCCTTACTCCTCCCACACCTCTCATCATCCCCCACAGACTCCCTGCCTTCCTTGAATCTGTTATGCCACTCAAAGACTGATGCTCGATTCATGCAAGATGCTCGAAAGGCGGTCTGAAGCATTCCACACGTTTCTGTGGCATCATTTTTTCCAAGTTTAAAACACAATTTTATTGCATATCGTTCTTCTAAAGTGTCAGATTGCATTTTTGAAATTCACCAGCTGTGACAATCGGACTTTAGTAGGGTGTATTCGAATTGCTGCTGTAGCTGTTCATTTGAAATTGGTGCTTTGTGGGGTGTTGCCACCAGGACTTGTTCAATATTGTTCGCAACATTCTTGTGTAATTGCCGTCTAGCTTCTTCTCCAGCAGTTTTGTGTGCGTCTAAGTGGTGCATCTATACAGCAGTATCGACACGACTGCTGCCTGGAAGAAACTGCGTTTCATTTTCTCGGTCAGATTTATTTCCATATGATCGATAGCTTATCGATAGCTGTCCATGACTTCGTTAACCGCGTGTTGATGTCTTTTTCGGTTGATGAGACACTGCTTCCTAGGTAGGTGAATTTTTCTACCATTATCAGAGAGGTTCCGTCTAGTGTGGAGATGTCACCTGCTTGATTAAAGCACATATATTCAGTCTTGTTTGCATTGATATGGAGGCCAATGCCTGCGGCGGTTCGTTCCAAACTATGCAGTAGTGTTTCGGCTTGGTTGGGGTTATTTGCCAGTATCGCTGTGTCATCGGCGTAGTCGGCGTCGGTAATTGTTTTTGCGGGGTACCTTCTGCTTCTTTTTTTATGTAAGAAAATTAAAATCATTACATACTTATGCAGTTTTTTCATGGTGATTTCATGTTCACACTATAAAACTATTTTTGTTTTACGTTTCTTTACCTTTATTTAATGTTTTCTTTCAACTTTGTTTCTTTACTTCTCCCTCATTCTGGTTTGGTTTGATTGTTTGGATTTTAAGGCATATCAACCTTTGTAGGTTATTATAACGACAAATCCATTTTTATACAAATAATCAGTTCTATTTCAAACAATTCAGTTTAGCATGAATACATAGTTCAACTGTCAAAAACGTTTCTATTTCAAGCCATTCAGTTAGTTTAAACAATTCAGTTTAGTAAAGGTATTTTTTTCACACATAATTAAATGTCAAAACAGTTCTATTTAAAAAAAAATTCAGTTTAGAGTAAGTACAGTTTCAATGTCAAAAACAGTTGTATTTCAAACAAATCAGTTTTTCATAGGTATGCAGTTTAAATATCAAAACAGTTCTATTTCTAGCAATTTAGTTTAGCATGTTTACCTGTCAGGTGCTACCACTCCGAGACAGAGTGGACGTGGGAGCGATGGCAATGAAGGGGTACTTCGCGTTTCCTGGATTTTCCTGGATTCCGGCATTACTGGAACGTCACTATCAGATTGTTTAGTGCCATATCTTTGACACTCGTTGTGGGTGGGGGGTTATACCAATTTGCAGAGACGTGCAGTCGGTGTATTTAACAGCCGCAGCCGACTGGGCCACTGGACACTCGTTGGTGGAGGAGTCTTACCCCTCTGCAGAGAAGCAGTCGATGTATTCTACTGCTCCAGACGACTGGACAATCTCTCATTCTGTAATACATTTTCTCACAAATAAAAAAAAGTATCGTCTTATGTTGAACAATATTAAGTCAGACTTGATGCTAATAAAGAATAGAGTAATATGTATCGAGATTTTATCCAACAGAAGTTATTACGCAATATTTTAAGTTATTTGTTAATGCGTTGATTATATGATAATGAAATGGTTCGCTTAATGTTTAAAGAATAGCAAATCCTTTTTAGAATGATATCATTAGATTTGTAACACTGGTTCCTATTTTGCACAATAGTAAGACTTGATACTATCACCTCGATTCATTGTAGCGAACATGTTTAAGACAATCAGTATTTTAACTGATTGTAAAGACAATTAGTTTATGTTTTCGTGAGGAGAACTTGAATTAGCATTGCTGTTTTATTTTTTTAGTTCCTACAAAGTTTTCCTATTTGTTCATTGCGTAGAGTAAAAAGGTTGGCTGGTTGTTTTCTTTTACAGCGTATCAAGCCTTATTGCATAGCCATATACACGAATATGGCCATGTGCGAAATGGGTGAAATGGACATCGAATGTTGATTACGATAGAACATATGAATCTCGAAATTCGAAAGCACGTAACGACTTCTTGTTCAGGTACGAAACCTTTTTATTAACTGAGTTAAAGGTTTCGACGTAAGGAGGAGAGTCACAATCTTCTATGCTGTCTTATTCATTTGGCCCCCATCTCGAGCGGCCCCTATAGGGCGCAAGTTCGCCTCGCGTCTGCGAGCTCCAAAAATCGATCCTTCTCGTTTGGTGTCTAGTTTCCAACTTTGTCTTTCTTCAAATTCTCACACAAACCTCCGCGCGCTTCCGGTGCGTGACGTCACCCACACCCTGTTACACCGTTTCGTCTCGGACTATTATGACATCTGAGTGACACCTCCATCCGCCCGCGCGCGCCCACGTTAACACCTGGCTCAATGTTGCATCCAACTAACCCATGTGCTGAGCCGAAAGGTTCTCAGCATAACTAAACTCAAAGGCATGAACCGAAATCCCTCGGCTATTATATAACAGCCTTTTCGAGTCATTTAACGCCGAAATAAGTCATTTTGATAAAAGTTTCAAACAATTCGGTTTATTATAATTTCGGTGTCTTTGTTTAATGGCATATCAACCTTTGTAGGTTATTTAATACCGAAGCCACTTTCCAAGAAGAACAGTTGTGGTACTTCTTAACCCATAGCTAGGAGGTTCGCGACTGGAGTACGAACCCGCTTACTACGATTCCGCAGTCCAGTGCTTTAACCATTACACCACGATGACACACCCAGTTTATTATAAGTACAGCTATTTTCTTTACACACACTTAATTGTCAAACAGTTCTATTTCATACAATGCACACCATTTAGTTCTATTTGACCCAAGGATAGGTTATGGTTTTATTTGGTTCTATGTCACATTATCCATTGTAGATTATTAATACTATTTTATACATATAAACAGTTCCATTTCAAACAGTTCAATTTAGTATAAGTATAGTTTTGTAATATGTTAACGTGGCCTGCGGGTGTGAATACATCGGATGTAGTTGACAGATAGATTGATAAGACCGGCGTGATCACCGAAATGTCATCATGTCCACGGGTGCTCTGTATCCGTGGATGTTGAGACAGCTGCTTCCGCTGTTCTTCCGCTTATTTACACAGGTGCATCTCTTGATTGACGGCTCGGTCGAGGGTTAATATACAAAAGTTTTTGTTTATACACAGTTAAATATCAAAACAGTTCTATTTCAAGCAATTCAATCAAGCATAAGTACACAGGTTCAATATCAAAAACAGTTCTCTTTCAAATAATTCAGTTTAGCATAAGTACACATTTTATATCTATTTAACCCATCGATAGGACCCTATCAGATGCTACCACTCCGGGAGCGATGGCATTCCCCAGAGCTCCAGCATTACGGGAACCTGACCATGAGATTGTTTAGTGATATAACAAGGACACTCGTTCCCCGCGGTTCTTACCTCTCTGCTAAAAGGCTGTCGGCACATCCCACAGGAAGGAAAAGACATACTGAAATACAAAACGAATTTTAACAGAACTCTGTCGCGATAGTAAGTGGAACGCTCCCCGTGCAGTATGATCCTGGGCAGTCAATGATTCTCCATCTTGAAGACGTGTTCTGACCTGCGTAGCAGCAGCTTGAATATCATAGCCTCGATGTTGGAGATCTTTGCCTTTTCAAGGACTTCGGAGGTCCACTCAAGTGAATGTTGAGGATGGCGTGGAGACAGCACAACTGATATTATATCTGCTATTATAGCCAGTGATGAGCAACTCATCCAATTCCGTTTTTACAGATTGTTCGGGAATGCAGAGAAATTGCTGTTAGAACTAAAGACTGCCTGGAAATGCTCCGACTAACAGCTTAAGAGCGATGCCCTGTCTGTGAGAAGCCTCTGTTCGTCTGCACAGCGCAGAGGACTCTGAATCTGATTTGTAGGGCTGTACACCACTTTTAAGGCTTCATATTGCTGCAGATTTGACTGACCAGTAGAGGGTATATCCGATGTCGTGCTTTTTTAAGCTGCCTTTTCCTGGAAAGTGGACAACAATGAGTGCAGTGATGTTAGTGAAAGCACGTGCGATACTCTGTCCTCATCAGCCGCTAACCAGGGTGATAACACAGTTTCGGTAGCTCAAGGCGGCACTGCCACTCTTGGCGTTACCAAGCAGTTTTTGCCACCGGACACGGTATTTAAAAGAAATATATATCTATATATACACCAGATCAACTAAAAGCAGACATTACATTAGACGTTCGTTCATCTTAATATCTGCTTTTAGTTGATCTACAATAAGTGCAGTGATGTTAATATATATATATATATATATATATATAGAGAGAGAGAGAGAAATATATACATGTATACATATACACATATAATATAGTGTAATTAGAAGGAAACTCAAACTATCTATCTCTCTCTCTCTCTATATATATATATATAGAGAGAGAGAGAGAGAGAGTGAGAGAAATATATACATATATACATATAATATAGTGCAATAAGAAGGAAACTCAAACCTGTTTAAATTGTTATTATAAATCTATTTCGCCGGTGAATATTATTATACGCTCCGTCTCCTCAGATTACAATACATGTTTGACTTGAGATTGCAAAACAGCAAATGTAGATTACAGTCTATATGTGTATGAAAAAAAAGGGAAATATATATATATATATATATACGTTTGTGTGTGTGTGTGTGTGTGTAAATGCTTTATCATTGATATTGAGCACCATTTAACAATACTGCAAAATACTATAAACGTCTTATATATATATATATATATATATATATATAAGAGGTTTATAGTTCTTACTAGCTCACTTGTTGAGTTAATGGAGGACCAAATTTTGGGTAGATCCTATAATGAAATGGGAAGTAATGAAGAAATGCCGTAAATATAGGGCTGGGGATAGAATTTGTCGGCTTTGCATGGAGGAGAAACTAGCAATAACATCTTGTAAAAGTAGGAATATGTTAAACCAAAGATCGGAGGTGTTAAATAGTTGTTGACACAAAAGGGCGTGGTTGCTCTATAATTAGGGATAGGTTTCAGAGATTTTTTTTCTTTTTTTAATAAAAGTAAGGTTTTTTATTTATTTATTTATTTTTTGCTATGCAAATTCTAAGCTAGGTTGGTTTTTGGTGAATAAAAGACGGCGATTTCTCCGTTAGAATTAGTCGAAGTTAGGCTTCCTGATGATCCGATAAGATGAAACTTTAGTCGTAGATTTTCGACTCGCGATTTAAGTTAATTTTATAATTGGCTCCACTTGTGTTGAGCACTTTTGTAATTGTAGCATTGCAGGATTCACAGAAGGTTTTTAGTTTTCTTTTGACCAACTGACTGCGTATCCCTTGATTTTTTTCAAGGGGTCGGACGAGGTTGGCCTTTTCTTTCTTTTTGACCTATAATTTTTTCTTTTCCCCCCGGGCGGTGATTCGAGATACTTTTATCTCTTCCTGGCGGTTTTTTTTTCTTGTACCCTGAATGCTGGTAGATATTAGATTAGTATATATATATATAGAGAGAGAGATACAGAGGCAGTGACAGAGACATCATGCGTAAAAAAGACAGATGCATTTATCTGAGGCGATGTATTAAAAGAGGGAATTCCTACAAGAACTATTCAAATCCTTTCCGTTGGTTATATTGCATCAAAAATAAATTCTAATGTTATTTTTTTATCGAATGTTTCAACGTGCAAAGAACTGTAACCTAAGGAAAACCATATGCAAAATAATATATTTTTTTAAATGTACTTTTGCGGATAATCATCATCATCAGCAGCAGCAGCAGGAGCAGCATTATCATCATGTTGTTATATATTATCTAAACTAGTATCATTTTGTAAATATGTCTAATACGAGTGTTAATTAAAAGGGAAAAGAACACATTGGATATAGTGGCAAGAAAATCAAATGATCAGTCTTATTTCATTGGTTGGGAACGTAGACAAAATATGAATTACATAAAGATAAATCAATGCTAATATAAAGGAATTTTTTTTTTTTAGCAAGAATCACTTTTTACTCCAGTGAAAGATTAATAACGTTCTACTTCTCATCTGATTAAATTCTCAATTAATTACAAATAGTAATTTGGAAAGGAGTAGCGGTGTAGTAGCTATAGAAAAGTGAGCCAGTGGATCACGCTCGACTATGGTCGCCAACTAGTTTTTATAATGATCCGGGAGACCGGGGTTCAATCCCAAGTCGATTCATACCAAAAAAAATGGTACTTGATACCTCCTTGCTAAACACTCATCATTATAAGATACGGATCAAGGTTAAGTAGAGCAGTTCAGGGAAAGGATTTGCCCCATTCCTTACACCTCAGTGTCTTAGCTATTGAAAAGGGAACTTTTGGGTCGCCTTCGAGTATGGTTGCAAACTGTTTTTTATAATGATCCCGGAGACCGGCGTTCAATCCCAGGTTTTGTCATACCAAAGACTCAAAAAATGATACTTCATACCTCCTAGCTAAACACTCATCATTATAAGGTACGGATCAAGGGTAAGTGGAGTAGTTCAGGGAAAAGAGTAGCGCCCTCCCCTACACCTCAGTGTCGTTGCTATTGAAAAGGGAGCCTTCGCGTCACCCTCGACCCCAGTTGCTAATTTTACATTTTATTTTTATTTAAGTAAACACCAAACAATGAGTATTATCCAAAAAAAATCACATGAATCAATCCGTGAGTAAATAAGTAAAATATTTTAGGCTATAAAACTATTTGTTTGTAATTAATATGTTAGTTTATTGTGCTCGAAACATGCCGTGACATGAAACTGAAATTCGCTTTATTATAATAACATATTACATATTCTATCAGGGCCAGTGAGAGAAGGGTACAAAGTCGTAACACTCCTTCTGAAGCCAAGCCTGGGTCTCTTTGGACTTGTGGGCCGGCGCCGAGTCCTGCTGCCACACCCAGGGTCTGCCGCCGGCCACCTGATTGCACCAGGGAATCACAACACTCTTCAGCACATCCAGGTTACACTTTGGTGTTGACTTTCAAACCGACTTCGAAGATATGAGTTGGCATGATGTGGCCCTCACTTGAAACCACACTAAAGACCATAACCGTAGCCGGAAACTTTGTTTTCATCACCCTGGGCACGTCCCTGTTATTCGTGGCAATCCGGGTTTGCATTTTGAGGGTGCTGGCAATGGTCCTGTTGTCATAAGTTGGATCGGTAGAGGGCATGAGTTGTACAGAGGCGCATCTCCGATCTCGCTCGTTGAACATTGTGTCACTTTCAGACATGATAGAAGGCTCCTATCGCTCTTGGGATTTGTACACAACTGGCCAACTAGTAGATGGTCTGCATCAAAAAAAGAAAACCGGTTTTCATTAAACGGAAATGGAATCATGTCGTCTTTTCTAAGGCAACAATTTTATCGTTCCGCCCTGTATAGAATACCGAATACTGGATACCGAATACGGAACCAGAATCGGATGCATTTGGACTCCTGTTTGAATACTTTATATATTAAATATTCAGCAGTACAATTCATTCAATGGTTACGTTTGTTACCTGGAGATCCGTGTTCGACCACACAGGTCGGTATTGACATTTTCTTCCTTCATAACACAAATATACTTTTTTTAAAAATTTAAACTCAAAGAAAACCTAAGAATGAGAGACAATCAACATTGGCGTTTTGTTGAGACGTACTGTTCTTGGAAACAAATTGGAAGGTAGATTAATATAAGAAATATAGATTTCTGGTACAAAAGCACCTACCTAAGTATGATGTAAAGTATATGCTAAAGGCCTGAAGACCGAGATAAAAAAAAAAAAAACTAATGCCAGCAAGGAAAGGTTGCTTGAAGGAAATTCCAAGAAAGAGCACAGTTTAACAAGTCGTTTTCTTTGAGACCGATGGCATATCAACTACAGAGTATTGGCATCAATAAAAGAAGACTAAAGGTTGGGCTTGTTTTCGACATCATATCCAACGACCACTAATCCTTAAAAGACATACTGGCATTAGCCCAACACCCGCGAAGAAGTTACCTTTGATAGTGGATCTATGATGTTCAAGTTTCATATACCACTGGAATGACGATCTTGGGATATAGCAAGGTAACCTCAATAGCCCAAAATACAAGAAACAAGTCCTTTAAAGTGTCCTCATAGCTCTTTTCATGATAAATCACGTGTATTGTATCATTTGTGTAGTTGATTACGCCCAACCCCATAGAGTAAGTTAGGATATATTAACCACATAACGCCAGCGACCCACTTTCACAGATAACTAAAACCCACAATGTTAACCATATAAAACAGTTGTGGGACAGTTTGGGCCATAAAATACGAGCTAATATTCTTCTTGTACAAGCACTTGTAAAACTTGCACAGGCACTCTAGAAAGAATGGCGCAATATTCCCCAGATACAAATCAGTATGAGGAGGTGTTTGGAAAGAAATATTGATATCTTCTTGTATAACAAGCTCAAGAACTTGCGATAAATCTTTTTTTTTTTTTTTTGTAATTGTGATTATGTACAATATACTGATCAGCGTGAAATAGCGTACTTGCTTCTGACAACATTCTGTCATAAATTATCTTCCTAACAAAGATGCCTTTAAATTAATATTGAACGTAATTTTTTATTTTATTTACCTATACTCTTAATTAAATAATATGTACAATTTTATATATGGTTTTGGTAAAAAAATCTTACGAAAGAATTTATGAGTTAATTTTGAATCTATCTAAAAAAAAAAAAAAAAAAAAGAAAAGAAAAATATAGTGTTCAATTTCTGAAAAAGTTCATAAATATTGTTATTATAAAGTAATAAAAACTTTTACCTTTGATTCTGTAAAAACTACCATTTAATATAATGCTCTTTCTCCTCAATTGCGATGGTTTTATTTTATGTTATTTTCGCATTTGATAATTTCAATTATTTGATAAAAATAAAAATGTTCTGGATTATCATTATCGTTTAAAGTGGGTGTCTCAAAATAAATGCAACCCATTAATTAGATAATTCATATTAAATCAAGTCATCTTTCAGGTGAGATTTAAAAAGCAATCATATCATTTCAGGAAGGTCAAACCAGATGACAAGAGCAGAAATTGATTTGACTTTATCCTACAGTGCACGTGAAAGTCCAATTGTTTGACATTAAATAACCTTCAATGGTTGGTATGCTATAAAACTCGACCAAAATAAATCCTATATACTTAATATATATGTGTAAAGAGGATTTGACATTAAATAATATACAATGGTTGATATGCCATAAAACCCAATTAAACCAAATCATATTTATTTAATATATATGTATACAGAAGATTTGGCATTAAATAGCCTACAATGGTTGGTATGCCATAAATCCCGACCAAACTAAATCCTATATACTCATATATATATATATATATATGTATAAAGAGGGTTTGACATTAAATAATATACAATGGTTGATATGCCATAAAACTCAACTAAACTAAATCCTATATATTTAATATATATGTATAAAGAGGATCTGGCATTAAATAGGCTACAGTGGTTGGTATGCCATAAATCCCGACCAAACTAAATCCTATATACTCATATATATATATATGTATAAAGAGGGTTTGACATTAAATAATATACAATGGTTGATATGCCATAAAACTCAACTAAACTAAATCCTATATATTTAATATATATGTATAAAGAGGATCTGGCATTAAATAGGCTACAGTGGTTGGTATGCCATAAAACCCGACCCAACTAAATCCTATATTTGACATTAAAATCCTAGGATTTGACATTAAATAACCTACAAAAGTTGATATGCTATAAAACCCAACCAAACCATGATTTCATCATATACTCTTTGATAGTAGCGTTTAAAGTCCAATATATCTTGGAGGAAAAGCTCTCCTCGTTTTTGTGAGTATTTTTCCATGTTCTCAAGCATGGTCTCATGGCCTTTAATGGACATCTTGCAGCTCATTTGCTGTGCTTCTTCTTTAGAGCTTCAACCATTTTTCATCTAATATTTGGTCTTTGAATTGCACAAGAAGCCCTGAAACACTGTGACAAAAGTTGTCAGAAGCTTCTTTTTCCTTTCTACTCAGCTTCTTGACATTTTACGTTAAACAACAGAAGCACGAGATATACCATAAACTCCAACCAACCAACCAATCAAAAACTTTTTTTTTAATATGGAGAAACTTTTGTTAAAAATGAATTGTATCGTTTCGTATTTTTGGCATTCACTTATTCCTCAAAACCGATACTAACCGCTCGGTAATTCTCTCAAGCTGCCTTTTCCTCGTTCTGAACCAACCGTATGGCCAAAATTTTGGTCAGCACGTATATCGCCGATTGAATCTGTGTAGTAATGTTTATGTCAGTACGCAGAGCTTTGAATCCCCATCGAAAATAAACACAGTTCACTAGCCAACAAATAATGTTTGCATGTGAACAACCAGGCAGGTTTAGCTATTCATGAACAAAAAAACTTATACAGCTTACATGGATTGCCTGTTTGTCATTAACAATATCACATAACAAAAAGGTTGCTTCTTAAATCTAAATACATTTGTGTTGGCATCAACAACTTGCATTGGAGGTGACCGTGGTGTAATGGTTATCGTCGTAGGTTATGGATACGGCGACACGAGTTCAAATCCTGGATGAGATTGCATTTCACATAGCACTAATACCCATGAGAAAGGTATGAATCCAGTTATTCTCCCTCCAGCTATAGGTAAATAGTAGAACAGACTGAGTTCTTCAGCCTTGGTGAGGCAACAACTTGCATTCATCTACCTTCAGAACATATGCTGAGCTAAATTAAATGATATCCTACATCACTGAAGATTTCCCGTCGTGGGAAATGGAATCAGTGATCAGAGTTCAAATCCTGGACGTGGCTCTGCGCTAATGCTCTAGGGAAAGGTTTAAATCCATCTCTTCTGTCCATCCCATTTATGGGTAAATAGTTGGACAGACTATGTTCTTTAGCCTTGGTTAGGCAAACAGTCTATAAGGAAAACTCTAAATTGTAGCCATTAACCATGTGTCACCTTTAGTATGTGATGGAGGGGTTGGGAAAATACATACATCTCCGAACAGTATCATAAAACTTACCTTTTTTCACTAAAAGTATCTTTGTAGACATTACATGGGACTTCCACGATAGATTTTTACCTTCAAAAATATTGTGTGCATCAAGTTTTTATTTTCCTTTTTTCCCGGAAGTTTTTCCATATGTTGCATTTAGCTTATGTGTGTAATATAATGACGGAGGGATTTCGTTTTATATATCTTGCCTTTCGGTTTAGTTAGGCTGAGAACCTTTCGCTTATTGCATGGGTTAGTTAGGTGCAACATTAACGCAGGTGTTCACGCGCACGCGGAGAGGATGTGTCATTCAGAGATGTCAAAATAAAAATCTCTGATAGAAAATAGAACCAGGGGATGTGAGTGATGTCAAGCACCGGAAGCGTGGGCTGAGGATTTTGGGATTTGAGAAAAAGTAGGGAGGCCAGATTCAGAGCTGAGCGAGGCCAGACGAATTTTTGCGCTACGGGCGCCGCGCGTTGGTTGGGGTGAGAGCTGACGATGTAAAAGCAGTCAGCATAGAAAGATTATGTCTCTTTCTCCTAATGTCGAAATACCTTTAAACTCAAAAAGGTGAATAAAAGTTTCGTACCTGAACCAATTTCGTGTTTTCGGATTCCTATATATGTTTATAAACATTTTATGAACATTATGTCTATTTCACATATTGGTATCATGGGTATGTTACATCTGTTGAATGAAATAAACACACTACCCACAAAGTACTAATTGCCCAATCGGCTGGGGCTGTAGAATACACCGACTGCTTCTCTGCAGAGGGGTAAGACCCCACCCCAAAGAGTGTCCTGATATGACACTAAACAATCTGATGGTGAGGTTTCAGCAATGCTGGAGCTTTGGGGAATGCGGAGTGCCCCTTCATTACCAGATCCACTCTGGCCCGGAGTGGTAGCACATGATAGAGCATTATCTATGGGTTAAATAGAACTAACAGCATTCTTATGCTAAACTGAATTGTTTGAGTAAACTGAATAGCTTGAAAAAGAAATGTTTTTGACAATTAAACCGTACTTAAATTTAAACTGCGTGCTTATGCTTAACTGAATTATTTGAAATAGAACTGTTTTTCGACATTAAAATTGTATTTACACTTAACTGAATTGTTACATATAACTTCTTGAATAGTTTGAAATGGAAATGTTTTTGACAATTAAACTGTGTACTTATGCTAAACTGAATTGTTTTAAATAGAACAGATTATTTACATAAAAATGGATTGGCGTTAAATAACCTACAAGGGTTGATATGCCATAAAACCCAACCAACCAAACCAACCAAACAAAGTACTAAATGCGTGTTCCGTTTAGATCAACTAAACATATTATCATTTTAAGTCAAACGACAGAGTCGGTGTAAAAAAAGGACACGTTTTCTTAGCAGTGAGTACATCCGACTCCAATACGTGCCCTGTCGGCTGTGGCAGTAGACTACACCGACTGCATCTCTACAGAGGGGTAAGAACCCCTAATGAATGCCCTGGATATGGCACTCTACCATCTCAGCCCAGTCAGCGAGAGCTGTAGAATACAGATAGTCCCAGATATGACACAAAACAATCCGATGGTGAGTTACCTGTAATGCTGGAGCTTTGGGGAATGCTGAGTACACCTTCATTGCCATCGCTCCCTAGTTCGTTCTGGTCCGGAGTGGTAAACCCTAAAAGGTCAAATTGAACTGTTTGACATTGAAACTGAGTGAAAAAAAAAAGACTTCTGCTTAATAGAATTGTTAGAAATAGAACTGTTTGATCATTTAACTGTGTAAACAAATGACTGATGTTTAATTGAGTTGTTAGTGATACATAGCAATACTTGGAACCATTTAACTTTGTTGACTTATGCTACATTGAATTGTTAGAAATAGAACTGTTGGATCAATTAACTGTGTGTAAACAAATGACTGATGTTTAATTGAATTGTTAGAGATACATAGCATAACTTAGAACTATTTAACTTTTTTGAATTATGTTTACAAATCATACATATCTAATATATAAAAAGTAAACTGGATTTGGCATTAAATAACCTATAATGGTTGATATGCCATAAAACCAAACCAAACCAAATCGACTCAAATATGTTTTTCTATATCTAACAAAACAAATGCTTATTTGCGTTCAGTTAGACAAAAGTTAGTAGATATGCTGTGCTTATTAAAGAGAAATCTTTGCTTTTACCTTTAAAGAGTTAAACGCGCAAAAGCAAGTCCAATAACCGAAAAAGAAAGCGTTTATCAAGGTTGGTTGGTTGGTTGGTTGGGTTTTATGACATATCAACCTTTGTAGGTTATATAACGCCAAATCCGTTTTTATACAAATTGTCAGCTCTATTTCAAACAATTTAGTTTAGCATAAGTATGCAGTTCAAATTTCAAAACAATTCTAATTCAGCTAATTCAGTTTAGTATAAGTCACAGATTTTCTTTACACTGTTAAATGTCAAAACAGTTCTAGATTAAACAATTCAATTTAGTGTAATTACAGTTTCAATATCAAAAACATTTCCATTTCAAACAATTCAGTTTATCAAAAGCACGCTGTTTAAATGTAAGTACAGTTTAATTGTTTAAACATTTCTATTTCAAGCTATTCAGTTTAGTCAAACAGTTCTAATTCAAATAAATCAGTTTAGCACAAGTATGCAGTTAGTTCTATTTAACCCGTTGATAGTGTCCTATCAGGTCCTACCATTCCGGGCCAAAGTGGACATGAGAGCAGTGGCAATGAAGGGGTTCTCTGCATGCCCCAAAGCTCCAGCATCACTGAAACCTCACCATGTGATTGTTTAGTGTCATATCCAGGACACTCGTTGGTGGGGGTCTTACCCCTCTGTAGAGAAGCACTCGGTGTATTCTATAGCCACAGCCGACTGGGCAAGTTTATCTTGGAGTTACATTAACTATAAAGCCTTATTTTGTGATTACCATATGTTTTCAGTAACGGATTGATGAAATCGTTATTTCTTTCAGAGTGAAAGAAATGATGATAAATTTCACTTACACGCTGCCGATGAAATATTTAAAACATGCAGTTATTAATTTTATATAGATAAATAACTTGAATAGTTTTAGGTTTGGCTGGTTTGGTTTGTTGGGTTTTATGGCATATCAACCTTTGTAGGTCATTTAACGCCAAATCAATTTTTATGTAAATAATCTGTTCTATTGAAAACAATTCAGTTTAGCAAAAGTACACAGTTTAATTGTCAAAAACATTTCCATTTCAAACTATTCAAGCAGTTATATGTAACAATTCAGTTAAGTGTAAATACAGTTTTAATGTTGAAAAACAGTTCCATTTGAAATAATTCAGTTAAGCATAAGCACGCAGTTTAAATGTAAGTACAGTTTAATTGTCAAAAACATTTCTTTTTCAAGCTATTCAGTTTACTCAAACAATTCATTTTAGCATAAGTATGCTGTTAGTTCTATTTAACCCATAGATAGGGCCCTATCAGGTGCTACCACTCTGGGCCAGAGTGGACCTGGGAGCAATGGCAATGAAAGGGTAATCCGTATTACCCAAAACTACAGCACTGCTGGAACCTCACAATCAGATTGTTTAGTGTCATATCCAGGACCCTCGTTAGGGGGTCTTACCCCTCTGCAGAGGTACAGTCAGTGTATTCTACAGCCCCAGGTGACAGGGCAATTGAATAGTTTTATGTAATGATGTTAAAGTTGAATTATTGTATTTTCAAGAAAATCGTAATATTTTTTAATGTGTTGTCTGTCCTAGATTAAGAAACCCAACAGAATAAAAAGTGTCAAGTTGTTTTCAATCAGAAAATTGCGTAAGCTCGCTATTGTAATAGAAATTAGATTCTGATATATCATTTGCAGTTTGCTCACGCGTGAAAATCATGTCTTCACTTGTTGATCATTAAATAAAACATTCTATCAATTCATTCAAAATATTGACTTGCAAACATAACCTTATGTGATTACATTTGAGTATTTTTGAAACCAGTGAAAAATATTCAAATGCATATAAATATGTATTGATATCGTAAACAGAAAAATCAAATATTTTTTGTCACCAAGAGCAAAATGGAATTTAAGCGACAATCAGTCAATCCTGAACATTATACAAAGTTTTGAAGAACGGAGAGGCCTCTCCTTGCAAGGACACAAAAGATGTTGATAAAGTTATATTGGTGAAAGAGATGCAATGCTATATTTTAGCGGTGGATAACCGAAGGCAAATTTTTGAGGGATCCTGTATAGTGTCATATCATATAAATAAACATTCAATTCCTCTACATTCTGTGCCGGAAACTATCAGATATCGCCTTCCTTTCAAATTACAATCTGGCGTCTCACTAATTCAATGGACGACTAACTTTTCTATTTCCAAATAAAAGAGAAGTAAGACGCGGCTTTCTGATGCATTGAAACGTGTCTTTATATGAAGTATTTAAATATAAAAAAAACAAACTTGTCAACCGAGTAGCAGAACATTAAAAACTTTTGCTTAACAGTTTCCTTACGAGAGTAGTGTCGATAAACAGAAAAAAAAGTTTTGGAATATTTTATGTACTAAAATTATATGAGAATGACATACAAACCAGGACTAATTACAATAACTGAATAACTGACTCTGAAAAAGAGAAGCTGAGACTTAAAGCGAGAAAAAAATATAAACATATCTTCGTTCTTCAGTAAAATGTATTTGATAAAAAGGTTGTATAAGGAACCACGTTTATTTGTTATGTTATCGTAAATAAAATAAATCGTTAATCTCGGGAATCCTTAGTGCATTCATCTTGAGATGTCCCTGCACATTCACCATCAAACATCTTAATGCATTCACCTTCAAATACGTTAGCATATTTACATTCAAATAACCGTAGCGCATTCACCTACAGATATATTGGCGCGTTCAGCTTCAAATACGTTAGCACACTCATCTTCAAATATCTTGGTACATTCGTTTCCACATACCTAAACGTATTCCCCTACAAATATCTTGGTGCATTCACCTACTAGTATCTTAGTGCATTTATCTTCAGATACCCTGGCGAATTCACCTTTAAATATATTGGTGCATTCAGCTTCGAATATCATAGCTAACTCACCTTATCTAACTGCATTCACTGTTAGACACCTTAATGCATTCACCTTCATATATCTTAATGCATTCAACTTCATACATCTTAATGAATTCACCTTTAAATATCTTAATGCATTCACCTTCAAATATCTTAACGCATTCAACTTCATATATCTTCACGCATTCGCCTTCAAATATCTTAATGCATTCAACTTCATATATCTTCACGCATTCACCTTCAAATATCTTAATGCATTCAACTTCATATATCTTCACGCATTCACCTTCAAATATCTTAACACATTCAACTTCAAATATCTTAATGCATTCACCACTCCTATATCTTAATGCATTCACCTTCAAATATCTTAATGCATTCACCTTCATATATCTTAACGCATTCAACTTTATATATCTTAACACATTTACCTTCAAATATCTTAAGGCATTCACTTTTTGATAGCTGAGTGCATTCGCCTTCATATATCTTACTGCATTCACCTTCAAATGTCTTAACACATTCACCTTCAGATACCTTAACACATTCGCCTTCATATATCTCAATGCATTCACTTTCAGATACCTTTACGCATGACTTTAGAGGTAATTTACTAAGCTTTTTTGCTTAGATGTAGCACAAGGCCACATGAATTGGGCACCCAATGAGAATCGAACTCACTCGTGTAGGTTTGCTAGTCTATCTTGCTAACCATTACACCACCCGAGGTGCCCAGTAATTTACGAAGCTCTTTGCTTCGATGTGGCACAAGGCCGATTGAATGGGGCACCCAATGAGACTCGAACTCACTCTTGCAGGTTTGCTAGTCAAGCTTGCTAACCATTACACAACCCGAGGTGCCCTTACGCATGACTTTAGAGACTTGAGTGTATTTACTTTCAGATAGTACATTCGACTTCAGACACATTAACGCATTTACCTTTTGATATATTAATGCATTTCCCCTCAAATATCTCAATGCATTCACCTTCTGATACCTGATCTCTCAATATTACCAAAACTCCGCAACAAAACACATTTACATCTTTCGTGATAGAGTCGCCATAACACCCAATTCGAAATATCAGGATTGAAGGTTTTAACGCAGAATGAATATCGGCAATTTTGAAGAAGCTTACCAGAAATAAGATCAACAAGAAAATTATGAAAATTTGCAGCAAATTTGTTTTCAATTATACGAAAAGCCATAAAAAATTATTTATTAATTCAACTTCAATTTATACCTGAAAGAATAAAGCGAGTTGAACGAGTTTTCTTTGCAACATGTTACTAATGTGTTTTCATTGGAATTACATGAAAATTAGATTAAGAAATCCTAATTATTGTTGCGTGTCTGATTATGGAAGAAAGATTTAACATGTAGAAAATGTGATTTTTTAAAACTTGAAACACGAAATGCGAAGAACCCGTTAAAATATTTAACTATTTATATGTATCGGATATGATATGGACGATGGTCAGATATTTGCAAATAAGGTAAAAGGAATGTGAAAATGTAGATAAAATGATTTTCAAGAAAAAACTTTATTTTATCTAAATATATTTGCATATATTTACTGTAAGTAAAAAAACAAACTTTCTCGGTGTTTAACTTTCCAAGGGAATTATGGAGTAGATAAACGTGATATATATATATATATATATATATATATATATATATATGCGTGTGCATATGTGTGTGTGACTCTCTCTCACTATCTCTATATATATGTGTGTGTATGTGTGTGTCTTTCTTTCTCTCTCTCTCTCTCAAAATATGTATATATATGCATATGCGTGTGTCACTCTCTCTCTCTCTCTCTATATATATATATATATATGTATGTATGTGTGTGTGCGTGTTTCATTCTCTCTCTCTCTCTCTATATATATATATATATATACATGTGTGTGTGTGTGTGTATGTGCGTGTGTGTGTCTTAAACCCCCTCTCTCTAATATATATATATATATATGTGCAAACGTGTCTGTCTGTCTCTCTCTCTATATATATATATATACATATATGTGTGTGTATGTATATCTCATTCTCTCTCTCTCTATATATATATATATATGTGTGTGTGTGTGTGAATCTCTCTCTCTCTTTATATATATATATATGTGTGTCTCACTCACTCTCTCTATTATATATATATATATATATATATATATATGCGTAGGGTGTGTATATGTGTGTTAAAGAGAAAAATAATTGTCTTTCAAAACTTAGCTATTCCTCGGAATGAATCATCTACTTCTGGTGACGGAAAGAGAAATTAGGCCCATAGATAGATAGATAGATAGATAGATATTAACAGACTGGGATCGATACGGACATAGTGAGATAGATAAATATGAACAAACAGAAGTACATAGATAGATATATACTTATAGAGAGAAAGATAGAATTTCCAATTGATAAATGTGTAAATGTTTTTTTTTTTTTCTTTGTGCACTTAAAACATAATTTGCAAATTGAATCTGCTCGACTTCTGTGCCCATTGATGCACGTCAGAAGGTTGAATGCAACGCAGAATCCCTGTCCTTTCCCTCCATTGAAAGTCGATACTAGCCAAAGCATAAATGAGTCCTTTTAAAGTAGTTCCATCTACTTCCATCAGCAAAGTAAAGTTTAGAAAAGGAAAGGCAAAGATAAATTATGCCAGAAAATGCTTTCTTTTGAAGGTTACTTTTCCTTAGACTGGCATCTCTATATACAGGAGCTCATCGAAGAAGGTCTATTACGCAAAGGGACGGCAGGATTTTTCTTTTTTAACGCTTTGCCTAAGGAGCAATGGCAATCTGAGTGTATTGGCGCTATGTTTCTGTTTTCCTATTTTTGACGTGTTCAAGACACTAATTACACATGTTGATGTCGTCAGGCTCTTTTCATAAATTTTGGTGTGCATTAATGTTTGAATACACAAAAATAGCCTGGCACTCGCGAATATGGTGATATAATACATATATTAATGTGCATACTTATTGTTATATATAAATTATATTGAGCTTCCTGTTTACTTTTCTCGAGCTTTAACTTTCTAACTTCCTACAATTATAGTTAATATTTTTACTTGTTACTCTCCTCGTGGTGTAATGGTTAAAGCGATGGACTGCGGAGTCATAGTAAGCGGGTTCGAATTCCAGTCGCGCTATTACGTTCACTTTCGGGCAAATACCCTTGGGAAAGGTGTGAACCCCCTTATTCTCCCTCCAGCTATGGATAAATAGTAGGACGGACTAGGTTCTTCAGCCTTGGTGAGGCAACTAGTCTAGGAGAAGGAAAACTCTGAATTCAAACCTGTTAAAATCCGCTTAAAAATTGACCTTGTGTCATATCCTGCCCGAGCGGAGGGGTTGGTAAATAGTACCACCCGTGGTGTAATGGTTATCGTCGTAGGAATTGGAGTTCAAATCCTGGACGAGCACTAATACTTTACCCTTGGGAAAGGTATGAATCCAATTATTCTCCCTCCAGCTATGGGTAAGTAGTAGGACAGATTAGGTTCTTCAGCCTTGGTGAGGCAGGGTTAGTCTAGGAGAAGGAAAACTCTGAATTCAAACCTGTTAAACTCCGCTTAAAAATTGACCTTGTGTTTTATCCTGCCCGAGCGGAGGGGTTGGTAAATATGATATGATTACGTTCACTTTCGGGTTGTGAGAATACCCAGCTCGTTGCACAGAGGCCAGACGAATTTGCGCGCTACGGGCGCCGCACGAGATGGGGGGGGCAGATGAAAAAGCCAGAATAGAAAGAATGTGTATCTCTCTTCTTATGTCGAAGAACCTTTAAACACAAAAGTATTAAAAAATTTCAAGTCGTCAAATGTTTTTCGTGTTTCGGGATTCCTATGTTCTATGTATATAGTAATTTACAAAGCTCGTTGCTTCGATGTGGCACAAGGCCGAATAAATGGGGCGCCCAATGAGACTCGAACTCACTCGCGCAGGTTTACTAGCTTGCTAACCGTTACACCACCAGAAGTACCCATGTTCTATGTATATATGTTATGAACGTTTTACATATCCGTATATATAGCCACATTTGGCTTTTTTTAAAAGCGAAACTGATGGACTAAAGAAAACATGATATGTCAAGGAAAATACGTTATTTTCTTCCCTCCATTTAAATATTGAAATATTAACCCCATTAAACTAGTAATGTTAATAAACTTAATTAACCAAATGATTTTTGGATGCTTCCACTTTTAAAACGCACGTCGTAAGATTAGTTATTCTTCATAGCGCTCCAAGAGTCTTCCCATCAGTAATAATTAATTATTCAACTTGAAGATGGAATGATCACAAGTCTTTTCGATATTTCAGCAATCTCTACCATAAACTAATTGTTTTATAATGGTAATGCTGCCAGAATAGTCCCAATTCTTCCTCATTTTTCATGTTTCTTCAATCTTCAACTTTCTGATCTTGCAGCAGAATAATTAGAATCTTTCTGGTTATGGCTTTTTAAATAATTAAATTCATCCTTGATTTTTTCACAAGTAATAATTAATTAGATTACATTATTTAATATCTAATTCTTTTTTCCTTTCTTCATTCACTTTTTCTTCTTCTCTCCCAATCATTATAACTTTCTTTATTACAGCTTTCTTTCTTATCTGCGTCACTTGGTATTTTTTCTCTCGTTTTTTTAAAAATCCATCCAACTACTTCACTCTTTGGTTTTTCTTTCCAAATTTTCTATCGATCTTCGTTTGTTTCTTGATATCTTTGGTTGACTGGAGTGATATGAAAATATATCAGTCGACCAATTCAACAACATCAACGGAGTCACCTGAAGGCAAAATAGTTCCGGATCATGTTGTGGGTAATCATGTCATGAATATCACTAAGTAATATATATATATATATATATATATATATATATATATATATGTATGTGTGTGTGTGTGTGTGTGTGTGTGTGCAAATAAATTTATCTTGAGAAATAATATGTGTGTAAGTGCGTAAACAAATATGTCTTGAGAAAAAAAATATACGTATGTGAATGTATATATGTGTGTAAACAAATTTGTCTTGATATATATATATATATATATATATATATATATATATATATATATATATATATATATATATATGTGGGGGCGTGTATGCGTGTACGTGTGTAAAAAAATTCGTCTTGAGAAAAATATATACGTATATGTGTATGTCTATATATGTGTTAACGAATTTGTCTTGAGGATATATATATATATATATATATATATATATATATATATATATATATATATATATATATATATATATATATATATATATATGTTGTCATCCACAGACAGACTGTTTCGTTCTATCAGAACTCTTCAGTGTGGCTAGACACGTGTGTGTGTGTGTGTGTGTGTGTGTACATTTAATCAATAAACTTCAAACATCTTTACTTGCAACTTATAAAAACGAATAAAAAAATTAACGAATAGATTCTTTAAAAAATTTTTTCGTATGCCCCCCCATCCTTAGATTTTTGTTTAGTCAATATATATATATATATATATATATATATATGTGTGTGTGTGTGTGTATGTGTGTGTATGTATGCGTGTATGTGTGCATGTGTGAGTGTGTGTGTGTGTATGTGTGTGTATGTATGCGTGTATGTGTGCATGTGTGTGTGTGTGTGTGTATGTGTGTATGTGTGCATGTGTGAGTGTGTGTGTGTGTGTGTGTGTGTAAGCAAATTTGTCTGACAAAAAATACATGTATAAATATGGATATTATTTGATTTTTAAAAAATTCCTTAACTGATAATCCTAAAAAATGTCTTAAGGAAATATCTCCGATAATTCTATATTTAAATTTGGTTTATTTTATAAATATTGATGACCTTAAATTAAAGATTTAAGTCTTCCTTACTATATAATATATGTGTGTTCATGGGCGTAATAAATAGTGTTTGCCAATGGTCCCCGAGACCGGGGTTCAATCCCAGGTCGAGTCATACCAAAGAATTAAAAAAAAAAACGGTACCTGATGCCGCCTTGCTTAACACTCTGCATTATAAGGTAAGAATCAAGGGCAGAGTGGAGCAATCCAGGGAATGGAGTTGCTCCTTCCCCTACACCTCGATGTTATAGCTATTGAAAAGGGAGCCTTCGGGTTACCCTCGAATAAGGTCCCCAAATTTACTTACTTTATTGCGGAAAAAATAACGAAGAAGGAATTGAATATCTACACTAAGATTACTGTGTACAAGTGTAAGGAAAATTATTCAATAAGTTTTTAGTGCAGAATATTCTTAACACAACTTTCATATGGGATTAATTCAAATTCTAAGATCGAAAATTATTTGGAATGCTGCTCTTCTGTTAAAAAGAATTTGTTTTGTCTTTTTTTTTAACAAATTACATCAAAAGTTTCTCGCATGTATCATTCAAACATTTCTCATATATATATATATATATATATATATATATATATATATATATATATGATGGTTTGGTTTGGGTAGTATCTATTATCTTACCAGTATTCGATTTTAACCAAAATTAATTCGGCAAAATATTATCTCGCAACACTCACAAAATACTTAAATTTAGTTCAAATATCCTTAAGAACGAATCAGATTTTTATTCTATTAATCTTTGGATTATGTTATCGTTTATAATCCCTCAGTCTGAGAGTAAATTCAAAAGAAGATATTAATACTTCGGCCAGAATATCGACAAACTTTAAGAAAAAATGCAACATGTCTCTGCAGTCAGATTCTTCCTGAAGATCCAGTTGGTGAGACCTAAGTAGATTAGTCTGATTCTCTAAGCTATATATATATACTCATCAGTACCCTAAAGAAATTTGATATGAAATGTGAGTGACATTAAAGCTAAATTTAGTTTTTAACTGGGTAATATTTTTAGGGAGCCTAATGGTCTGGGAGACTGGGGTTCAATCCCAGATGGAGTCATACCAAAGACTCAGAAAATAGCACTTGATGCCGCCTTGCTTAACACTCACTATAAGGTAAGGATCAAGGGTAAAGTGAAGCAATCCAAGGAATGGAGTAGCGCCCTCCCCTAGCTATCGAAAAGGGAGCCTTCGGGTCACCCTCGACGAAGGTCGCCAACTTTACTTATTTTACTTTGTACGCCATTAACGGTAATTCAAACAGTAATTTCAAACAGTAAGTTTAAACAGTAAGTTTCGCAGGTTTCTTGTTCGGATAGGGATTCAAAAAGATAACACAGACAATAAAGTTTTTAAAAAGAAATTTAATACAAAAGAAACAAGAAAGAAAGGGATAGAAAAAATAAAGTGTTGCAAATTTTTAGTACAATTTGCTAGAACTTATCTGAGAGAGTGTCCGGGAAACAAAGTTCTTTGAATTTGAGTATTTTTCTTTTCTTTTCTTGTTTTGTAGAAATGTTTCAGAGTTCATTAAAATGCGAGTCTTCTTTAAAGTTCTTTTCAGCAGAATTCTCGGTTGAATTTTCTTTCAGTTGTTTAACTTGGTAGAATTTGAGAAGTCGACTCTCATTCAATTTCACTTTTATTTCTTGGGAAGCTTCAGCCTGTTTAAATCTTTACCGGTGATTCAAGAAGCGAGTGATGAGACCCATCTCCTGGCTTAAATTTCTCGTGCCTTTATAGTTCGGTCCCTGTATTCGAACTGAGAGTCAAATAGTAGTTTGACAAAAGGAGGAAGTCACTTTTTGGTGCCGTACTGTCTGAGATAAATTCTCCCTTCTCCACTCCGGCCAAATCAAGAGCCGCACGTGGTCAGCTTGATTTTTTCCCTTAGAAATAAATTTTTATAACCCATGGGTGCTTACGACTCAGTCCAGGTGGCTGACATAATAGGGATAGATATTTTGAATACGTTAGGCGTATTGTCAACTAGGAGCAGATGGGGCTTTTTCAGGATGACGGAATTATCTTCATCCCGGTTAGTAACGGACCCCAAAACCTCTAAGATTCATAAAAAAAATTATTAGGGCGTTTAACTTTCTAGAGCTAAGAATAGAAATAGTCTCAAACTTGAAAATAGTCAACTTTCTTGATGTCCCGCTCGATTTGGATGACAGCACTTTCAACCCTTTTAGCAAAAGCAATTTAACCCCCACCACCTACATACATAAACGTTAATTCTAATCATCCAAGATCAATATTGAAACAGATTCCTCATGCTGTGAACCAGAGGATAAACAGGCTATCGTCACGCGAAAAAATATTTGGGGAGAATGAAAGGATTTATGAAGAAGCCCTAAAAATGGCGGATTCCAAAGTAGACTGGTCTATGTATACGCACTGAACTCTAACTCTTTGGGACAAAACGTCACTACCAGTTGAACTAGCGGTAATAGAAGTTACGAGGTGCATAAGATAAGTTTCCAGACTTTTTGCGTGCGGACATTTAAAATTTTCGTAGACTCTTGAAAATTTATTATGTTACTGCAATACATCTTATGAGATGACTGACCAGTTTCTATGATTTGAGGTTCAAATGAACAGCTACAGCAGGAATTCGAATACACCCTACTAAAGCCTGATTGTCACAGCTGGTGACTTTCAAAAATGCAATCTGACACTTTAGAAGAACGATATGCAATAGAATTGTGTTTTAAACTTGGAAAAAATGATGCCACAGAAACGTATGGAATGGTTCAGACTGCTTTAGGAGCATCTTGCATGAATGGAGCATCAGTTTTGGAGTGGCATAAGTAATTCAAGGAACGCAGGGAGTCTATCTGTGAGGGATGATGAGAGGTGTGGGAGGAGTAAGGAAGTCAATAATTCAGAGTTGATTGGTCAAAGGGTTAGGGTTAGGGTTACTATGTTGAGGTTTTAAGGGAGTTCAGGAAGAGATTCCTAGGGAAGAAGCCTGCACTCTTCAAATCGGGTCAGTGGCATTTCCACCAGGACAATTCACCAGTCAAAACTCGATCCTTGACATAGACTATTTGAGCAAGATGGGCATTAAGACAGTTCCTCAGCATCCCTATAGTCCAGACCTTGCTCCCTGCGACTTTTGCTTATTCCCAAAGCCCAGAGGCTGTCGTTATGAGACAATTGAGGAGATGAAAGAGGCTGTGACGAAGGTCATTGACACGCTCACACAATAGAACTTCCATGGGGCCTTCCAGAAGTTGTTGGAACGGTACAACAAGTGCATTGCAGCCGGAAGAGATTACTTGGAAGTATCAATAAAAGTGCCCATACGAAGAAAGTCTGGAAATTTATCGTATGCACCTCGTACAAACTCTTCAAGCTATGTGGCACCAATAAGAATCATTCAAATAGACAAGGCTGTAACAGAAATAGAAAAGTAATTTGATTTAACCCACCAGTCTGTAAACTTACTAACATTAACATAGGGAAATACTTCCAGAACCTTCCGGATTGGCACGTTAATAAAAATAACCCACCTAGTAAAATTTTTAATAGAAACACCGTTAAAATCATTTACTCTTGTGCAATGTAAAAAATCTCAAATAACCACAATAGAAGACTATTAGATGAATTTAATAAGAATAATGGGAGGGCGAATAGAGTATCCTGTAACTGTTGAAAAGACGAATACCCCCCCTGTATAGACGATATAACTCGGAGAACATGGTCTACCAAGCGTAGAACAATATAACGATGGGGAGAAAATATACATAGGTATCTCTGCGGAGAAATGGAAACAATGACTGTATAACCATAGGCGTTTTTCTCCAAACCACGGCTTAGGAACCAAATAGTCCTATCAAAATATGTTTGATACTTTAAGTATCAGGGACTAACACCTGAGATAAAATGGAAAATAGTCAATCTTCGACCGCAAATAGTCTCAATAACGGATGTAACCTGTACATCGAAGAAAAAATTAGTATAATTAATTTTAAGGACCCCAGACAACAGCTAAATAAACAGTTAAGAGCTAATATTCAAGTGTAGACTTAAAGGTAAATTTAAGATATTTTAGATTATCCTACTTAAGATAAAACTAGATAAGGAATTTAGACGATATCATTTTTTTGTAATGAATAGAATAATTTTGTGGGTGTTCTATTGTGCAAAGGAGGCTTTTGGAGTCTTGGAGATTAGTTCATATTTAGTATTTTTTAAATTTTAAAGCGGGTAGTTTCTTTCTACCATTTTTTGGTTAAAGTTGAGATAACTGTAACCACGCTCACCACCCAACGAGATGTAAACAAAATAAACGGTATTTATCGCACGCCGCACCAAACAGAAGTGGTGGCACAAGGCATTTTTAAGGTGGGTCTGGACGCAGACACACCCGGCATTCCCAAAAATGTCTCAGGCCTCGTCGGCATTCCCCTAAATAGGAGTACTTCAGGCGCCAGGCGATAAACCTAGGCCCTCCGAGAAGTGCTAGAGTTTGCGGGGAACGACCCTCTGAGGTTCGAGGAATGTCAGTCTTGGCTGCGTGACGCAAATGCTAGGCCTCCCAGCATCTGCGCCTCGGCTGACTACTGTATCCAAAATAAACGTTGTAGCAGTACATTCATCAGAGACCCAGGTAGATACTGAGAGGTTTTGAGGGGAAGATGGATGGATGGCCTGAATACCTTGGGACTTAACACTTGTGTAAGGAGTAAAAAGAAAAGTAAATGGTTGTAAATTACATTATGCTAAAATTCCACCTGTTGCTACATAGCCTAAAATACACATCCAACACGTGTTCCCTTTGGATTGGTTCGGCTACCGGAAAACCCATTTTTGTGTGTTTTTAAGATTTTTAATGTTTTGATTCCTTTTCCTTTCCTCCTGAACATCTAAGATATATATATATACTGTTTTCACTCTCAAATTAAGCGTATATGTCATTTGAAGAGGTGAAGATTATATTCTTCGCCAAAATAAATTTATCATGACAATTTACGCGTGGTTGGGTTTTCTTCCAGTTATATATATATATATACCTTTTTTCCCATATATCATTTTGTGTAATATTCTTTATTTACAAATTGTATAATCTGTTTTTTTCACACCGTCAGAATTATAGAATAGATATAGAAATGGAAATTATATATATATATATATATATATATATATATACCTTTTTTCCCATATATCATTTTGTGTAATATTCTTTTATTTACAAATTGTATAATCTGTTTTTTTCACACCGTCAGAATTATAGAATAGATATAGAAATGGAAATTATATATATATATAGATATATATATATATCATCATGTCACGCCATCATCACGGATATCCCTGACCTTTTCTCGCCACCCTTCTCTATCGTCCATTGATTCCTGCTGGTCTTCAGGGCTACATCCCACATCGGCACAGAGCTGCTGTATGTAGGTTCTAGCTGGTCGTCCTGACTTTGCTCGTCCATGTGAAAGGGTCCAGAGGAGTACATCACTTATGAGTTCATCCTTACTTCTCCAGCAGTGTCCCGTATGTCTGTTTCGTCTAACTTTGATAGTTTTCGCGATGGATAGTAAGTGGCTTCACAGCTGCAGCTTTGTGGGGTGCTGCGTCCAGGACTTGTTCAATATTGCTCGAAGCATTCTTGTGTAGTTGTCATCAAGCTTTTTCTCCATACGCTTAGTTAGCGTCCATGTAGTGCATCCATATAGCAGTATCGATACGACCGCTGCTCGGAAGAAACCGAGTTTTATTTTATCGGTCAGGTCTGACTTCCATATGACCGATAGACTATAGATAGCTGTCCATACCTTTGCTAGTCGCGTGTTGATGTCTGTCTCGGTTGATGAGACACTGCTTTCTATTTAGGTTAGCTATATATATATATATATATATATATATATATATGAGTGCGTGTGCGTTCAATATAAATTCACACGAAAATTACTTAGATCTCTTGTCTTTTGAGAGTATTCGCACATCTTTCTACTTAGCTATTCAACTATGATACGGCTACACGGTTTTTAATACCATTTATTTGCTAATAAATTCCTCTTCACTAAACTGAGTATCTGTTTTTGGCAATTATTGTATTATTCTAGTGCCAAAATCTCTTGTCTTTATAATAATATAGCCCTTAGACATAGAATTTCATCATATATTTCCGCTTGCAGATGTCGGTATGTTCTACATAAAATTGCTTTAATATCGATATTTTATTCTGAAGGGTTTTCAAGTGTTTTTCATTTTCAGTCTCGTTGTGTTTTGAATTTATCAGCCTTTGAAATTCGGTTGTCAGTTACTGTAAAGAGATGTTGCAATCTTTCTCAAAGTTTATCGATATTTTGACAGAAATATTAATATCTTCTTTTGAATTTACCCACAGACTGAGAGATTTGAAACGATAATATAATCCGAAGATTAATAGAATAAAAATCTAATTCGTTTTTAAGGATATTTGAACTGAATTTAAGTATTTTGTGGGTATTGCGAGACAATATTTTGCCGAATTAATTTTGGTTAAAATTGAATTCTGGTAAGATAATGGATACTACCCAAACCATTATTTTATTCAAATACGATCTGTGTCTGTATCAAGAGTTAGGGTATCTTCTTCCTCTTTAATCATCATCATCATCATCATCATGTGCCGCTAGCATGGATATCCCTGATCCTCTCTCGCCAATTCTCCCTATCATTCATCGCTTCTGGCAGGTCTTCAGGGCTACATCCCATATCCTCACATAGCTGCTGTATATATGTTTGAGCTGGTCGTCCCGCTTTTGCTGGGCCATATGCGGGGGTCCATAGGAGTACATCACTGATGAGCTCGTCCTTGCTTCTCCAGCAATGTCCTGTGTGTCTGGTTCGTCTAACTTGTATAGTTTTCGTGATGGGAGGCAGGTGGCCGTATAGTTGGTGCTTTGTGGGGTGTTGCCGCCAGGACTTGTTCAGTATTGCTCTCAGCATTCTTGTGTAATTGCCGTCTAGCTTCTTCTTCAGCCGTTTAGTTAGCGTCCAAGGGATGCATCCATACAGTAGTATCGACACGACCGCTGCCTGGAAGAAACTGCTTATCCTCTTTAATATTTTAACCTAATCAATTGCTTTGTAGATTTATCAACTGCATGTATCAAATTCTCATGACCATTATAAAGATTAGAGGCAAGATTTTTTCGATAACTTTAAAAATTCAAATATATATATATATACTTCCTCCTTAGCCAAATTTACAGATTTCTGGAGAATCTTAATTTTAGTAAGCTTAGGTTTAGTTTGGTTTTATGGCTCATTAACGATGGTAAGTTACTAATGTCAAATCCATTTTTATACATATAAATAGTTCTATTTCAAATAATTCGGTTTAGCGTAAGTACACAGTTTCAATGTCAAAAACAGTTCTATTTCAAACAATTCAGTTTAACATAAATACGCAGTTTAATTGTCGAAAACAGTTCTATTTCAAGCAATTCATTTTAGCATTCAATATCAACCATTTATCTGAAGACAGTGAAGTAGTTATAAGTATTGCAATTTAACGCAAATTATTTTATTCCACCCTATTCATTCATTTTCCAATATTGGAATGGTTGCAAGCATTGCAATATATCACTAACAATTCAATCAAACACCAGTCATTTGTTTACATAAACAGTTCTATTTCAGACAATTCAATTTAACAAGTCATTTGTTTGTGCAGACTGGTCGAATGAATATAGTGTTCACCACTGGTCTGGGAGACCGGGGTTCAATCCCAGGTCGAGTCATACTAGAAACTCAAAAAATGGTACTTGATGCCGCCTTGCTTAGTACTCAGAATTATAAGGTAATGATCAAGGGTAAAGTGGAGCAAACCAAGGAATGGAGTAGCGTCCTCCCCTACACCTTGGTGTGGTTGCTATTGAAAAGGGACCGTTCGGGTCACCCTCGACTAAGGTCACCAACTTTACTTATTTTACAGGGAAGAGTAGCATCCTCCCCTACACCTTGGTGTAGTAACAATCGAAAAGGGAGCATTCGAATCACCCTCGACTACGGTCGCCAACTTACTACTCACTATATGTCAAATAGTTCTATTTGATTATCAGGTCCTATCACTCCGGGGTCAGAGTGGACCTGGGAGCGATGGCAATGAAGGGGTATTCCGCATTCCCCAAAGCTCCAGCATTACGAGAACCTGACCATCAGATTGTTTAGTGTCATATCCAGAACACGCGTTGTGGTGATGGGGGTGGTCTTACACCTTTGCAGAGAATCAGTCAGTGTATTCTACAGCCCCAATAATTTTAGTAAGGAACGAGTCGGAGACTTTGTCAAGATATAAAGGATGGAGAAAAAGCATAAAAGCAAATAGAACCGACACTTAGTAACACCTACAGACTGTTACAGGTGCGTTTACATTTTTTGAGTGTTTAGTATATGGGTAGTTCACATACACTATAAGTTAATTTTTAGTTATTTATGAAGCACTGAACCAAAAAAAAAACTTCTTTGAAGAACAATGAATTGTTTATTTTTACGACAGAAGTAGACTTGTGTCAGAGTGAGAAAAGGTTCTTTTTGGGTAGCAGTGTCGCAGGTAGTTTTCTTTTTCTTATACTTCTTTTTTTTTTTTTTTTTTTTTCAGTCTTTCTTTTTCATTTTTTCCCATTTTTTTTTGTTTCTTTCTTTATGTTGTCATTTTTTTTCACTCATCTGTTTTCATTTCTTTATCTATCTTTATCCGATCTTTCTTTTTTTACCCCTTTTTTCTTTAAATTTTTTCTTTTTCTTTTTCTTTCTTTCTTTCTTTCTTTCTTTCTATTTAGAATCGTCAATACGAAATTACAGATTTCTTTCTTTTTTAATTCAAGTTAAGAAATTAATTTTAGAATATTAATAAATTCCTGAAGAATATTCTTAAACACTTTAGTTCTTTAGATTGTTGCAGGTAGCAGCGTTAGTTCTTTTATGTGTGTAGCTGGTAGCCACCGTTATCTTCTTTAGTGGGTATCTGTGGTAACAGTTATCTTCAGTGAAGATCATCAATGCTGGGTTCCCGTGGCAGGGTACAGGAGAGAGGCCTTTCTTCTTTGCTGGTCTTGTACTCTCTGCCTGTGACGACCTTCAAAAAGTGCTAGAAAATAGTTCTTAAGAGGAAGATGGAATCAATACGCTCTGCCCGCTGGTTGGTCAGTGTGTGGCCGAATCGCTTGGCGTGGGCATTGATTCGCAAGAGAAAATAGATCTGTGATTGCTTAAAGTGAATTATACAAAAGAAAAGTGCACAAATGACATTTTTGTGAGTCAAATCAGCTTTTCTTTTTATGTTATTAGGTTGAATACAAAGACATGTGAGATTTAATGCATTTACCGTTCAAACTGTTTTCATATAAATTGTGGGGAGACAACTCCTGACTAAAAGTTGTCTACCCTTCGTATTTTTGAACATTTCTCTACCTTTTGCATTTTTTTTTCTTTTTTCAATAAGGGTAAAAATGAGAATACAATTATTTTCTGCATAAATTCTCGAATAATGATAATAATTAAAATGAATGTAAGTTATGTGGTGATATAGAACAAACGATCAATCACATAATAAACAAATAACGCAAATTAGCACAAAAAGACTAAACAAGACTGGGTAGGCAAGTTGATCCACTGGGAATTGTGCAAAAAAAACAACAAAAAAAAAACAACTTAAATTTGACCATACGAACAAGTGGTATATGCACAAGCTAGAATTCGTCCTGGAGAATCAGACACACACAGTTCACAGGGATTTTAAGATACAAACGGATCTCCTAATATCGGCCAGACGAACAGACCTGTCAACGAAAAAAGAGAAACTGCCGAACAGACCTGTCAACGAAAAAAGAGAAAAGATGAACAGACCTGTCAACGAAAAAAGAGAAACTCCCGAACAGACCTGTCAACGAAAAAAGAGAAAAGACGAACAGACCTGTCAATGAAAAAAGAGAAACTGCCGAACAATGGACTTTGCCGTCTCGGCAGACCACAGAGCATAGAAAAATGTTCCATGCTAATAAGAAGCGGGAAAAGACAAATAATGGAAGGAATAGAACTGCCAAATCTGGAAAGAATTAGAATACTCAGAGAAAACGAGACTTACAATTACTCGGGAATATTAGAAGCGGACATTATCAAACAAGTGGAGATGAAAGAAAAAATAAAAAAGAGTGTCTCAGACAAACGAAAATGCTCCTCGAAACTAAGCTTTGCAGCAGAAATCTCATCAAAGGGATAAACCCTTGGGCTATCCGCCTGGTAAGATAATCAGAACCATCGTAGAAGTGGACGAGAGGAGAACTTCTTCAACAAATGGACAAGAGAACAAGAAAACTTATTACAATTTGTAAGGCCTTATATCCAGGAAATTACATAGAAAAACTCTATGCGTCAAGAAAAGGAAGGAGGAAGAAAATTAATCAGCAGGGTCAAGAATATGCTGACTGCTTTTCTGCTGAAGAGTAAGACATCCTTCTCAAAAAAAAAAAAAAAAAAAAAAACTCACCCTAGGTATGACATGAAAATACATCTGATGGTAAACCCCTATTCTTGTTTTCTGGAGAATGCAGAGTGTCCCCTTTGTTGTTGTCATTACTTCCAGAACCACTCTGACCTGGAGTGATGGTATTTATTAGAGTCCCATGTAACACTGTAAATTATTTGTATTAACAATAGTTACTTGGAGCTATGACTGTTTATATAGGATTATTATAAGTTACTTGAAATACTTGAATCCATATAATTGTGTACAAGTTATTAGTATTAGATAGGAATACTTGATACCATATAATTATGTATAAATTATTAGTATTAAAAACATTTACTTAAAGCTATAATTGTTTATAAATGATTACTATATGGTGCCCGTAGTGTACTGGTTATCGTCGTAGGAAATGGAACGTCGACACGAGTTCAAATCCCGGACGAGACTGATTGCATTTCACATAGCACTAATACCCTTGGAAAGGTATGAATCCAATAATTTTCCCTCCAGTTATGGGTAAATAGTAGGGCAGACTAGGTTCTTCGGCCTTAGTGAGGCAACTAGTCTAGGAGAAGGAAAACTCTGAATTCAAAACTGTTAAGCTCCGCTTAAAAATTGACCCTGAGTCATATCCTGCCCGAGCGGAGTGGGTGGTAAATATGATAAATGATTACTATATAATGGCTTGAAAAACAAATGGACAAGAGAACAAGAAAACTTATTACCATTTATAAGGCCTTATATCCAGGAAATTACAGAGAAAGACTATATGCGTTAAGAAAACTTACTACAATTTATAAGGCCTTATATCCAGGAAATTATATAGACAGACTCTGTGCGTCAAGAAAATGAAGGAGGAAAAAAATTTGCCAGCATTGAAAATAGCATGCATGCATCAAAACGAGAACTCAAAAACAACGTAAAAAAAGCAAAGAATGACAAATTACTGTAACCAGAAGCAACATAAATATCAACAGAATAACAATAACTCATCATCATCATGTCGTGCCGCTAGCACGGATATCCCAGATCCTCTCTTGCCACTTCTCTCAATCATTCATCGCTTCTGGCAGGTCTTCAGGGCAACATCCCGTATCCCCACATAGCTGCTGTATGTATGTTCGAGCTGGTCGTTCTGCTTTTGCTCGGCCATATGTGGGGGTCCATAGGAGTACAGCACTGATGAACTCGTCCTTGCTTCTCCAGCAGTGTCCTGGATATTGCTAAGGAAGGGAAACTTTCAGGGGGAAATTGAATCTCTTCTAATCACAGCACAAGACAACGCCATAAGGACTAATGGTGTCAAAGCGAACACAGATAATACGCAACAGAAAAGCAAATGTAGATTATGTGGTGATAGAAACGAAACGATTAATCAAATAATAAGCGAAGGTAGCAAACGAGCAATAACGTAGTATAAGACTATACACGACTGGTGGGGAAAAGATGATCCACTGCGAACAGTGCAAGAAATTTAAATTTGATCATACAACCTGGTGGTTTATGCACAAACTCCAATCCGTCCAGGAGAATGAGATGCATAAAATTCTCGGGGATTTTGAGATACAAACAGATCACCTAATCCCGGCCAGATTACCAGACCTTAGTAAGAGTTAAAAAAAAAAAAAAAAAAAAAAAAAGCAAAAAAAAAACAACAAAACAAAAGCAGAGAACCCGCTGAATAGTAGACCTTGCCGTCTCCACAGAGTGAAAATCAAAGAAATCGAAGAGAGAAACACATACTTACATCTTGGTAGAGAACTAAAAACTATGGAACATGAAAGTGACGGTGATACCAATTGTTATTGGTGCACTTGGAACGACCCCCAAAGACTTAGTAAAAGAACTAGAGGAGTTGAAAATCGGAGGGCGAGCAGAGACCCTCCGAACTGCAGCATTGTTGAGGTCGGTCAGAATACAGAGAATAGTCCTGGAGACCTGAGGAGACTTTCTGTCACTCAGATTCTAGTGAAAGATCATCAGCTAACGTTGGTGTGAAAAACTCGTAAGGAGTAATATATAATAGTTGAATTTATAAGGACATTTATGGAACATGAAAGTGACGGTGATACCAACTGTAATTGGTGCACTTGGAACAATCCTCGAAGGCTTAGTAAAAGAAATACTTAGGCATTACCAGAGAATTAAAAAAAAGTATGGAAAAAGAAGATGACGCAATTCTAATTGCGCTTGGGACGTTCTCCAAAGACTTGGAAGGGGGTTTGAAGAGTATGAAATCGGAGGATCAGCTTAGACCATCCCAACTACAGCTTTTTTGAGGTCGGACTGAATACTGAGAAGAGTCCTGGAGACACGAGGAAAATTGATGTCACTTAGACCCCAGTGAAAGTCCATCAGCTAACGCCGGTGTGTAAAACTCGCAATGAATAATAATAATGATAATAATAACCCAGCACCTGTCCAAGAGAATGACACGCACAAACTCCTATAGGACTTTGATATACACACGGACCACCTCATCTCGGCCAGAAGACCAGACCTTATAATAATCAACAACAAAAAAAGAAAATCTGCAAAAAAATTGTCGACTTTGCTGTCCCGGCTGATCACAGAATAAAACTGAAAGAATGTGAAAAGAGAGATAAGTACCTCGACCTTGCTAGAGAATTGAAAAAAACTATGGAACATGAAGGTGACAATTATACCAATTATGATTGGTGCTTTTAGGACGGTAACAAAAGGATTATTAAAGGGCCTGGAAGATTTGGAAGTTGGCGGCCGAGTGGAGACCATTTAAACAACAGCATTATTGAAAACGGCCAGAATACTGAGAAGAGTCCTGGAGACTTGAGGATACTTGCTGTCACTCAACCTCCAGTGAAAACCATCAGCTTACGCTGATGTGAAAAACTCAAATGAGTAATAATAATAATAATGATAATAATAGCACTGATAGCATTTCACATTGCACTAATACGCTAGGGTTTCTTTGTTTAATGGCATATCAACCTCTGCAGCTAATACCCTTGGGAAAGGTATGAATCCAATTATTCTCCCTTCAGCTATGGATAAATAGTAGGGCAGATCGGGTTCTTCCAGCCTTGATGAGGCAACTAGTCTAGGAGAAAGAAAACTCTGAATTCAAACCTGTTAAACTCCGCTTAAAAATTGGCCTTGTGTCATATCCTGCCTGAGCGGAGGGGTTGGTAAATACGATAATAATAGCACAAAAAGAGTATAAAGGGAATGTGATCCACTGGGAATTGTGTAAGAAATTTAAATTTTACCAAATCCCCACCCGTTCTGGAGAATGAGAAGCGCAATAGTCTCTGGTGCTTTGTGACACAAGTTGATCACCTCATCTCAAGCGAAAGACCAGACCTGGTGAAAATTATCAAACAAACAAACAAACAAACAAAAGAAGAAAAAAAGAAAACCCGTTGAATAGTAGACTTTGCCTTCTCGGCGTACCACAGAGTGAAAATCAAAGAACACGAAAACGAAAAGATGTAATATACTAGCTTACCTGGCGATGGAGTGCCGTGGATGAACTTAGCAGATTCAATGTGGTCGCAAGATAACATCCAGAAAGTTGTTTCACAGGAAAGCGAAATGTAAAAGAAGATAGCGAGAATATAATCTGTTGTCAATAGATAAAGTGACGGATATTTCCGTTCGCAGATAAGATCAACAAATTACCGGAAAATAAACGGAAGTAGGTAAAAGTAAGGAAAGTTTGCAACTGTAGACGAGGGCGACCCGAAGGCTCGCTTTTCAGTAGCTACTACACCCAGGTGTAGGGAAGGGCGCTACTCCTTTCCCTATATTGCACCACTTTAATCTTGATAGGTACCTTATAATACTGAGTGTTAAGCAAGAAGGTATCAAGTACCATTTTTAAAGTCTTTGGTATGACTCGACCTAGGATTGAACCCCGGTCTCCCGGACCATTAGCGAACACTCTACCCACAAGGCCAATGAGCCAGCCTTAAACAGAAAACTCGTGGGCGAAGAGGCGGATTCGTATTTCTGCATGGGACTTGAGAAGAAAATATAAGGTCTGTAATTTTGGACTGAAGGCAGAGACGACCCACTGGTCACTCAAGCGAGGGGAGGTTCTCTGGTCACTCAAGCAAACCTTTCAGCTCAACCCTGTGTGTTCTCCGACCGTCGCACTGCTACACAAAAAGAGTCCCTGCCACAGAAGAAAGATATATGCAAACACTCTCTAACTGTATTCCTACTTCACACAAACGTCGCCGTCGAAGAATAAAAATATAAATTATATTTTTATATGTCTACGAGTCCTTCGTTGCTTATCGAGCGGTTCAATATGCAACAGAGACAAATACATCTTACTAGAGAACAAAAAAAGCTATGGAACATGAAGGTGACGGTGATACCAACTGTTTTTGGTGCACTTGGAACGATCTCCGAAAACTTAGTAAAAGAACTAGAGAAGTTGGAAATCTGAGGACGAGCGGGGACCATCCAAACTATAGCATTGTTAAGGTCGGCGTAGAGTTCGGGAGACTTGAGGAAACTTGATGTCACACAGACTCCTGTGAAAGATCATCTGCTGGTGTAAAAAACGTGCAATATAATAGTTGCGTTGATAAGGATATTTATTCTATCTGTAATTACTTTGTTCGTTTATTAATCTTTCTTGATGAAATAGTTCCAGATAGAGTTCTGACTTTATTCCAATTCTTTTCTTGGTTTTTAGAAGAAAAATGACCATTATGATTTTTTGTAGTGTAATACGAAAGACTAATCATTTTTTTCCACAAAATTATCTATTTGCAAATACACCCCATTTTTCAAATTTCAGTTTTCTATTCTTATCGAAGATTAACACCGTCATTTCTTGGTGAGTAAGGAATAATTAGATTACACAGGGCCAACAAGTAAATATGGCCCCGCATGTTACATTAACAGGCTGAGTTCTAATATTATGAAATCATAAAAGCAAGGTACTGGTGGTATAATGGTTAGCAAACTCGACTAGCAAACCTACATGAGTGAGTTCGAGTCTCACTGGGTGCCCCTCTCAAATGGCCTTGTGTCACATCTAAGCAAAAAGCTTAGTAAATTACCACAGACGTTTATAATACGTGGATTAGTATAAGACAAAGTGTAAATATGCATTTTAATGTTGAAAGGAATTCAAATAACGTCGGATAAATTGTACCAACAGGATTATATTATTTTCTCAATTCAATGTTTAAAGTTAATTCTCTTTTTAGGTTAATTTCATATGTGGCCATGAATCGATTTTTTTTTTCTTGTTTGTTTACATTATTTCGGCCTGTTAGAAGTCAGCCTGTTAATGTAACATGTGGGGCCGTATTTACTAGTTGGCCGTGAATTACACTATATAATACCCTAATTTCCTTCGCTTACTCTTTCACTTTTTCCTTCTTTTCTCCTAAATACTATAAATTTCTATGTTACTGTTTTCTTCGTTATCTGAGTCACTTCAAGCTTTTTTTTTTAATCTTCTTAACTTTGATTTTTCTTTCTAAATTTTCTACTGTTTCTTCCCCAGTTTCCTGCTTTCTTCGCTTTTCTCTAGTGATATGAGAATATATCAGTCGACCAATGATTCTATATAATCAATTCGACAACATCACTGGTGTCACCTGTAGGCAAAATAGTTCCAGTTCGTGTAGCGGGTAATTCCATCATAAATATTAAAATATAATTCATCGCACGCACACACACACACACAAATATATATATATATATATATATATATAATAAATTATATACATGTGTGTGTGTGTGTGTGAGTAAAAAATAATAATTTAGGGTTCTATTTGTGAATCCTTCTTTTCATTTTGCCCAGTCGGCTAGGGTGAGGGCTACAGAATACATCGACTGCATCTATGCCGAGGGGTAAGACCCCACCTCAATGAGTGTCCTGCATATGACACTAAACAATCTGATGTTGAGGCTCCAGTAATGCCGAAGCTTTGGAGTATTCATCGTACCCCTTCATTACCATCGCTCCCAGAACCTCTCTGCCTCGAAGTGGTAGCACCTGAAAGGGTCCTATTTATGGGTCAAATAGAACTGTTTGACATTTAAACTGAGGGCAAACAAATTATTTATGTTAAATTGAATTGTTTGAAATAGAACGGTTTGATCATTTAACTGTGTGATAACAAATAAATAATGTTTAATAGAATTGTTAGTTATACGTCGCAATACTTGGAACCATTTAACTTTGTTGACTTATGCTAAATAAAATTGTTTGAAATAGAACGGTTTGATCATTTAACTGTGTGTTAACAAATGAATACTGTTTAATTGAATTGTTAGTTATACGTAGCAATACTTGGAACCATTTAACTTTGTTGACTTATGTTAAATAAAATTGTTTGAAATAGAACGGTTTGACCATTTAACTGTGTGTTAACAAATAAATAATGTTTAATAGAATTGTTAGTTATACGTAGCAATACTTGGAACCATTTAACTTTGTTGACTTATGCTAAATAAAATTGTTTAAAATAGAACGGTTTGATCATTTAACTGTGTGTAAATAAATGGCTGTTTCATTGAATTGTTCGGGATACAATACTTGAAACCATGTAACATTGTTGACTGATGTTTATAATTGATATATGTCTAATATATTTGAATAAACTGGATTTGGCATTAAATAACCTACAATGGTTGATATGCTATTAAACACAACCTAATACAACCTCTTTTCATGCCTTTTTCTCGATCTTTCTTTAAAAACAAAAGCACTTCCCTTTTTTTTTTTTCAAGGATTGTCGGCTGTTTTTCATTTTTGTCCCTCTTCTATCAATTCTTTTCAAATACAATCACTTTTATTTTTTTCTATTTCCCTTTTTTTCCGCTAATTCTCTTTTTCATGTTTTTCCTTCATTTTTATCTTCTTTCTATAATTCCCCCCCATCTTTTTTTGTCGATTCTAATTTTTTATCCCTTCTTTCAACTCGTGTTTTTTTTTTTTGTTGCTCTGCGCATGTCTTTCACGATGTCATCTAATGATGTTTATAGTGTTCAAACACACGTTGCAATGGATAAATATCAGAAGCAACTGATAAATACCGATCTCTCACGGCTCACAGATTACAAATGTTTTCTGAGTAAATGATTCGCATCTAGTCAGCGACTGCATCTAATTGATCTATAAGTCATGAAAGTTTATTCAAGGAATTGGCCGGAACAGTAAACTATGCCCACTAATTGCTTGGAACATCAATGAAGCTGGCACTTTTGAAACAATGTGTCCCAGATCAATAGATCTAAGATTGTGAATTGCTTTTCGCCTCCAACTATTTTTGATAGCTAGTTTTTCAAAATTATAATTGATCCTAACTTTATAAAAATAGGTTTTAGTCATAGAATAACTTTTAGATTCTAAGTTCAAGATTTCATAGTTACGTCGTCTCTGTGATTTTGATATTGTCTGAAAAAGGTTTCGGTCGATAAATTCTACAACCTCCTCAGGTGTACTGTCCGTATGTATGTTATATAATTGCAGAAGGATTTTTTTATATTATCATTTTTCGTTGGTTATATCTTATCTTTCGGTTTAGTTAGGCTTAGAAGTATTCGGCTTAGTGCTTGGGTAGGGGCACACATTGAGTGCAGGTGTTCTCGCTCACGCGGGGAGGATGTAACAATCACAGATGTCATAATAAAAACCCCGGATAGGAAATGAGATTGGGGGTGTGCATGACGTCATGCCCGGAAGTAATGGGCTGAGGATTTGGGGTGATTTTTGAAAAAAAGCATTTAGTTGAGATTTGAACCAAAAGGCGAGTTGATTTTCGAGTCTCGGCGAGGCCAGGTCAGTTTGGTCTAAGTGATGCGCCGCACGTTGTTGGGTCAGATGGAACAGTTAGCATAGTAAAAATTGTGTCTCTCTCTCCTCGTGTTGAAAATCTAAAACTCAAGAAGGTAATAAAAGTTTCGTATCTGAACTAAAGAAAGTCGTCGGTGTTTCGGGATTTCTACGCATCTGTATATTTCACGTATCCGTATTATGGCTATGTTACATGTAAACAGAAAGTCTTTTTATTTTTCTTTCTCTAACATTCTCACATTTTGAAACAAAATGAAACAGTAACAAAAAAAAAAAATACCCGCCCAAAGAAAAAACAAACCAAAAAAAAAAAACAAATAAATCCTTGCCTAGTCAGTTGGGGCTGTAGAATACACCGACTGCATCTCTGCAGAGGGGTAAGACCCCCCCTAACGAGTGTCCTGGATATGACACTAAACAATCTGATGGTGATGTTCCGGCAGTGCTGGAGCTTTGGGGAATGCGGAGTACCCCTTCATTGCCATCGCTCCCAGGTCCACTCTGGCTCCGGAGTGGTAGCACCTGATAGGGCCCTATCTATGGGTTAAATAGAACTAACAGCATACTTATGCTAAAATGAATTGTTTGAGTAAACTGAATAGCTTGAAATAGAAACGTTTTTGACAATTAAACCGTACTTACACTTAAACTGCGTGCTTATGTTTAACTGAATAATTTCAAATAGAACTGTTTTTCGACATTAAAACTGTATTTACACTTAACAGAATTATTACATATAACTGCTTGAATGGAAATGTTTTTGACAATTAAACTGTACTTATGCTAAACTGAACTGTTTTCAATAGAACAGATTATTCACATAAAAATGGATTTGGCGTTAAATAACCTACAAAGGTTGATATGCCATAAAACCAACCAAACCAAACCAAACCAAATAAATCCCACGGCAAAGTTCATTATATCAGTTGTTCAATTTTCACTTATAGTAGCTTATTCCAATATTTTACTAGGGATATTCTCAGATCATTTCTTTGTTAAGTCCCCTTGAAGGTTTTGTTGCGCCATACTACTTAGTGATAAAATTGGCACTCACTTGACTAATAAAACAAACAGATAAAACGTTATATACCGGCCCCTTTTTCTTTCTTGTTATCCACTAATGCTCCTTGTCAATTACCTAGACCTCATCTCAGTCTAGATATGATCATATATATTAGATTTGTCAACTTATTCCTGATATATATATGTAGATATAGGTATATTAGATTGATTATCACGTTTGCTTACCCATCTTAATATCCTTATTATATGATTCTTAACAACTTGACTATCAGGCAGTTAAAGAAATCAAATCGACTCAAAATAAATGATGCTGTTATTGTTTACTCTCAATTCTTCGAATGTCCAATTCTTCTCGTCTTCTGAACAGAACTGCTCAAAACGTATCTATTCCATTATGATTACACATATATTCCATTATCTTTTTATTCCTCAAGCCAGTTTTGGACACGCAGCGGGTTATTTTGTCTTTTTTGATCAGTCTGTCTATGATATTCACAGATTTTTTTCCCCATTTACAATGATTCTCCCGGCTTGGATATTGGAGTACGCTAGAATTTCAAAATACCATTAATTTTTTCTGCTATATTTTCTTTGGCATAATTTGTACTTTTATATCTTCTGGCTTAATTTGTACTTTTATATTTTCTGGCATAATTTGTACTTTTATATTTTCTGGCATAATTTGTACTTTTATATTTTCTGGCATAATTTGTACTTTTATATCTTCTGGCATAATTTGTACTTTTATATCTTCTGGCTTAATTTGTACTTTTATATCTTCTGGCATAATTTGTACTTTTATATTTTCTGGCATAATTTGTACTTTTATATTTTCTGGCATAATTTGTACTTTTATATCTTCTGGCATAATTTGTACTTTTATATCTTCTGGCATAATTTGTACTTTTATATTTTCTGGTATAATTTGTACTTTTATATCTTCTGGCTTAATTTGTACTTTTATATTTTCTGGCATAATTTGTACTTTTATATCTTCTAGCATAATTTGTACTTTTATATATTCTGGCTTGATTTCCCAATGACTTTTACCCTGTTATGTCATTTGCCCAATCAGCTGGGGCTGTAGAGTACACCGACAGCACCTCTGCAGAAGAGGTAAGACCCCACCCACGAAAGGGTGACCAGGATATGACACGAAACCATCTGATGATGAGGTTCCCGCAATACTAGAGCTTTCGCGAATGCGAGGCATCCCTACATTGCCATCGCTCCTAGGTTCACTCTGGCCCGGAGTGGTAGCACCTGATAGAGTCCTATCTATCGTTAAAATAGAACTAAATTGCGTACTTATGCTAAACTGAATAACTTGAAATAGAACTGTTTTGATATTTAACTGTGTGTGAACAAAAACTATACTTATACTAAACTGAATTGCTTGAAATGTTTTTGACAATTAAACTGTGTACTCGTGCTAAACTGAATTGTTTGAAATAGATCTGATTATTTGTTAATACAAATAATGGATTTGGCATTAAATAAACCTATAAGGGATTTGGCATTAAATAACCTACAAGAGTTGATATGCCATAATATCCAAACAACCAAACAACCAGTTATGTCTTCCTGTATTGTTTAAAAACTAATTTGTTCCATTATTAAGACTTGGGGTGTCCTCGTGGTGTAATGGTTAAAGCGATGGACTGCAGAATCGTAGTACGCGAGTTAGTACTCCAGTTGCTCTATTACGTTCACTTTCGGGCAAATACCCTTGGGAAAGGTACGAACCCCCTTATCCTCCTAGCTATGGGTTAAATAGTACCACTACTGTTCTTCTAGAAGAATGGCTTTGGCATTAAACAATCTGCAAAAGTTGATATGCCATTAAACAAAGAAACCAAACCAATTATTAAGATCTGTTTATTTTGGCTTTGATATAATTCGTTCTGAGCGGCTATAAATCTGTAAATTTTATTTTTTAAAAATAACTATGTCAAGGTTATTTCTTATCAAATTTCTTTTGTGTCTTGAATTTCTATGCAACTATTTTCTAAAATTTTCTGATCCGATATTTATTATACTCTTTTCTTCGTTTTATTTAATTTTGTGAATATTTTTCTCTACTCTTTGGTGTACATTTCGCTGCTTTTTTGTTAACAGAACTTGGACTATTTTCATTGTTAATTGAGTTCAACTTCCATCTTTTCTCTTCACGTAAAATCTGTCGACATTTCCAGGGTGTATGGCTTTATTCATTGTTATCAATTTCATCGTTCTCTGATAAAAAAAAAATTCTTTCTTTGATCAATTTAAGAAATTTTTGAAAATGTTCTGGATGACGCTTATTTTTTTCATTTTTTTTTATTTTGCTCAGTCGGCTGGGGTTGTAGAATACACCGATTGTATCTTTGCAGAGGGTTAAGATCCCCACCGACGGGTGTCCTGTGGCCCAATCGGCTGGGGTTGTAGAATACACCGATTGTATCTTTGCAGAGGGTTAAGATCCCTACCGACGGATGTCCTGTGGCCCAGTCGGCTGGGGTTGTAGAATACACCGATTGTATCTTTGCAGAGGGTTAAGATCCCCACCGACGGGTGTCCTGTGGCCCAATCGGCTGGGGTTGTAGAATACACCGATTGTATCTTTGCAGAGGGTTAAGATCCCTACCGACGGGTGTCCTGTGGCCCAGTCGGCTGGGGTTGTAGAATACACAGACTGCATTTCTGCAGAGAGGTAAGATCCCCACCAACGAGTATTTTGTGATCCAGTCGGTTGGGGTTGTAAAATACACCAACTGCATCTCTGTAGAGTGTTAAGATCCCCACCGACGGGTATCCTGTGGCCCAGTCGGCTGGGGTTGTAGAATACACCGACTGCATTTCTGCATAGAGGTAAGATTCCCACCAACTAGTGTTTTGTGGTCCAGTCGGTTGGGGTTGCAGAATACACTGACTGCATCTCTGCAGAGGGGTAAAACTCCCCAATAAGTGTCCATGATAAGACATTTAATCATCTGATGGCGAAAATTCAGTAATGCTGGAGCTTAGAGGAATGCAGAGTACCTCTTCATTGCCATCACTCTCAGGTCCACTCTGGCCTGGAATGGTAGTACTTGATAGGGTCATATCTATGGATCAACTAGAACTGGTTGAAATTTAAACTGAGAGCAAACAAATGACCAATGCTAAATTGAATTGTTTGAAATAGAACTGTTGATCATTTATTGTGCGCAAACAAAAAATTGATGTTTAATTGAATTATTAGTGATACATAGCAATACTTGAAACCATTTAACTGCGCGAAAATGAATGAGTACTGTTGAATAGAATAAAGACCCGAGTCGATAGCTACTACACCAAGGTGTAGGGGTGGCGTTACTCCTTTCCCTGTATTGTTCCACTTTACCCTTGATCTGTACCTTATAATGCTGAGTGTTAAGCAAGGAGGCATCAAGAACCATTTTTTGAGTCTTTGGTATGACTCGACCTGGGATTGAACCCAGGTCGACCGGGACAGTGGCGAACACTCTAACCATTGTGCCAATGTCCGGTTGTAATCACTTAACTGTGTGCAAACAAATCATTAATATTGAATAGAATTATAAGTGTTTGATAGCAATAATTGAAAACATTTAACGATGTAGAAACAGTAGCAATTATAGTGTGCAAACAAATTAGTTCAGACTCGTTTAAAACTGAAATTACCGACAAACTAATTTCTTACATATCATGTATACCTATTTAAATGTGTGCAAAGAAATGACTGATGTTAAATCGTGAATGTTATGTAGCAGCAATACTTGAAACCATTTAACTGCGAGCAACAACTATGCAGCAAGCTGTCCTTTCCTTATTTCAATGGAGCTCGACGAAGAAACAGTATATTTCTTCTTGAACATCAAATATCACAACATTTCTTATGAATTTCATTCTTCGATTTTATAATTCTTCAAGCATAACAATTTCAATGAAGGGTGTCCTCGTGGTGTAATGGTTAAAGCGATAGACTGCGAAAAAGTAGTACGCGAGTTCGTATTCCAGTCGCGCTATTACATTCACTTTTAGGCAAATAACCTTGGGAAAAGTATGAACCCCCTTATCCTCCCAGCCATGGGTTAAATAGTACCACTACTGTTCTTCTAGGAGAATAGCTTTGGCATTAAATAATCTACAAAGGTTGATATGCCATTAAACAAAGAAACCAAACCAAACCTATTTCAATGATATCAATTGCAGAGAAGATCAAGTATCTTAAAGTAAATTTTTCTGATAATAACCTATTATACTTTTTCGTATATATTTGCTTGAATCTTGAAAACCATAAACTAACTATTGTGTTTTCATGTTTTCTCTTTCAGTAAAATGCAAATGGTATGATCATATATGTCTTGGAGGTGAGTATTGTTTATTATTTTTGATATTGTTACTGTGGTGGACTTTGTTTGCAGTATTGTTCCATGTTGGTGTTAGTATCATTTGAAGTATGAACCGATTGTCAATATTGAACAGGGAGAATGAAAAGTAGCAGTACTTCTATTTAACAGCGAAGGCTGCTGGCAACATTGTATATAATCGATGAACAAGAGCTTATAACAAAACCGCAACTTGTGATGGTAAGAGCTCTTCTACTTGGTCTTTTGGTTTGCTTATATATCTATATATATATATATGTGTGTGTGTGTGTGTGTGTTTGTAAAAGAATGAGAGAAAGCTTTTAATATACACTACTGCATACATATGCGCACACTTATAAACTTATAATCCATAGATAAAAGTTTTTTATCCAGTAGTTCTAAAATAAAGGAAATTACTACGATTCTACGAATTATTATCTATCTATCTATCTATCTATCTATCTATCTATCTATCTATCTATATCTCTATATCTATCTATCTATCTATCTATCTATCTCATTCTGTTCATATCTATCTATCTATCTATCTATCTATCTCATTCTGTTCATATCTATCTATCTATCTCATTCTGTTCATATCTATCTATCTATCTATCTATCTATCTATCATTCTATATCTATATATCTATCTATCTATCTCTATCTATCTATCTATCTATCTATCTCTATCTATCTATCTATCTATAACTCTATCTATCTATCTATCTATCTATCTATCTCATTCTGTTCATATCTATCTATCTATCTATCTATCTATCTATCTATCTATCTATCTATCTCTATATCTATCTATCTATATCTCTATCTATCTATCTATCTATCTATCTATATTTATCTATCTATCTATCTTTGTTTGTGTGGGGGGGGGTGTAAGAGAAAGAGAGAAAGATTTTAATACATACATATGCACAAACTTATGAACTTACAAAAGATAGATAAATATTTTCTAACCTAAAGTATATTACAAAAATTATGTGCATAATTTTTGTTGTGTCTGCATAGTTAACAAACCCTCAAATAAAACTTTTCAACCAATCAGAAGAGAGCGTCGATTATTCAGTATAATTTATGACATACCCTGTTTTGCACATTGCTTCTATAGGTGCATATATATATATATATATATATATATATATATATATATATATATATATACATTTTTGACGATTGCATAATCAAGTAAGTTTACATTTCCACAACTTTATAATGACAGACGCAAAAAATATGGCTACTGGAAAGTACTTGTGCTGTTTGCAGATATTCTCACGATGCAACATATTGCTTTATATACTGTAACATGTAAGTGACATACTGCCTAGCGTTTCTATACGTAAAATGTATCTGATAGAAACATCTACACACTTAGTGAAAAATGTTACTTACATACACAGTAATCAATGAGGTTTATATATTGGAATGATAAAATTGATCTAAAAGTATCCACCAGCGCGTTATCAAAGGCTGCTTACACTTTAAAGCCTTGACCAATAATTTGCTTTCATAGAACATTCTTGTTTACCAGATAAATGAAGAAAACTGATTGTCTCGGGAATAAAACAACGGCTTATAATAATAATAATAAAAAGCATGATTAATCATATATATATATAAATATATTTTCAAACAAAAAATTAACTATATAAATGGGTCTTTTTTTGAAAACATTCACTCTGTCTGACGAATGCATAATGCATGAAACCCAGGGTCACAGTCACTACCATTTAATATATATATATATATATATATATATATATAGGTATTCGTTGGTCCAGTTAAACCGGAGTTGGGAGTAATTCCATCAGGACAAGAAACGGAAGTGGGCTTAATGAGGAGATAACTCTTCACCCCTCTTCTATCCCCTCCCACTTTTTCTGTGTCTATTCTAGTTTTTTCTCTAAAAGATCTGAAGAAGTCCTGTTAATTTTTTTTTCGTGTTTTTGGAAATTTCAAAAATGCGTAACAGGCTGGAAATGAATTTATAATCCTATGTGACCGGTTTTGTTGTTTTTCTTAAAGTATATATATATATATATATGTGTGTGTGTGTGTGTGTGTGAGAGAGAGAGAGAGTGAATGTTCTATCATTGATATGGAGCACTATTTAACAATTCTACAATATTTGGTCCTCCATTAACCCACCAAGTGACCTAAGAAGAACCATGAGCCTCTTTTATATGTATATTTCCCTAACTTTCAGCGGAGAATGTTACTATACTCTCCGTCTCGTCAGATGACTATTTACATGCTTCTCTCTAGTCACAAAGTAGCAAATGTGGAGTTACAGTTCTTATTCAGAAGATGAAATAAAAGAATTTAAAAAAAAAAAAAAAAAATAATAAATAAAAATAATAATAAAAAAATACAAATAAAATAAAAATAAAAATAAGCATAAAAATAAGACTAAAAATGGAAATCAAATTACAAATTATTTCAATTCACGGGCGTGGGCAGAGGGTGGTCAAAATGTTACGTGTTAGAACAATTGAGAAACGGGTGTGGAATTCATCTACCGGTCAACCCCTCCCAATTTTGCGCTCTTGTAGGGTTTTTTTTCTAGCAGGTGTAATTTTCCAAGCAGACTAAGATCGTATAACAATCCACGGTATTCAACCAAACCTGTTTATATATATATATATATATATACAACCAAACCTGTTTATATATATATATATTATATATAGTCATCCACAGACAGACTGTTTCGTTCTATCAGAACTCTTCAGTGTGGCTAGACCCGCAGGATGCTCGAAGCCGGGATCGAAACCCGTCCAACTTTACGATAGACTAAGACTTCAGACCACACGGCTACAAGTGGACTACGTTGGCTAAGGGAATTTTAAGGTATTTTTTATTTTTAGCAACAGCATATATATATATATATATATATATATATATATATATATATATATATATATATATATATATATATATATATATATATATATATATATATATATAATATATATATATATATATATATATATATATATAAACAGGTTTGGTTGAATGTATATATATATATATATAAACAGGTTTGGTTGAATACCGTGGATTGTTATTTTTTAAATCTTCAAGTGAAGACGTTCAAGTCTTCCCACTTGTCTTCTTACTCCTGGGTCAAGGTGGTAAAGAAAGAACCCAAGCGTGTTCGACCATTTCGCTGGTTATCTTCGGTAGTCGTTTTAGGTCATTTGTTGCAGTGAGTTTTATATTTATTGGGGGTGGCTTATATACATGATGATGATGATGATGAATATCAGTCTGCTTCATTCTATTTCAGTCTGTTTGATCCAACTATTTTTTTTAATCATCAACCAATTTAAGTAAATATAAACGACGAAGGCAAATTATTTAAAATAAAAGATTTTGTAAAATTTTAAAACTAATCTGACTAAATAGATTGATTAATTGAAAGAGATGGGTTTCTATTTTAAAATGTTGTCTTTCGAAATGAAACTAGATTTTATAATTTCCGGTGGGGTTTTTTTTTGGGGGGGTTATCATGGATATGAACTAATATTTTAAATTAACTAAATTAAGAGATTTGTTTCTAAATTATGTTGGCCCAAACCGTTATCTATTTTTCTTTCAAATCTCTAATGTGTTCATAAATTTATTTCTTATGGTCACGAAAAATTTCACCCTCCTATTCTTGATCACAATCTAGATATGGGGATATCGTTAACTCCGGCCATGAATTTGATGTGTGTATTGTTCATTTTATTATTAATCCAATTCCTAATTATTTTTGAAGTGTTAGTAACTGTTTTAATTACAAGATAGTTGTTTTGTTTTTTGTTTGTTTTTTTTTCTTTTCTTCAATGAAATTTGTGGTTGAATTCTTGGGTAAAATATTATATCTATGTAATAAATTAGTATTCGAAAAATTCTTGTTTGGAATTTTTAGTTTCGACCATTGCTGTTCATTATCAAGAATTGTGTATGAATATATATATATATATATATATATATATATATATATATATATATATAATGATGATTCTAGTTCTATCGCCATACATCTTAAAAGCTACTTCCTCCCCAAATCCAAATTTTGAAAAATTTAAGTTGAAAACACTATTATGATAGTTGTCTAAATTTCTATGACGAAGCTTGATCATTTTTATCATTAAGGGTTTTCGGGCTATTGTCTTCATCTCTATTGTTATTTCAACAACGTTTCGGCCGATATGTCCTCTGGCCTTCTTCAGGTGTTTGTCGAACTCGAGAACCTACACGGAACTTCAAACTATGTCCTTTATTGAATCCACGGGGGTTGCCTGTTCTGATTCCGTTAGTAATAACTGGGTACAAGTGTTAAGTATTCCTGTATTGTTACACGCCTGCAGTCAGGATTGAACCTGCAGCCTTAGGGAAACTTTGGGAACCAATGCCTATAACCGTTACGCTATGTCTTCTGCTGGACACATACCGAGTTGATTATCCTATTTACCCAACCCCTCTGCTCGGGCAGGATATGACACAAGGTCAATTTTTTGGAGGAGTTTAACAGGTTTCAATTCAGAGTTTTCCTTCTCCTAGACTAGTTGCCTCACCAAAGCTGAAGAACCTAGTCTGCCCTACTATTTACCCATAGCTGGAGGGAGAGTAATTGGATTCATACCTTTCCCAAGGGTATTAGTGCTATGTGAAATGCAACCAGTCTCGTCCAGGATTTGTTCAGTTCCTACGACGATAACCATTGTTCAGTTCCTACGATGATAACCATTACACCACGGGCACCTCCAATACCGAGTTGATTATAGGAGTTGATTATGAAAACGCTTTTTCTTAAATTAGAAAAGTGCTCAAACACGGATCAGTAGAGCAAGATAAAACCTGAAATGTCAGTCTCATGACTGTAAGTTTTATGTATTAAAAAAAACTTATCTTCTGATGAAATAATTGATGGGGGTTAAAAAATACCTGGTTGATGTTTCGCGCACTTTATCTCATAAGTAAATAGTTTTCGCTTTAGCCGTGTTTGGTACAGTAGTTAGAGGATTAATGACTCTGAAATGAAACCCTGAGATCTTTCGTCTTTCGGTGTAAGGTGTGTGGAATATCTTTTATAAACAGTCTGTTAACATTTATCAAAAGTGTGACTGGATCAACACAAGCCCTTATCATTAGAAACATCACTATGGTTTAATGAATGGTTCAATTACCGCCTTCAGTTTTACTGTTACAACTTTTCCAGCTCGTCTGCTTGGAAGAGAGTAATGGAGACGCGACAAATAAAGGATATTGCTGGATGTTGGACATCATCGAGTGATAGTTATTCAAGCTGAAATCCATGAATTGTTGCATCGTCCGATGATAATGAAGCAAATCTGTTAAGGTTTTCAGCCTAACTAGACCCAAAGGCAAGATATATAAAACGAAATCCTTCGGCCATTATATTACATCATTACTGGAACTTTGCTGAAATGCAACATTGATATTGTTGATCTTCGTAAAATTCGCTTTCTTGGCCCTTCTTAACTGGAGGAAGTTTACGGAGGTGCACATTTTTTGTTGATCTACAAAAATGAAGAGGAACCTCACCGATTTGGTGTTGACTTTGCTAAATTCTTATTTTTTTTCAAAGGGAGTGGACCAAGACAACAAGCTGTTTGTCTCACATGTGTGCTGTTATGTCGTGAACATGGCCATTCCTAATCAGATGATTTTTCACAGCCATTTACATTCGGTTATAACAAGGAACCACTTTGATTATAAAATGGTTCTCATGGGAGACTTTAATTCTCGACCTGGATCCGAACATCAAATATGGCTTGGTGTCTTGGGAACTCAGTGGGTGGGCAAAGTGAACTTAAATGGACTTTGTCTTCTTTCTTGCTACAAATAATTTGATCTGCTCATCATAGAAACGTTTTTCCAATAGCCCAACCATCACAAAACAACTTGGATGCGTCCTAAATCCGAAGATTGGCACATAGTTGACTAGGTAATAAGCAAGAACGGGATATAAAAGGTCTTTAAATCACTCGCTTTACAAATCTCATGTTTTTTCAGACCATTTCTTATCTCGTAGCAAGGCGTCTTTTCATCACCTCCTCGCAAGAAGTACTTTGTTAACATTACCATTTTAACATGAATCAACAGGTTGTCTTGGAAGTTGAATATTGAGAGGAGGGAATATACTTGAAGAGACACTTGATTCTATTGTGATCACTGAGAATATTGAAGATTTTTGGAAATCTCTTTAGGATGCTACTTATTCCGCCATATTAGAGATCATGGGATCCCCACTTGGTAGCACAAAGACTGGTTTGATGATAACAATAGAGAATTTCAATCTCTTTTAGATAAAATGCATGATCTACAAAAATTCTAGAATAAAAGAAATTCCATGATAAAATTAAAACATTAGCATTTTAAAAAATTATCAAAAAATTCCTGTTGGCAATTAGTTCAGTAAATCGGTATTCAGAATAATTACATAAAACTCGTGTGGGCAACAAGTCTAGAAAATCAGAATCCCAAAAGAAAAATAGGAATATTGTAGGTACCTTGTAAATCAACCTGCAACAACATTACATAAAAATCATATAGGTTACAAATTACTTTGAAAGAATGTGGGTAACTAACCCATAAAATCAACCTCTAATAAAATTACATTGAAAGCATGTAGTTTGCTTACCCATTAAATCAACCTCTCACAAAATTACATAGAAATCATGTGGGTTACTAACCCATGAAATCAACCTCTCACAAAATTACATAGAAATCATGTGGGTTACTAACCCATTAAATCAACCTCTCTCAACATTACATAGAAATCATGTGGGTTACTAACCCATTAAATCAACCTCTCACAAAATTACATAGAAATCATGTGGGTTACTAACCCATTAAATCAACCTCTCACAAAATTACATAGAAATCATGTGGGTTACTAACCCATTAAATCAACCTCTCACAAAATTACATAGAAATCATGTGGGTTACTAACCCATTAAATCAACCTCTCACAAAATTACTTTGAAAGATTGTAGGTTACTAACCCATTAAATCAACCTCTCCAGGGTTTGAACGTATGTCGCCGTGTCCATTTCCCACGACGATAACCGCTACACCACGGCCACCACGATACTCATTACATCACAGTGATGTATGCATTTGTCGGGGAAGATTCGGTAATGTTCAATCCATTTTGAGGGTAATAAATGTAATTTCCATCCGAGCCATTGGTCTAAAGAGTAGTGTTCGTCACTGGTTCGGAAGACCGGAGTTCAATCCCAGGTGGAGTCATACCAAAGACTCAAAAATGGTAATTACAATTTTAATAACAAAAATCCTAATTAAAATTTCAATGACAAAAACAGTTCTATTTCAAGTAATTCTCTTTAGCATAAATTCGCTGTTTAGTTCTATTTGTTCGATTGATAGGACCCTATCAGGTGCTCCCACTCAGGGTCAGAGTGGATCTGGGAGCGATGGCAATGAATGGGTGCTCTGCATTCCCCAAAGCTCCAGCATTACTGAAACCTCACTATCAGATTGTTTAGTATCGTATCCAGGACACTCATTTGAGGGGGCGTCTTACCTCTCTGCAGCAGTGCAGTCGATGTATTCTACAGCCCAAGTTGACTGGGCAACCTGATTTTTAGTCACATAACTCTCCACAAATCTTTTGCAATAGAATGTTTTTATTGTTTTATTGTGCCATAAATGACTTCAGAGCAAAATCATTGCTTCTTCAGGTCTCTTATGCTATTGCAGAATCACATCAACGTGTATGCGTTTATATATTTATATGACAGAGGAAGCGTAATTAAGGGACTCGAACTAGCCACCGACTAGTTGGCCGGCTAAAACGAATGCGACCGAAATTAACTTGTAACTTCCCCCTCCCCTAACCTTACCCACGACCGGCACCCACCTTCTTCGTTTTCCAGGATTGCCGAAGAACTAGAAATCTGGTTCTATTTTACTGTCATATTCTCTTCTTTGAGGCTCGAAATTTTTCTCACTTTCATTCATGATATTCGCTTTCTAACAATTAATTACCTTAATCTCTCTCTGTCTGTCTCTCTCTCCGTGTGTCTCTCTCTGTCTCTCTGTCTTCTTGTTCTTCTTCGGTAGTTTTCATTGATGTTTTTGTTCTTTCTTTTATCTTTCTTCCTTTCGTTCATTCAATCATTCATTCATTCTTTTTTTCTTTTTTTTTTCTTTTACGTCCCATTCTGTTTTTTATTTTTATTTTTTCTTTCCTTCGACAATTTATCTTCTTCTTCTTCTTCTTCTTCTTCTTCTTCTTCTTCTTCTTCTTCTTCTTCTTCTTCTTCTTCAATTTCATTTGTCGAAACAGAAATTAGATCAAATATTGATCTGATAAATTCAGAAATTTTTCCTAAAATGAATTCAAGTAATTATTAAGCTGATTTGATCTCTGTTTAGAATTTTTTTTCTTTTCTCTTCAAAGTTGTCAATTAGTTCTTCTTCTTCTTCTTCTTCTTCTTCTTCTTCTTCTTCTTCTTCTTCTCCGAATTCTACCATTTCTATAGAACGAATCATTTAGCAATGTTTTGAAACTATTCATCGAAGCGAAATCCTTCCAGGATGGAATTGCCAAAGTAGTCCGGCAACTCCATTGTGTACCTTCCAACTGGGCTTTTGTAGAGATTTCTCAGAATGAATGGAAGAATTGGAAGCTGCTTCAGTTAGCTGATGTGAACTCTCTTGATCCCTAGCTTGATGCCTGAACAAAAAGAAGCACTGTGGCATGCGCCCACTATGCATCATTACAAACGTATTCTCTCTCCTGATCCTTACGGATATAACGAGGTGCTAACAACCATACATACAAATATTTTTCTGCATATCATTCTACAAATATACACTTTCCTTAAAGAAATGTACATGAAAACAAGTGTACGGATATATTCATAGATCCACTTTTAACATTTAAAGTTTGCGTCATAGTCATAGACAATCATTCAGACACAAAAATATAACGGCACATGATGACACAATTATTCGTATCAACTAGTACACTCAAATATTTATCATCATCATCATCATCATCATCATCATCATCATGTCGTGCCGCTAGCACGGATATCCCTGGCCACTTCTCCCTATCGTTCATCGCCTCTGGCGTATCCTCACATAGCTGCTGAATGTATGTTCGAGCTGGTCGTCCTGCCTTTGCCCGGCCATATATGGGGGTCCATAGGAGTACATCACTTCTGAGCTCGTCCCTGTTTCTCCAGCAGTGTTCTGCATGTCTGGTTCCCCTAACTTGGATAGTTTTCGTGATGGGAGGCAGGTGACCGTATAGTTGTGGTGCCTTGTAGGGTGTTGCCGCCAGGACATGTTCAATATTGCTCGCAGCATTCTTGTGTAATTGCCGTCTAGCTTCTTTTAAGCGGAGTTTAACAGGTTTGAATTCAGAGATTTCCTTCTCTTAGACTAGTTGCCTTACCAAGGCTGAAGAACCTAGTCTGCTCTACTATTTACCCATAGTTGGAGGGAGAATAATTGGATTCATACGATTCCCAAGGGTATTAGTGCTATGTGAAATGCAATTAGCCTGATCCAGGATTTGAACTCATGTCGCCGTATCAATTTCCTACGACGATAACCATTACACTACGGGCACCACCATTTTTTTTTACATCTTAAGTCTCTCATAGCTGACATGTTACAATAGTTGACGGAAGAGAGACTAAGTGAACACATAGCAATACATATTTACCCAACCCCTCCGCTCAGGCAGGATAAGACGCAAGGTCAATTTCTTAAGCGAAGTTTAACAGGTTTGAATTCAGAGTTTTCCTTCTCCTAGACTAGTGGCCTCACCAAGGCTGAAGAATCAGTCTGACCTACTATTTACCCATAGCTGGAGGGAGAATAATTGGATTCATACTTTTACCAAGAGTATTAGTGCTATGTGAAATGCAATTAGCCTCGTCCAGGATTTGAACTCGTGTCGCCGTGTCCATTTCCTACGATGATATGATTGTAGGTCATTCAATGCCGCATCATGTTTATATATATATATATATATATATATATATATATATATGATTAATTGATTGTACTAGTGTGTAGAGTGTTCGCCAGTGGTTCGGGAGAACAAAGTTCAGTCTCAGGTCGAATCATACCAAAAACTTTAAAAATGGTACTTGATACCTCCTTGCTTAGCACTCAGAATTATAAGGGAAAAGTAGATCAATCCAGGGAAAAGAGTAGCGCCCTCCCCTACACCTTGGTGTAGTAGCTACTGAAAAGGGAGCCTTCGGGTCACCATTGACTACAGTCGTCAACTTTACCATAACATTCTGAGCTCTTTTTTGTACACAGTCAAATGGTTTCAAGTATTGCTATAAAACAGTTACAATTTAATTTCAGTCATTTCTTTGCACACATAGTTTGTTGGTAATTTCACTAATTTGTTTACGCACTAGTATTGCTATTGTTTTTACACAGTTGAATGGTTGCAATTATTGTTATCTAACACTAATTATATTCAAAATCAATTATTTGTTTGCACACAGTTAAGTGGTTACAAGTATTGCTATTAACACTTATTATTCTATTCAACGGTACTCATTCGTTAGTTTGCCCAGTCGGATAGAGCAGTAGAATACACCCACTGCTTCTTTGCAGAGGTGTAAGACCTCCCGAAAACGAGTGTCCTAGATATAACGCTAAACAATCTAATGGTGAGGTTCCAGTAATGCTGGAGCTTTGGGGAATGCGGAGTACCCCTTTATTGCTACCGCTCCCGGATCCACTCTGGCCCGGAGTGGTAGCACCTGATAAGGGTCCTATCTATGGGTTGAATAGAACTAAACCGTGCTTCCTTCACTATATTGTTTTTTGCATTTAAACTGCGTATTCATGCTAAACTGAATTGTTTGAAATGGAACTGTTTTGACATTTAACTGTATGTAAACAAAATTTCTACTTATACTAAACTGAATTAGCTGTGTTAGAACTGTTTGAATAAACTGAATAGCTTGAAATAGAAATGTTTTTGACAACTATACTGTGTACTCATGTTAAACTAAATTGTTTGAAATAAAATTGATTATTTGTATAAAAATAGATTTAGCGTTAAATAACCTACAAAGGTTGATATGCCATAAAACCCAAACACCCAACCAAACCATCATTCGTTTGCCCGCAGTTAAATGGTTCCTAACATTGTTATATATCACTAAGAATTCAATTAAGCAACATTTATTTATTTACATACAGTTAGATGATCAAACAGCTCTATTTCAAACAATTCAATGTAGCATAAATCATTTGTTTGTATGCAGTTTGAATATCAAAGTGTTCTTTTTGACTCATCGACAGAATCCAATCAAATGCCACCATTCGGGGCCAGAATGGACTTAGGAGCGATGGCAATGAAGGGATACTCTACATTCCCCAAAGCTCCAGCATTAATGGAAGCTCGACATCAGATTGTTTTGTGTTATATCCTGGTCAGTCGTTGGTAGGGGTGTCTACAGATATACAGTCGGTGTATTTTACAGTTCCAGCCGACTGGGCAACAGGAAACTCGTTGGGGAGCGTGGGGTCTTACCCCTTTTCAGAGATGCAGTCAGTGTATTTTACAGTCCCAGCCACCTGGGCTCTTAAATTTACGTTATGTTTGTAATAGTTACATTTATCATCATCATCATCATCATGTCGTGCTGGTAGCACGGATTTCCCTGACCCTCTCTCGCCAATTTTCCCTATCGTTCATCGCCTCAGGCAGGTCTTCTGGACAATATCCCGTATCCTCACATAGTTACTGAATGTATGTTCGTGCTGGTCGTCCTGCTTTTGCACGGCCATGTGTGGGGTCCATAAGAGTACATCCCTTATGAGTTCGTCCCTGCTTCTCCAGCAGTGTCCTGCATGTCTGGTTTGTCTAACTTGAATAGTTTTCGTGATAGGAGGTAGGTGGCCGTACAGTTGGTGTCTTGTGAGGTGTTGCCACCAGGATTTGTTCAATATTGCTCGCAGCATTCTTGTGTAATTGCCGTCTAGCTTCTTCTCCAGCCGTTTTGTTAGAGTCCATATAGTGCATCCATATAGCAGTATCGGTGTGACCGCTGCCTGGTAGAAACTGCGTTTCATTTTATCGGTTAGGTCTGATTTCCATATAATCGATTTAATGTTATGTTTCTGAAGTAGAGGAAATCCACCATCTTTACTTTATACGACAATACTTTTACGTTTTATATAATAAATAAACACGACTCTCTGAAGAGGATTCGGTGATTAATTTATCACTATCAAAACTTTTCACTTAATTTTTACTCTTTTTATTACTCGACTCAATTTTTGCTTATTGAATCTAATTTCTACCAGGATAGGTAATCATATTATATAAAGTAATTTACTTATCATATCATATTTACCCAACCCCTCCGCTCGGGCGGGATATGACACAAGGTCAATTTTTAAGCGGAGTTTAACAGGTTTGAATTCAGAGTTTTCCTTCTCCTAGACTAGTTGCCTTACCAAGGCTGAAGAACCTAGACTCTCCTACTATTTACCCATAGCTGGAGGGAGAATAATTGGATTCATACCTTTCCCAAGGGTATTACTGCAATGTGAAATGCAATCAGTCTCGTCCAGGATTTGAACTCGTGTCGCCGTGTCCATTTCCCTATGACGATAACCATTACACCACGGACACCTCCTAAAGTAATTTACTTATAATAACGTGATGGTTAGAGTGTTTGCCAATGGCCCGTGAGACCTGAGTTCAATCCTAGCTCGAATCATACCAAAGACTCAAAGAACGGCCTCCTTGCTTAACACTCAGTATTTTAAGGTACAGATCAAGGGTAAAGTGGAGCAATCCAAGGAAAGGAGTAGCGGCCTCCCCTACACCTCGGTGTAGTAGCTATTGAAAAGGGAGCCTTCGGGTCACTCTCGACTACGGTCGCCAACTTTACTTATTAGAAAGTTAATTATTTTTGTTTTTCTCAAAAAACGTCATATTTTAATAGTTTGTGGAATCTCCTTGTGAAAACAACGAGTCACTAATAATACATAGAAATGTTAAGTTAAGTATTTAGAGAAAAATTTATGTTGAAATTTTCCAACTATTTAAGTCATTTTAAATCTACCGGACTTGAAATATAATATGCTTTATTATCAAGAAAGAAACGAGACGGTTATAGGAAACTGGAGTATGAAAAAACTATCGACAGTATCTTAATAAATTTGTTCTGCAGCACACAAACTTGTGCCGGATAATATTATGTATTGTGCAGCAGCATAACACGGGGTGATTTAACACCGTTTTACGACAAAATGTTCATCGGGGCCAGAAAAATGGTATACTTTATTAGTAGAAACTGATCTAGGTCTTTCTCAGACAAAAATAACAAGAGTATATGAGGTATATATGTGTGCGTATTGACCCTTGACAGAGATGTCAGTCAGGGATTTCTCTGTACATGACACATCTGTGTAAATACACGGAAGCGGTCGCGTGATTTAATGGAAATATGTGAGCGTTATGAAATGATATATGCAGATGCCCACGTGAGATTCGGTCAGTTTGAGTCAGTCTCAGCTTGCGACCAGATGAGATTATGTTAGTCACGGGGAGTGCAAGCGAGTGGCTGAGACCCCCTCCACCTGCCTCGGCAGCGGCCTACAACGGACCTCCAGTTAAGTACCCCCGGCCGAGAAGCAGAAGGAGTGCTAAGTGAGTGCTGTGATAACACAGCGTTGAATGGTCTTGAGAAGAAGTAATGGCAGTCTGTCTTTGTCTCCCTCCGTCTCCGTTTGTCTCCGTCTGTATCAAAGAAGATTTGACTCCTTTCGAGAATAAAGTCTGAGAGTTACATTCTTGTTGATAAAGTGTAACGATTTCATCATTCATCATTCTTTCACCTGTCATGAGTACATAACATATGGATTCCGTACAGCCATCAACTGCGGGTGGAAAATGCGGGTACAGATAATTGGTGTAAAAACTGAATCGACGACAAATAACAAATACCAAACGAACGGGAGGATTAGATCCCTATTTAACACTGGTGGAGCTAAACACAAAAGTCGAAATACTGTACATCATACAGTGAAATCTTAAAAGCAAGGTAACTCACAGCCGTTTATAATACGAGGATTAGTATAAGACAAAGTGTAAATATGTATTTTAATGTTTAATGGAAGTTAAATAACGTCGGATAAATTCTATCAACCTGATTATATTATTTTCTCAATTCAATGTTTAAAGTTAATTCTCTTCTTAGGTTAATTTCATATGCGGCCATGAATCGATTATTTTGTTTGTTCGTTTACATTATTTCGGCCTGTTAGAAGTCAGCCTGTTAAAGTGACAATCGGGGCCGTATTGTTAGCCGTGAATTACACTATATAATATCCTAATTTCGTTCGCTTACCCTTTCACTTTTTCCTTCTTTTCTGTCAATCACTCTAACTTTCTATGTTACTGTTTTCTTCGTTATCTTGTTTTTTGCTTATTTTTTTAATCCTTTCAGCTTTGATTTTCTTTTCTAAATTTTCTATCATTTCTTCCTCTGTTTCTTGTTTTCTTCGCGAGGGATATGAAAATATATCAGTCGACCAATGATTCTATATAATCAATTCGACAACATCACTGGTGTCACCTGTTTGCAAAACTGTCCCGGTTCACGAAGTGAATAATTCCATCATAAATACTAAAATGCAATTCATCACACACACACACACACACACACACATATATATATAGATGAACATATATATATAATAAATCATATACATGTATGTGTGTGTTTGTGTTTGTGTACGTATGTGTGAGTAAAAAAAATTGTCTTGAGAAACGAGTTCACGAGTAATGAATAATTTGATTACACACGGCCAACAAGTAAATATGGCCCCGCATGTTACATTAACAGGCTGATTTCTGATATTTGGAAATCATAAAAACAAGGTAACTCACAGCCGTTTATAATTCGTGGATTAATTTAAAAAAAACAAAGGGGGTGGTGTTCTCGTGGTGTAATGGTTAAAGCAATGGACTGCGGAATCGTAGTAAGCGAGTTTGTACTCCAGTCACGCTATTACATTCACTTTCGGGTAAATCCCCCTGGGAAAGGTATGAACCCCCTTATGCTCCCAGCTATGGGTTAAATAGTATCGCTACTGTTCTTCTAGGAGAATGGCTTTGGCATTAAATAACCTACAAAGGTTGATATGCCATTAAACAAAGAAACCAAACCAAACCTCGATATGTCACAATCACTTTCAGACTAATGCCCTTGGGAAAGGTATGAACCCCCTTATGCTCCCAGCTATGGGTTAAATAGTATCGCTACTGTTCTTCTAGGAGAATGGCTTTGGCATTAAATAACCTACAAAGGTTGATATGCCATTAAACAAAGAAACCAAACCAAACCTCGATATGTCACAATCACTTTCAGACTAATGCCCTTGGGAAAGGTATGAACCCCCTTATGCTCCCAGCTATGGGTTAAATAGTATCGCTACTGTTCTTCTAGGAGAATGGCTTTGGCATTAAATAACCTACAAAGGTTGATATGCCATTAAACAAAGAAACCAAACCAAACCTCGATATGTCACAATCACTTTCAGACTAATGCCCTTGGGAAAGGTATGAACCCCCTTATGCTCCCAGCTATGGGTTAAATAGTATCGCTACTGTTCTTCTAGGAGAATGGCTTTGGCATTAAATAACCTACAAAGGTTGATATGCCATTAAACAAAGAAATCAAACCAAACCAAAAATCAAAGGGTAAATATGCATTTTAAAGTTGAATGGAATTCAAATAACGTCGGATAAATTCTATCAACCTGGTTATATTATTTTCTCAGTTCAATGTTTAAAGTTAATTCTCTTTTTAGGTAAATTTCATATGCAGCCATGAATCGATTATCTTTTTTTTTTTTTTTTTGTTCGTTTACATTATTTCGGCCTGTTAGAAGTCAGCCTGTTAATGTAACATGCAAGGCCGTATTTACTAGTTGGCCGTGAATTACACTATATATCTTATTTAGTTCGCTTACTCGTTCACTTTTTTCTTCTTTTCTCCTAATCACTATAACTTTTTATGCTACTGTTTTATTCGTTATCTGACTCACTTCTATTTTATTTCTTTTTTTAAAATCTTTTTAACTTTGATTTTTCTTTCTAAATTTTCTGTCATTTCTTCCTCTGTTTCTTGTTTTCTTCGCTTTACCCGAGTGATATGAAAATATATCAGTCGACCAATGATTCTATATAATCAATTCGCCAACGTCACTGATTACTGAGTGATACGTCTATGAACGATTGTGATCAGGAATGTAACTGATTATTCAGTTTATATCTTCTTTGAGGTTTATGTGATGGTGACCTATCTACACGATAGTGAAATCTTCCCCCTTCATAAATTCTAAGACTATTTACTCTAGGGAAGATTCCTCTCAGCGCTGGGCTGGGATACATTTGGGTTGGCCGTTTTGGTCGGTACACGGTTCTGGTAGGATGTATTCTGTTTCCGTTGGAAGTTGGTCGAGGCGTGCCTTGACCGGCATCTCGGGCTTCAGGGGGGCGTCACGACAGGCTCTAACCCTCCTTGGAGGGGTTAGATTTATCGTCTGGCGCCTGAGGCGTCCTTTTTTTAGAGGAATGCCAACGGGTCCCAAGGCATTTTTGGAGCCACCGAGCGTGTCTGGGCTATGTTATTGAGCTTAGACCCACTTAAAAAAAGGCTTGTGCCTCACTCGTCCGGACAATGGGACGAACAACAAATATTTCATTGTCTGTAAAATCAATCGCGACTCTTTATCAGGATATAAATATGCAGTCAGACGAGACTGATTGCATTTCACATAGCTCTAATACCCTTGGGAAAGGTATGAATCCAATTATTCTCCCTCCAGCTATGTGTAAATAGTAGGACAGGCTTGGTTCTTCAGCCTTGACGAGGCAACTAGTCTAGGAGAAGGAAAACTCTGAATTCAAACCTGTTAAACTTCGCTTAAAAATTGACCTTTTATCATATCCTGCCCGAGTGGAGGGGTTGGTAAATATAGATAGATATACTGTCATGCAACATCATTTGAGAATAGTATGAAACTAAATATTTCAGAGTATCGAGGTTTATGCATACATTTGAACCAATTATCAAATTTGTGCAGTAGAAAATATTAACCCTTTACTTACTTGAGGCAATTGTTTAAGATATTGAGTAAAATTTATATCGTTTTTATGAACATGAGAAATTTAATTTTGGTTGGTTGGTTGGATGGGTTTTATGGCATATCAACCTTTGTTGGTTATTTAACGCCATATCCATTTTTTTATGAAAATAGTTCTATTTCAAACAATTCAGTTTAGCATAAGTATGCAGTTTAAATGTAAGTACATTTTAATTGTGAAAAACATTTCTATTTAAAACAATTCAGTTTAGTCAAGCAGTTCTAATTCAGCTTATTCAGTTTAGTATGAGTACATATTTTGTTTACACACAGTTAAATGTCAAAACAGTTCTATATTAAACAATTCAGTTTAGTGTAAGTACAGTTTCAATGTCAAAAACAGTTCCATTTCAAATAATTCAGTTTAGCATAAGCGCACAGTTTAAATGTAAGTACAGTTTGTCAAAAACATTTCTATTTCAAGTTATTCAATTTAGTCAAACAATTCAGTTTAGAATAAGTATGCTGTTTGTTCTATTCAACCCATAGATAGGGCCCTATCAGGTGCGAGCACGCCGGGCCTGAGTGGACCTAGGAGCAATGGTAATGAAGGGGTGCTCCGTATTCCCCAAAGCCCCAGGATCGCTAGAACCTCACCATCAGATTGTTTAGTGTCATATCCAGGACACTCATTGGTGAGGGACCCTACCCCTATGCAGAGGTGTAATCGGTGTATTTTACAGCCCCGGCCGACAGGGCAATCTAATTTTGAATCGATTAGAGTCTGAAAACAAAGCCAGTGGTTAATAAATCAAAATTAACGAACGTTTGTGTGACGTGTGTCCGTCTGAAGAAGCAGCAATTTTTATCAATTAAATCTAGTACAAAAGAAAAAGAAAAAATAGCACTTATAGGATCTAAGGCTACAGTAATAAGTATTTTAACTTTCTTATTCTCATTGTTTGGTTTATCCCTCTGTTGTCAAATGCACATTGAGAACTTGAATAACTCTTTCTCAGTTTGATCATCTAAATGAAGTCAACTTAATAGCGACAGAAAAAATGTTAGATCTCTTCGATGATTAATTCTGACTGAGATCAGAGCTAATCTCAAAAGAAGATTCAATAAAATAGAATGGACATATTCACTCGCTTGATTAAAAAATGTATCTGTTTTTATTATATAATTGCGGAGGGATTTTTTTTATATTATCATTTTTCGTTTAATATATCTTGCCTTTCGGTTTAGTTAGGCTGAGAACCTTTCGCTTAGTGCATGGGTTAGTTAGGTGCACACATTGAGTGCAGGTGTTCACGCGCGCGCGGGGCGGATGTGACAATCACGGATGTCACAATAAAAACCCCAGATAGAAAATAGGATCGGGGAGGTGAATGACGTCATGCCCGGAAGCGCTGAGGATTTGGGGATTTGAAAACAAACAGTTAGTTGAGATTTGAGTCTAGAGGAAGGTAGTCGATTTTTGTGGTCTACGAAATGTGCCGCGCGTTTGTTGAAGAAATTGTGTCTCTCTCTCCTCATGTCGAAAAACCTTAATCTCGAAAAGGTAAATAAAAGTTTTGTACCTGAACCAATTTCGTGTTTTTCGGATTCCTATGCGCGTATGAACATTATGAACATTATATGTTTATGAACATTTGTGAACGTTTTATACATGTGAATATCTTGGTCGTATTTTTGGATATGTTACATTTTTATCAAAATATATATTGAATATATAGGATAAAATAATACTAAGTGTGCGTCTATGTCGAGGGCGATCCGAAGGCTACTTTTTCCATAGCCAGTACACCGAGTTATAGGGGAGGGTGCTACTGCATCCCCTGGATTACTCCACTTGACCCTTGATCCGTACCTTATAATGCTGAGTGCTAAGCAAGGCAGCATCAAGTACCACTTTTTGAGCCTTTGGTATGATTCGACCTGGGGTTGAACTCCGGTCTTCCGGACCATTGGCGAACACTACTCATTTGGCCAATGGGCCGGATATAGGATGAAAATCTGCGATCATTCAGTTGATAAACACTATTCTATCACTCATAGACCATAACAGTTTCGGATGGACACTTCTTCCAGTTGTGCTAACACTCTTATTTTTGTATATCTTTTCTGTTTATTCAATACACTTTTTCTACCTACTTTCTCTGCTTCCGTGTCTTCTTTCTGGCCCCTAACAGGCCACAACAGTTTACTAATTGCATCAAAAAATGCTAATAACTGCGTAAATAACGTTGTTATTACCATTTTTTAAATAGAGAATATTCTAAACTTGACTACATACAAGAAAAGCGTATTGTGCTAGTTGAAAAGTTAATTACTACTCAGTATTGATTAGATTCTGTGGAAGGTTTCTAAGATTCATGGGGGTGTTCTCGTGGTGTAATGGTTAAAGCGATAGACTGAGGAATCGTAGTAAGCGAGTTTGTACTCCAGTCGCGCTATTACGTTCACTTTCGGACAAATACCCTTGGGAAAGGTCTGAACCCCCTTATCCTCCCAGCTATGGGTTAAATAGTACCACTACTGTTCTTCTAGGAGAATAGCTTTGGCATTAAATAACCTACAAAGGTTAATATGCTATTAAACAAAGAAACGAAACCAAACCTAGATTCAGGTTTTTCATTTATGTTTAAAATTATATACGTTCTCAAAATTCCATTTATTATGAGTGCATATTATTTTGGAAGAATGTTGGTAGCGATTTACATTAGCAGCTTAACGAAGTGTCCAATCAACTGACTAGAGCATAAAAAAAACAAAAACAAAAACAAAAAAAACAACAACGTCCAAATCCCGAACATTCAACTCGCAACTTCAACAACATTGACAAATTAGGAATAAATAAAGAATCGTGTTTGCTTAGACGGATAAAAAATAATTTTTTTTTTATTTTGTGAATCAAAGAAAATATTAATCCGTTTAAAATCAAACTCTCAAAAGGGAAAATTAATGAAGAGTTAAGAAGGAATACCAATTTGAATAAGAACTCATTCAGATTTTAGTTTGGTTTTAAGGCATATCAATCATTGTAGGTTATTTAATGCCAAATCCATTTTTACACATATATACAGTTCTATTTCAAACAATTCAGTTTAGCTTAATTAGGCAGTTTTCTCCAATTTGACCCACAGATAGGACTCTATCTGATGCTGCCACTCCGGGCCAAAGTGGAGCTGGGAGCGATAGCAATAAAGGGGTACTCTGCATTCCCCAAAGTTCTATCATTAGTGTAGCCTCATGATCAGATTGTTTAGTGTCATAAGCAGGACACTTATTGGTGGAGTTTCACCCCTCTGCAGAGATGAGGTCGGTGTATTCTACAGCCCCAGCCAACTAGGCCCTCTATCTTCAGAACAAGTTTTATTCAACGATTAATAATATAAAACTTTTAGAGTTTTTCTTTTCAAATTTTTTCCTGTATAAGATAATCCCAATGATTATCTTAATTATTAATGATACAAGATAAAGTAGATTAGAAGATTAATCGTGATTTAAAGTGGAATTTGAATATATACTCCTCTAATAACACACGCTCACGTGGCACGTTTAGATAAAGCCAAACAATAAATCACAGGTTAAATATCTACATTTACCTCTATAGTTAATCCTATTTACCCCACCCTTCCGCTCGGGCAAGATATGACACTAGGTCAATTTTTAAGCGGAGTTTAACAGGTATGAATTCAGAGTTTTCCTTCTCCTAGACTACCTGCCTCATCAAAACTGAAGAACCTAGTCTGCCCTACTATTTACTCATAGCTGGAGGGAGAATAATTGGATTTATACCTTTCCCAAGGGTATTAGTGCTATGTGAAATGCAATCAGTCTCGTCCAGGATTTGAACTCGTGTCGCCGTGTCCATTTCCTACGACGATAACCATTACACTACGGGCACCACCATTTTTTTACATCTTGACATAAGTCTCTCATAGCTGACATGTCACAGTAATTGACGGAAGAGAGAATAAGTGAACACATAGCAATACATATTTACCAACCCCTCAGCTCGGGCAGGATATGACACATGGTCAATTTTTTAAGTGGAGTTTAACGGGTTTGAATTCAGAGTTTTCCTTCTCCTTGACCAGTTGCCTCACTAAGGCCGAAGAACAGTCTGCCCTACTATTTACCCATAGCTGGAGGGAGAATATTTGGATTCATACCTTTCCCAAGGGTATTAGTGCTATGTGAAATGCAATCAGTCTCTTCCAGGATTTGAACTCGTGTCGCCGTTTCCATTTCCTACGACGGTAACCATTACACCACCGGCACCTACCTATATAGTTAATACATTCATTCACGTGATGGAGCTTCATGGAAAATACAAGAAAGAGAAATCTGAATCTGCAATGAACTTTTAACCTTGCTATACTGAGGTTCAATTCATTAATTCATACAAGCTCAAATAGAATATCTTACAGTGCGTTATTCTGTTTAATAAAATTCGCTCAATCGACTGCTTTAAAAAAAAACAACCTCTTCTTCGTTCTAGCCAAAATACTATAACTATATTATTGAAAAGAAAACAATTTAACCTGATAATTGCGATAACTAATACTGTTATATAACATATGACATGGATATTCTGTTCGTTCCTAGTGACCCCGTGTGCTTTGACAAGCTGTCATGTTGTGATTAGTAAACAGGGCGCCAGGGCAGTCAGGTCCAACAGGGGTGTAACCAAGAGGAGACCACGTGATAACCACATGATCAGTTTTTAGACAGAGCAGAGAATCGGGAGTCAAGCCAGGGACACGCAGCCGAGCAGAGGCGTCTCGGCGTGCAAGCGTTGGCACCCCCTGGCTCCCGGAAGAATGGATGGGACAAGAAGAAGTCCTCTCTCTGAGTATATGTCTCTCTATCTATCTCTAAAACTAACAACAAATAGTGGACCCCTTTCGAGAATAAAATCAGAGATATATTTTTATAAAGAAGTGTTTCGTTCGTTCATTGAATTTCGTAAATCACGTATGAGAGTATACAACTATACTTTGGTATTTTTGATGAAAAAAAAAAACTTGATTTGTGAAAAGTAGTCAGACACAGCAAATTTAGATTCACCTTTCTGCCAAACTTTTCCATTTTGTCGATTTTTTCAGCTTTTCTCAATCGATTTTTGGACAAGTACTATCCAGCTGCTTTTACAGCAGACAAAATAACAGCAAATCTAGTTAACATTCTATGACTCAACAATATTCTAACTAATTTTTTGTAATGTAGCAGCAACGATATACGTAAATGAGGCTAACACTTCGCACAAAAATATGAAATATGAATAAAGGTGTTACACTCGGGACTCAAATATAAATAGCAGTAACATTTGTAAAGTACAAGACGGACCCATGTTGCTTCGATACGAAAATTTATTACCGCTACAATTTTTCCAGTAGACAGTAACGAAACGAGACAGAAAGATAGATTGAAAGATATCGGTTGTTATTTGGAAACGCAGAAGTTTCCATTATTGAGAGACGAGGCGATCAAAACACCGGCTCCATTTCTTCTTCCCCTGGACCCGAAACTGCCTGACGCTAGTTCACCGATTGACTTCTGGTACTCTTACTTCGACCGACTCTAACTCTGACTCCCAAATTTTCCTTTTATATTCTAATACTTCTATTAATAACTGCTTACTTAATTACTAAAAACTTTCCATAAACACGTCATCGATAAACCAGCCGTTATCGTCGTAATGATTATTCCTAATATCCTGGCTACGGTCGTTTCAAACCAAATCTTTATTATGACAGGGATTGACATCCGGTTGGTGACATGTGCACGCATTTGACCTTTCAATGCAATTTTACATCTGAGAAACTAAAGTTTTTAACTAATTTACGGCTTATCACTAAAATTTAAACGATTAACTAATATAATTAATTGTCATCCTCAATTACATTTCATTCTTTCTGTTTTCTAGTTCTTCCGAATTCGTCGAATTTTACCAAAGTTCTTCGTAACTGTTGTAAGTGCGTCTATGATAATGAGCACAGCCATTACCTTTAAGTTCTACAATTTTCAATGTCTCTTTCAATGGAAATATATATTGACAGCTTTACATTATATTCTAATTTTATTTTATAGTTTACAAAAAAACAGTGACATTCACGATATGAGAAATATTTCTTACTAAAAATTAGAATTAATTTAGTGACCAAAATTAGGAGACTGATTTGAATTTCAAAGTCCCGGTCCCGATTTTATTTTATTCTTTAAGACAGATTCTTGTTGAATACAATACAAATACATATTCAAATACAGGCAGACACTTTCGTTTCAGGTACGAACAGGTTTATTAGTTTCTGGCTTCGGTCCGTGGCGACACGAGGAGAGAGACACAATTCTTAAAAGCCTACGCTAACCTTACTATGCTGACCCCTCCCCAACGCACGGAGCATCTTGTGATGTTTAAGATCTCAATTCATCTCTGCTAGTCGAGATCCGAAAAACTCAACCGCATGCCTCAACGGTAGAGAACACAAGTCTCGTCTCAACGGTCAAAATCCAACTGACGTCTTTTCAAAAACCTCAAATTCTCCGGACCATCTTTTCTGGGCATGACGTCATCCACACTCCCGCCCCATTTACTCTCTGGGGGTTTACAATGATAAATGGTGATTATTATATCCTTTGCGCGAGAGCGTAAAACTGCACCAAATGACTATGCACCTGAACTAGGAGACCTGAATAGTTCAAAGCCTTACCAAACTGAATGATAAAATATAATTAGCGAAAAAGGAATAACATAAAAAAGTCATTCCTTTATCATATAACATTCTGTTATGTACATATCCTAGTAGTTTGCATCGTTAGATCTAAGTCCTTTGCGTAGTTCTCCGTGAATCACCATGCCCAATCATTCATGCCTATTTTGTACTTATTTTGAGTTAATATGCTGTATTCGCTTTGATGAAAGACGGTTTCATTTTTGTCTCTGAATAGCCGAAATTTGCGGTCTCATCGTTTGTTCTGATGGAATTGTTCTGCGTGATCATTACAAAGGTTTCAGCTTCTATCTGCAGCAATCCTCAATAACAAGTATAACCCATGTTACTTCCTTTTGGTCGTCTCCCAATAACTCATTTTTATATTTTTTCAATTCTCTTACAAAGACTGGATATTTTTTTCTTCTATATTATATTATTTCTTCTGTATTATATAACATTTTTCTTGTATATTATATTTTTCTTCTGTATTAGTTTATCTCATATATATATATATATATATATATTCTTTCAGTTTTACTCTGTGGCCTGATGAAACTGCGTCATCCAGTTGAATAGATATAAAGCTAGGAACAAAAACAATAAACTAGTGGAAAAAAGTTTCCATATACGTAGAATACATGATAATTTCTGTTATAAGCCTTGACGTCACTGGGTTCACCTGGTCAGTATATTAACCACCACATCATCATCATCATCATCATATCGCGCTGGTAGCACGGATATCCCTGACCCTCTCTCGCCATCCTCCCTATCGTTCATCGCCCTAGGTAGGTCTTCAGGACAACATCCTGTATCCTCACATAGCTGCTGAATGTACGTTCGAGCTGGTCGTCCTGTTTTGCGCGGCCATGTGTGGGGATCCATAAGAGTACATCTCTTATGAGTTCATCTCTGCTTCTCCAGCAGTGTCCTGCATGTCTGGTTCGTCTAACTTGGATAGTTTTCGTGATAGGGGGTAGGTGGCCGTACAGTTGGTGTCTTGTGGGGTGTTGCTGCCAGGACTTGTTCAGGATTGCACGCAGCATTCTTGAGTAATTGCCATCTAGCTTCTTCTCCAGCTGTTTTGTTAGCGTCCATGTAGTGCATCCATATATATATAAAGAAAAATATAGATAGAGAATCAAGATTTCTTGATGACTGTTAGTTTCTTGACAATGTGATTATTAAAATAAATCATTTTATTGGTATATTGATTGCATAGATGAGAAACTAACTGTCACATATATTGATATTTCAGTGACAATATTTAAGAATATCTGAAATGTCAGTTGCTCTTATGTCACTTATGTCTTAGGACACTCGTTGGGAGGTGGGATTATCCCTCTGCAATAAGTAGTCGGTATATTCTACAGCCCCACCTGACTGGACAATGAAACGGTAAAGTTGAGGGGAATATTACAGAAGCAACAACAACATAAACAACAAAAAATAATTATATGAATAATTATGTAAGTTTTTTATAAGGTACCATAAAAAGAAAACAAACTTTTTTAACCACAAAAACATTTATCTTTAAAATCCCCTCTCTAATTCAAAGTATGTTTTCCTAAAGTTTTCTTGAAGTCCTTTCGGGGTAATAATATACAGGTCTTGTAGCGAATTTGCTTCTATATTTTCTATCATTGATATCTCATTGCAGTCATTGAAATTCAACCAGATTTCCTAAAACCTAATCTTCGTTGGATGTTTTTCCATATCTGAAATGCGTGGTGAATTCAATTAGTTTCCAGTCTTTTTTTTTGTACAGGCATTTAAATTGTCGTAGACTCTTGAGAATTCAGTATGTTATTGCTATACGTCTTATGAGATGACTGACCAATTTTTATGATTTCAGCTTCAAATTAACATCTACAGCAGCAATTGGAATACACCCTACTAAAGCCTGATTGTCACAGCTGGTGAATTTCAAAAATACAGTCTGGACGTCAGGACATTTTAGAAGAACGATATGGAATAAAAGTGTGTTTTAAACTTATGGAATGCTTCAGACTGCTTTGGGAGCATCTTGCATGAATGGAGCATCAGTTTTTGAGTGGCATAAGAGATTCAAAGAAGGCAGGGAGTCTGTCTGTGAGGGATGATGAGAGGTGTGGGAGGAGTAAGGAAGTCAATACACCTGAGTTGATTGGCCAAAGGTTAGGGTTACTATGTTGGGGTTTTAAAGTTGTTCAGGAAGAGATTCCGTCGGAAGAGGCCAGCACTCTTCAAATCGGGTCAGTGGCATTTCCACCAGGACAATGTACCAGTCCACAACTCCATCCTTGTCACAGACCATTTGACCAAGATGGGCATCAAGACAGTTCCTCAGCCTCCCTATAGTCCAGAGCTTGCTCCCTGTGACTTTTGCTTATTCCCAAAGCCCAGAGACAATTGAGGAAATGAAAGAGGCTGTGACGAAGATCATTGACACGCTCACACAAGAGGACTTCCATGGGGCCTTCCCAAAGTTATTGGAACGGTACAACAAGTGAATTGCAGCCGGAGGAGATTACTTCGAAGGATACTAGAGTTTCATGTGTTTACTATCAATAAAAGTACCCTTACGAAAAAAGTCTCGAAACTTATTTAATGATCCTTCGTACCACTTATGGCGTAATTTGAAGCTAAAAATCCTCCGTATAGATTATTTAACGTTAGAAAAATATCCATGAAAGTTTCTGAAATTTCAAGGAGTAATCCTAGAATCCATATAGGCTCAAAATAGCACTACACTATAAAAAAAATTGCTCGCAATGTGGAGGAATTGTATGGTATTGTCAAATCTAGTTCACGTCCTACCTCAGCCTCTTGGACCTTAGTGCTCACCTTATTTGTAAAACTCATTTTAGTCGATAAAACGGAATTTCTATTCAAAATTTCAATCATAAAATTATTTGTAAAATATGCTGTCAATTTTTTTGAGAATTTTTGTTTAAAAAAGAACAAATTTAAATGCGATAAAAATGTCGAAATTAAATATACAAAATAATTAAATAGTGTCGAAATCAAACATAAAAATAATTTTTAATCATTAAAAATTTCTCATCTGGTCGATCTGAAGCAGAAAATGCTAAATCTTCAAATTGTACAATTTCTTTTAGAATTCTTTTACAATTGGATCGTAACAGGAAATTTGTTCGATTGTTAATCATTTTTAAAAAGATTTTTTAGAATATCCATTTTGATTTTTTTTCATGGAAATTTTCGTTTTTGATTATATTTTTATGAAATAAACATTTCCTTTCCTAATAATAGACTCTTTTTTATGATAAATATTTTCTTTTTTATAATAATTTTCTTTTGATTATTTCTCATAATAAACATTCAGATTAGAATATAATTCATGAGGAAACGTTTAAATGGATCAATAGAATTATTGCGAACATTCAGCGAGACTTTTTGATCCAATTACCCAGGCGGGAGGGGCTGTAGAATACATTGACCCCCCCACTTCAAGAGTGTCCTGAATATAACATTAAACAAGTTGATGGTGACGCTCCAATAATACTGGAGCTTTGGCAAATACAGAGCACCCCTTCATTGCAATCATTGCCAAGTCTACTCTGGCCCGGAGTGGTAGCGCCTGACAAGGTCCTATCTATGAGTCAAACAGAACTAAGCTACGTACTTACACTAAACTGAATTGTTTGAAATAGAACTGTTTTGATATCTAAACTGTGCACTTATGCTAAACTGAATTGTTTGAATTAGAATTGTTTGACTAAACTGAATAGTTTGAAATAGAATTGTTTTTGACAATTAAATTGTGTACTCACATTAAACTGAATTGTTTGAAATAGAACTGATTGTTTGTATAAAAATGTATTTAGCGTTGAATAACCTACGAAGGTTGATATGCCATAAAAAACCCAACCAACCAACCAACCATTGATCCAAATAGCCAACCAAATGAAACTTAGAGGATATTAGCACTTGTAAATTCAGAAATAGACTTTATAAAACTTATAAAAAAGAGAAACATTAATGATGTGAAATTTCAAATGACTTCATCATGGCTTTATCATTGTTCAATTTTGAAAAGAATATTTAGAAAGTATGGCACAGGTTTTCCACTGCTTGTTATAAAATCTTGTTGCACCTTTTATAAAGAATATATATATATATATATATATATATATATATATATATATATGTACGTATGTATGTATGTATGTATGTATGTATGTATTTTACCCAATCTTTCCACACGAGCAGGAAGTGACACAAGGTCAATTTTTAAGCAAAGTTGAACACGTTTCAATTCAGAGTTTTTCTTCTCCAAGACTGGTTGTCATACCATAGTTTTAAAAAAATCAAGAATGGAATAAGTCATTATATCCAGACTGCGTATAGGTCATACAAGACTCACCCACTCTTTCATCCTCAAGCAGGAACAACCACCACAGTGTTTGACATGCCAGACACCTTACACCATTAAACATATCCTAGTGGAATGTTGTGTACTAGCTGCCACCAGAGAGCGACATTTTAAAGTAGATAACATGAGAGATCTGTTTGAGAATATCAACATGGATGATGTCCTCTCTTTCTTAAGAGAGACGGAGTTGTACCTGAAAATATAAAACATCATCACAATCCGAAATATTCAATGGATCAACCTACCAATCAACGAAGTATTAAAAAAAAATTGTCAAATAACCTCACGCAAAACCATAAATCTCAACAATTACAACTTGTAGTGGGTCCACTCTGACCCGGAGTGATGGTGCCTGTTGGGGTCCTATTTGTTTGGTCGAATGGATCAAAACATGAATTTAAAAGAAAAGTGAGTTTATGAAGAAAAAGTGAGTTCATATAAAAAGTAGTTACAAATCATATATAATTCATATATGTAAACCGGATTTGGCATTAAATAACCCCTAATGGTTGATGTGCCGTGAAACTCAAACAACCAACCAACCAACCAACCAACCAAAGTTAAAGAGCCCAGTCTGCCCTACAATTTACCCATAGCTAGATAGAGAATAGTTGGATTCATACCTTTCTCAAGGGTATTATCCCTAAGTGAAGGGCAAATGCCCTCGTTCCAGACTAGAACTCGGATTTCCGTTTCCATCTTTTACGACGATAAGTATTTCATGACGTGGACCTTTTACAGAGTATAAGAACTTTCATGACTGTATAGAAATATATCAAGTATGGGGCACGAGAAAGCTCAAATAAATGTGATAAACCTTATGGCCATAATAAAATAAAAAAGAATAGAACATCGTATATCAATTTGACTGTACTGTGAAACGATACCTAATTGAAAATTGTTGAAATGATTTCCAGTAATTTCAATGATTTTATTTTGTGGTACTCCTGACATCACCTTACCAGAGGAAAAATCACAATTGGACCGATAGAAAGCATTTATTAGTTCTGTAGATGAGTTACTGCAATATCAGTTGGTTGGTTGGTTTGTTGGGGGCTTATGGCATATCAACAATTGTTGGTTATCTAAAGCCAAATCCTCTTTTATATATATATATATATATATATATATATATATATATATATATATATAACTTCAGACCACGGCGCGATATGCATCAAGTTGGATTTGGTCGAAAGCGAGAAAGTTTCCAGCACGAAGGTAATACACGCGGAACCACGTTTCCCGTGTGAATACGTAGGAAACGGTTACTGTAAACGCGTAATAATATCAACCGTTGAAAGTAAACGCGTTTTTTAAATCACAAACTGCACTCAGAAAATGAAGATTAACGTCCAATATAGTATCTGCATTTAATTGATCTGGCATATATATATATATATATATAAATATATATATATATATATGATTCTCTTAATACCCTGTCCGGTGGCAAAAGCTGCTTGGTAGCGCCAGGGGTGGCAGTACCACCTTGAGCTACCGAAACTGTGTTATCACCTCTGGATGGCAGCTGATGAGGACATGGTATCGCACGTGCTTTCACACGCTGTATGATGAAAAAAAATATTTATATATATATGTGTGTGTGTGTGATTTGGTTTGTTGGGATATCAACCATTGTTGATTATTTGATGCAAAATCCATTTTTATACATATCATCATCATGTCGTGCCGCCAGCACGGATATCCCTGGCCCTCTCTCGCCACTTCTCCGTATCATTCATCGCTTTTGGCAGGTTTTCAGGGTTACATCCCGTATCCTCACATAGCTGCTGAATGTATGTTCGAGCTGGTCGTCCTGCTTTTGTTTAGCCATATGCGGGGGGTCCATTGGAGTACATCACTGATGAGTTTGTCCTTGCTTCTCCAGCAGTGTCCTACGTGTCTGGTTCGTCTAACTTGTATAGTTTTCGTTATGGGAGGCAAGTGTCCGTATAGTTGGTGTTTTGTGGGGTGTTGTCGCCAGGACTTGTTCAATTGCCGTCTAGTTTCTTCTTCAGCCGTTTGGTTAGCTTCCAAGTAGTGCATCCATATAGCAGTATCGGTACGACCGCTGCCTGGAAGAAACTACGTTTCATTTTATCGGTCAGGTCTGATTTCCATATGATCGAGAGCCTATCAATAGCTGTCCATGCTTTCGTTAGTCGTGTGTCGATGTATTTTTCAGTTGATGCGACGCTACTTCCAAGGTAGGTGAATTTGTCTTCTAGTTTCAGAGAGGCTCCGTCTAGTGTGGTAATGTCGCCTGTTTGGTTGTAACACATTTATTCAGTTTTGTGTGCATTGGCATGGAGGCCAATGCCTGCGGCGGCTCGTTCCAAACTATGCAGTATATATTAATCATATATGATTTGATTTGGTTGGGTTTTATGGCATATAAACCATTCTAGGTTATTTAATGCCAAATTATCTTTATACATATATATTAAATATATATGAATTGTTTTGGTTGGATTTTATGGCATATCAACCATTGTTGGTTATTTAACACCAGATCTTCTTTATACATATATTAAATATATAATTTGTAAAGACATTTTACAGATAACATTTTAGACCAGCCTGAGCTCTTTTTTGAACGTAGTTAGATGGTTTCAAGTATTTCTATCAAATACGAATAATTTTCTTAATCATTTATCATTTGTTTAAATCATCATCATCATCATCATGTCATGCCACCAGCAAGGATATTCATGACTCTCTCTCGCCACTTCTCCGTATCGTTCATCGCCTCTGGCAGGTCTTCAGGGCTACATCCCGCATCCTCACAGAGCTGCTGTACGTATGTTCGAGCTGGTCATCCTGCTTTGGCTCGGCCATATGTGGGGGTCCATGTTTGAGTCTTTTCTAAAAGCTTACAATGCCCACTGAACATCCCCACATAGTAGTTTAGAAAAAAAAACAACAAAAAAAAAAAACAGGTTATGTAAAGGAAGTCCCCAATACCCCCCCCCAAAAAAAAACGCAGACACATTTAGGGCCAGTATCAGAAGACAGGTGAAAATATACCCAAAACTCTTATAAATATACATTAGTCTTGGACTTTAACAAAGTTAAAACTTACTGGAAAAGAAGCCCCCTTTTTTTACGTACACATGGGAAGCAGCATGATGGGCGTAAAGTTATGCGAATAAACCCTCTGACGGCCATACGCAATGCCTAACCTGGTCCTGGACTTATGAGTTTCGCGGCTCAACGCTCAGGATCGTCAGTTCGATCGGGGATCTACTGCTGCTCATCTTGGTAGTTTCTATAGATGAGAAGAAAAACAGCCATCGAAAGATAACCATGATTTGTTTAAATGGTTTCAAGTATTTCTATGTTACAGTAACAAATAAACTGTCATTTATTCATGGTTCCAGATATTGCTATGAATCACTACCAATTCAATCAAACATCAATCATTTGTTTACACGCAGTCAAATGATTTACAGTTCTATTTCTAACAATTCAATTTAGCATAAGTCAATAATGGTAAATGGTTTCAAGTATTGCTATGTATCAATAACAATTCAATTAAACATCAGTATTTTGTTTACGTACAATGAAATGATCAAACAGTTCAATTTCAAACAATTCTATTAAGCAAAAGTCGTTTGTTTGTACTCAGTTTAACTGCCAAACAGTTTTATTTGACCCATAGATAGGACCCTATCTGTTGCTGTCAATCCGGACCTGGGAGCGGTGCCAATAAAGCCTCACCATCAGATTGTTTAGTGTCATATACAGGATACTCATTGGGGAGAGGTTAATACCTTTTTACATAGGTGCTGAAGGTGTATTCTACAGCCCCTGATGAGTGGGATTACTTGAGTAGAGTAAGAAATTGTCTGACTTTAAAATCCCTCAGACCAAAATTATATATTTGGGAGAGGACCAAGATTCACTCCAAACAACTCACGTTGTTCATAAACCTATTATCCGAACTCCATGTACCTTAAATGGTTACCCGGCAAACAACAAACTGGCCATAGTTTGAGGATGACCGACGTGGTATTCTACAGGTAGCATCGAAAAGAAGTGCTGGAATACAACTACAGGCCATAACGGTTTTCGTTGTTTGATGAGCGTTGGAAGAATTTCTTCTCTTGGGAAGAAAGGTGAACTGCAAATTCTACTCTGAGAAAATTAGGATTTACAAAAATATAACAGCAAGAATCAATAACTTAAGACTCTTAAAAGCAATATAAGGTCCTCAGTAGTGAAAAACGCCGACCACAAGGAGAATTACAAAACTTCTTAAGGCAGAAGATCATTCAGCAAAATGATACAGATACCTCCTTGCTTAACTCTCAGCATTATAAGGTATGTATCAAGAGTAAAGTGGAGCAATCCAAGGAAAGGATTAGCGCACTCTCCTACATCTCAGTGTAGTAGCTATTGAAAAGGGAGCCTTCAGGTCGCCCTCGACTACAGTCGCCAACTTACTTTACTTAGCTCTATAGTTATGAAAAATTGAAAATATATGAAAAGAATATATTACATTAAACCATATTCCAATATATATATATATATATATATATATATGGAAAAAAATGAAAACAATGTAATTCAAAAGTGATGAATCTATTATATTAGAAAGTCAACGTTGAAACGTTTCGGTTTTAATAAACCTTCATCAGGATTTTAAGGTGGTGAAAAATGTTGCTAGAACTGTAATATAATGGCCGGGGGATTTCGGTTCATGCCTTTGGGTTTGGTTAGGCTGAGAACCTTTCGGCTCAGCACATAGGTTGGTTAGGTGCAAAACCTTGATGCAGGCGGTAACGCATGCACGCACAGAGCGGACATGCCACTTAAAGATGTCACAATAGCCTGAGATGATGAAACGGGTGACAAAGTGCGGGTGACGTCACGCACCGGAAGCGCGCGGAGGATTTTGGGGATTTCGAAGAAAGTTAAGGGAGTTGAAAACTAGACGCCGAACGAGGAGGTTCGACTTTTGGGGCTTGCTGAGGCGAGACGAATTTGCGAGATAGGGGCCAAATGAATAAGACGGCATAGCGAGATTGTGTCTCTCCTCCTTAACTCAAAGTTAATAAAAAGGTTTCGTACCAGAACAAGAAGTCGTTAGGTGTTTTCAAATTTCGAGATTCCTATGCTCTTTATATGTTCTATCGTTATGAACATTATATGTCTATTTCGCACATGGCGTTAATTGTGGCTATGTAACAGAAAAGCGATGGATGTTTTCATAAAATTATATATTTTCTCTTTTTTCTGTTATTTTTAATATCTTTTTACATAATAATAAATTCATTACTTTTGGATTACTTTGTTTTTCTATTTTCTTCATACTGTCGGAATTATTTCCAGCATTTGCTTCCATACACACACACACACACACACACACGTGTGTGTGTGTGTGTGTGTGTGTGTGTGTGTTACAACTTTTTCTCAATCTGTTTAAGACATCTATTAAAAAAAAAAAGCATACACGGCATTCCAACTGTTCCAAAAAGATATATATATTTTTCTTTTTTACTGGACAAATATGTTGCTAAAATTAAAAAAAAAAAAAAAAAAGGCAAAAAACAATTTTTTTTTTCTTGTGCTTTTAATTTTGCATCGCTTTCAATGAATGCAATTTTTATCTTTCCGCTATTTTAAAAAAGAAACAGTCAAAACCCCCCTCGGTAGAACATAATCAATGAAGCGTGTTCTGAATGTGTATCTTATAGAAGACACGAAGGATCTTCCACCCTTAAAGAAGTGTCCCCTGAAAAGGACACTTTCATCCATGCAAAAATTTTCATAATGAAAAACTGCCTAGTGGAATGGTCGAAGAATGTTTAAATTCTTACGTTTTCTTTTCCGGTTCTCGATTTTATCAAACTATATATGTCACGGGACCTCGAAGAAAACATTCGAACGTTAACACATCATATATGAATGCGTTTAGAAAAAAAAGGAAACGCGAAAGAAAAAAAGATAGACCGTGGGCTTGAAGATAACATTTCCACCTCCACGACGACGACCAGCACCACCACTACCAATAATAATAATAATAATTATTATTATTACTCCTTTGAGAGTTTTTCATATCAGCGTTAACCGAAGGCCTTCCACTGGAGTCTGAGAGACTGCAAGTCTCCTCAAGTCTCCTGGACTCTTCTCAGCATTCTGCCCTATCTTAATAATGCTGTCTTTTGGATGGTTTCCACTTTTCCTCTTATTTCCAAGTCCTCCGGCCACATTATCCATCCTTTGGTGACTGTATCAAGCGCATCAACTAAAATTGGTATCGCTGTGCTTTCATGTTCCATAGTTCTTTCAGTTCTCTAGCAAGGTCGAGGTACTTATCTTTCTTTTCACTTACTTGCAGATTTAATGGTTAAAGCGCTGGACTACGGAATTGTAGTAAGCGAGTTCGAACTCCAGTCGCATTATTACGTTCACTTTCGGAAAAATACCCTTGAACGCCCTTCTCCTCCCAGCTATGGGTTAAATAGTACCACTACTGTTCTTCTAGAAGGATGAATGAGCCATTAATTAACCCAAGAAGTTTGACATGCCATTAAAAAAAAGACAACACAAATCATCCTCTTATTTCTAAGTCTTTCAGTCCCTGTATCACTACTTTAGTGACTGCGCCTAGTGCACTAATTACAATTAGTATCACCGTCACTTTCATGTTTCACAGTTTTGTCAGTTCTCTAGCAAGATAGAATTACTCATCCTCTTTTTGCTTTCCTTCAGTTTTAACCTGGGGTTAGCCGGAACGGCAAAGTCCACCATTCAAAGGACATGAATATTGCTTTAATGTCAAATAAGATTTATAAGCTTTTATTCAAAATCTTCACAGCTGTATTAGACTAAACTAGTGAATAATTGACCAGTTCTTAACCTTTGCCTTCATTTGTTTTTTCAGTCTTATCTGAATATTTTTTTAGAACGATGCACTCAAAGAGAGTCTGATCTTTAAATAATAACCTCATTATACATAACCTCTGTACATCCTTCTCTTCATTCATGCTCGCGAGGTTTACAGTTTCCCCCATAATGTGGTAATTTTTAAACACTTTTCTTTAAAATTTAATTGTTATGAATATCATTTTATCCTGGAAAATCGGCGTGTGTCTTAGTGGTGTAATGGTTAAAGTAATGAACTACACACTCGTGATAAGCGAGTTCGAACTCCAGTCGTGCTATTACGTTCACTTTGGGACAAATACCCTTGGGAAAGGAATGAACCTTTTCCTTCCATCTATGGATTAAATAGGATCACTGCTGTTCTTCTAGGAGGATGGATTTGGCAGTAAATAACCCATGAAGACATTAAACAAAGAAACCAAACCAAGGAAATCATGTTTAAATATCTATTTACAATTACTATCACAAAAACAGCAACAGTTCCTTCAGAAAAAAAGTTTTCATATTATAATTAAGTCCAGGCATCACTTCTGTATTGAAATATAATAACCTTGATCCCAGTAATATCTTACGAAATCAACAGGCTTTGTTGGTTTTTCACTAGTGTGAGGAGTCTCATATCCATTTATGGTGAAAACTCTTAACCTATTTTCTCTTTGATCGGGATGAGTTCAGTCAGCTATGTCAAGATGAAATTGGCGATAAAAATATTGATATTAGATATATTCGCTATACAATTATATTTAAAATTTTCCCCTTACAGGTCTTCATATGTTTCTTGCTAATGTTATTTTAAATTAACTAATATACATTCGATAAGATATTACAATATGTGTCACTGTTGCAAACAAAGAGTTTGACGAAGAGGCTGGTCTCCAGGCCTTAGTAAGATCCTTTCGTTACTCAGACATTCATCATTTCTTACGTCTGGAGAATCCACCGTCATTCATTATTTCTGACGTCTGGAAAATTCACTGTCATTCATTATCTCCAACGTCTGGAGAATCCACCGTTATTCATTATTTCTAACATCTGAAAAATGACATAATTAAGCAACATAATGAATATTTGTGCTTCAGTGTTTTAGCGAGAATGTTAAATATTCCTGTCGACACCATCAAATCAATTCTTTTGGATTGGAAGAAGTTTCATATACCCCCCCTCAACAAATAGCCTTTTTATTCCACATTGTAACAGTGTGGAATGTTGTGCACGGTTTTCCTGTGGTTTTTCCCTCTATAAAGTACCCACTTACCTGACAACTTTTTGGAAATATAAGATTTATGCTTACTTTCAAAATTGCTATTTGAAATCAAGTCTTCATTGCCATTGCTTCCAGGTCCACTCTACAGCACCAGCCCTACCTATGTGTTAAATAGAACTAACTGCATACTTATGCTAAACTGAACGGTTTGACTAAACTGAATTGCTTGAAATAAAATGTTTTTGACAATTAAACCGTACTTACATTTAAACTGTGTGCTTATGCTAATTATTTGAGATAGAACTGTTTTTTGAGATTGAAACTGTACTTACACTAAACTGAATTGTTTAATATAGAACTGTTTTGATATTTAACTGTGTGTAAACAAAATCTGTACTTATACTGAACTGAAATAGCTGAATTAGAACTGCTTGACTAAACTGAATAGCTAGAAATAGAAATGTTTTTAACAATTAAACTGTACTTACGTTTAAACGGCGTGCTTATACTAAACTAAATTGTTTGAAATGGAAGTGTTTTTGACGTTGAAACTATACTTACACTAAACTGAATTGTTATATGTAGAACTGTTTTGAGATTTTACAGTGTAAACAAAATCTGTACTTAAACTAAACTAAATAAGCTGAATTAGAACTGTTTGAATAAACTGAATAGTTTGAAATAGAAATGTTTTTGATGATTAAACTATGTACTCATGCTAAACTGAATTGTTTACAATAGAACTGATTATTAACATGAAATGGATTTGGCGTTAAATAATCAACAAAGGTTGATCTGCCATAAAACCCAACCAACCAACCAACCAACCAATCAAGTCTTCATATACACTTAAAAATAGGCACTTGATGCCAATTTACAAACACTGAATTAGCCAAACACACACACACACACACACACACACACACACACACACACACACACACACACACACACACACATATATATATATATATATATATATATATATATATATATATATATATATATATATATATACATATATATATATATATAAAGAGAGAGAGAGAGATTCGGGTTTGTGAAAGAGTATAATTCTGTCTTTTGTAACTTGAAGCAAATTGCATCAATTTTACAGGCGTTAAATCCAACAGAATTAAAAGTCCATAAAGCTAACATTTGTTTTCTGCTTCAGGCTTCGTGACAGTATCTGTGAAATGAAACAATAAAATATTTTTCACTGATTAAATCCTGGTCTTCTGTTCCTGCCAATTAATTTTGACAGAAGCCAATAGAAACCCATTTTCAATACTTTATATTATCAAGAAATGTTACGTGATGCAATTATATGTTGTTGTGTATGTGGATGTTTATATACATAAATACACTCTCGTATATATAATTAAAATTTGCCATGAGGAGATTGATTTTTTTGCCTCTTAACATGACGTATATATTTCTTTATTTTTGTCTATTTATTTCTCTTAGTAGTACGGGTTGACATTTGAATATTTTTAAATGTATATGCATACACACAGCCGTAGATAAATCAAACAGAGCCTTTTTATGTAGCTGCTATAAAAAAACAAACTAACAACCCAAATATTTACTTGAATAGTAAGAACAAACTGATTAGCAAGCTCGACTAGCAAACCTTCCCGAGTGAGTTCGAGTCTCATAGGGTGCCCCTTTCATATGGCCTTGTGCCACATCTAAGTAAAATGCTTAGTAAATTACAACCTTAAGAAAAGAATTAGAAATACATCGATTTTAATTGTATTCATGGCGGAATCAAATTCGGTGGTATATGTCTCGATCTGTATGTGGCCCACTAGGCTGGTGCTGGAGAATACACCGACTGCTTCTCTGCAGAGGGGTAAGACTTCCATAATGAGTGTCCTGGATATAAAATTAAACAATCTGATGGTGAGGTTCCAGTAATGTTGGAGTTTCGAGGAATGCGGAGTACCCCTTCATTGCCATGACTCCCAGTGTCCACTCTGGCACGAAGTGGTAACACCTGATAGAGACCTATCTATATATCAAATAGAACTAAACTGTTGTACTTATGCCAAGCTGAATTGCTTGAAATAGAATGGTTTTGATATTTAATTGCGTACTGATGCTAAACTGAAATGCTTGAAATAGAATTGTGTTGACATCCAAACAGCGTATTTATGCTAAGTTTGAATTGTTTGAAATAGATCAGTTTTTTGGTATGCTAAACTGAATTGCTTGAACTGTTTTTAACATTTTAAACTGTCCTTGCACTTAACTAAATTGTTTGAAATAGAACAGTTTTGACATTTAGCTGTGTGTAAACAAAAAATATCCTTATACTAAACTGAATTTTTTGATGATCTATTCGATGGAGATTGTCATTTAATTTACGAGCTTAGATTATTTAGATAATCCCATCTGCTATGGGATTCCTGGTATATGCTCAAATAGGGATGGGTTGCCCTACAGGGACACCCTGATCCTGTTTCTTAATGTTTTGACCCCCCTGCCCTCCCCTGAGAATTTAAATTTTTTCTCCTCGTATACATATAAACTGTAATTCCACATTTTCTGTTCCACACCTCAAGTCTAACATGTAAAAAGTCATCTGATGAGATGGAGAGTATAATAATATTCTCCGGCGAAATAAATTTATAATGACAACTTAACCATGTTCGAGTTTCCTTCTACTTGCACTATATATATATATATATAAGCTCTTCGTAAGAATTGAGCACTCTGGTAGCCGATAGGGTATAAAAAATATAAGCAAAGGCTGCTGCTGCTGTTGCTAAAATAAATACCTAAAATTCCCTTAGCCAACGTGGCCCACTTTGTGCCCAGAGGTCTGAAACTTAGGCTAACGTAAAGTTGGACGGGTTTCGATCCTGGCTTCGAGCATCTTGAAGAGTTCTGATTGAACGAAACAGTCTGTCTGTGGATGACAATATATATATATATATATATATATATATATATATATATGCAAGGTGTCCCAAAAAATGTATACACATTAAAAATAATTGTAAACGTAGTGTTTAATTAGAATTTCATTATTCTAAATGTGTAAAAAATTTTACAAGTAAAATTTTATTGTTTTTTCACTGCCTGTTCTCAAACTGACGCCCATTTTGATCCAGACACTACGGACAAGGCCATGCAATGGAATCGCACACGTCATGAAACAATTCCCTTGGTATTTGGGCGCATTCATGCTCAATGGCCTCTCTTAATTCAGCGACTGTTGCAGGTTTTGTAGCGTAGAGAAGACTTTAAAGATGAAGAGTTTTATTTTCAGCAAGATGGGGCACCCCCAACATTACCATAGCGATGTTAGGTCCTTCCTTGATGAGGTCTTGCCAAACAAGTGGATTGGATGTAGAGGTTTTGTTGAATACCCTCCCCGTTCACCAGACCTCACATCACTAGATTTTTTTCTTACGGGGATACCTGTAAGACAAAGTCTACGCTACAAAACCTGCAACAGTCGCAGTTTTTACACTTGTGAGATGATAAAATTCTAATTAAACACTACGTTTACAATTATTTTTAATGTGTATACATTTTTTGGGACACCTTGCATATATATATAACTATTTTAAAAGACAGATTTGAAAGAACATACCATAATTATTTGAGAATATATATATATATATATATATATATATATATATATATATATATATATATATAACTATTTTAAAAGACAGATTTGAAAGAACATACCATAATTAGTTGAGAATATATACATATATATATATATATATATATATATATATATATAACTATTTTAAAAGACAGATTTGAAATAAAATACCATAAGGAAGCATTACTCGTCTTCCTTTTTAACTTAACTTTTTTTTCAAATTTCTTATTAATGTATAATAGACTACTTCCCCCAGTACCTTTTTCCTTTTTATTCTTTATAAATAACATATTTTCTCAGCAACATGTTCGAAATTTTCATAAAAAAAGATCGAGAAGCTATAGGTTTTAATTACTTGGTAATGTTCATTTTCCAGCATCGTTTTCTATATTTTGCTTGATACTGTTTGCTCTAACGATTTATCAACATCGCTAGATCAACTTTTCCCTTCTGAAATAATCTTTCAATGTGTTTATTGTATTCTTTTCTTCATCTGTTTTTTTTATCAAGGAGACAGTTATAGCCTGATGCTTCAGAACTGTTGCGTGGTTTTTTTTTTGTCCTTTTTTTCAACTAAGCGTTACATTTTTTATTCTGAGAATCTGTTTGCTCTAATCATATTTACCCAACCCCTCCGCTCGGGCAGGATATGACACGAGGTCAATTTTTTTTTTAAAGTGAAGTTTAACAGGTTTGAATTCAGAGTTTTCCTTCTCCTAGACTAGTTGCCTCACCAAAGCTGAAGAATCTAGTCTGCCCTACTATTTACCCATAGCTGGAGGGAGAATAATTGGATTCATTTCCTAAGGGTATTAGTGCTATGTGAAATGCAATCAGTCTCGTCCAGGATTTGAACTCGTGTCGCCGAGTCCATGTCCTGCGACGATAACCATTACACCACGGGCACCTGTTTGCTCTTATTGACCATCAAGTGAAGCACCTGTTGGTGAAGATGTCTAAATCTGAGCTCCATGGTTTTTTTGTACATTAGTAATTATTATTTGTTAAGTTACAAACCAAAAACGTTAACATCTGTGATCCTAGCACAATGTAATATAATTAAGCATGATAATTAATAATATTTATTAGTTATTTTATTTGTAGTGATAGATTGTAAGTTAGCTAGAAACTTTGAATGGAGGCGTAATTCGCGAACGTCATATGCGTGAACGTGTCGAACCAGTGGCAAATTATTAAGTTGGCAGGTTGTTTTGAAATCCGCCGAGGAAGACATGATGTTGAAAAATAAACGGCGGAGGATTAAGTGATAGGCATGGCTAGAAGGTTTCAGTGATGACTTCATGCTGGAAAGTTAAAGACACGTGTCCTAATATTATTAGCGGATGATGTAATTAATATATTATATAAGCAGAGTTAGTTCAGTTGGGAAGTTCAGAGTTCAGAGACGGCCACAGTCACTTAAGTTCAGAGATTCGAGCCTCCTGGAGGCAGGGTTAGTTGGGTGAAGAAATGAAAATTGATGTTATGAACGCTCGTCTCTCACGAATCAGAATAATAGCTTTTCTATGTAAGAACCTATTATTTTTACTTCATCTTTCCTTTGTGTTACAATGGCTGACTGCTCTGAAATGTTGCAGTCTGAAATAAACTTTTCGTATTTAAAGAAACTACTGCTCCGGCTTGTACTTGAGAAGTGTAATAGCTATTGATGTTCAAGGTGTTGCCAAGGTGTTACAGCAAGACGAAGCAGAACCCTCATAAAATGCAATGTGTCATAAGAATGTATGCATGTGTTAGCACATAAAATGCTTTTGACAATTAAACTGTGTACTCATCCTAAAAGGAATTGTTTTAAATTGAACTGATTATGTAAATAAAAATAGATTTGGCGTTAAATAACCTACGAAGGTTGATATGCCATAAAACCCACCAAACCCAACCAAACCTAACCAAACAAAATATTAATATTATATTAAATACCATTAAATATCAGTGTAATGATTTTTCTTTATTTTTTTACCTCTTGTACATCGTATTTTTCCATTTCTCACATTTAAACGAGCAGATTTACTGTTACCAAATTTACCGATTTTTTTTCGTCAACGACATTTTTTCTCAGTATTCAATACGCCACAATAGAACATGATTTAAACTGAAGTTAAAATTACCTAATTGTCGCTGTTAACTTTCTATGCACCCGTGGTCATGAATATTTCAGAACTTTGAAGCTGATTATGGCTGCTTGTGCGAGAAAAAGTATTTGACATTACTCAAGAAAGAATCAGTATTAAAGAGAAAACAGGCCTTGCTTCGAGGCTGGTTTATTTTTGGTTTCGATTTCGTTATTAGTGTACCATCCAATTACTCTGTGCCCAATGGCATTTTTCGATTTCTTGTGTCATATTCTACCTACTTATATATCGTTCAATATATATATATATATATATATATACATAAAAATGTTTACATATACTTACACAGACATCCATCATATGTACTCAAGAATGTGCACGCACACACACACAGAAGCCCCCCTACACACACACACACACACACACACACACACATATATATATATATATATATACACTTACATATACTAATAGGACTGCTTTTTCTTATCCGTCAATCTATCTACATAGGTATATTCATGTGTAATCCTTATCTACTTCCATACATTTACGTATAATAATGCTATAACCCCCCAGGCCCCCCACACGTATATACATATATGGAAATGTTTGAATATACTTATACATACATTCATACGTACACAAACATGCGCGCGCACACACACACACACACACACACAGACAGACGCACACACATATATCCATATATACATACATAAATACATATATATATATATATATACACACACTCACACACACACATACATATACAGGTTGTCCCCAAAATGTATACACATTAAAAATAATTTTCTATTTTAATGTGTATATATATATATATATATATATCTCATCATCATCATGACGTGCGGCTAGCACGAATATCCCTGATCCTCTCTCTCCACGTCTCCCTATCATTCATCGCCTCCGGCAGGTCTTCAGGGTTACATCCCGTATCATCACATAGCTGCTGTATGAATGTTCGAGCTGGTCGTCCTGCTTTTGATTGGCCATATGCGGGGGTCCACAGGAGCACATCACTTACGATCTCGTCCTTGCTTCTCCAGCAGTGTCCGGCATGTCTGGTTCGTCTAGCTTGTAAAGTTTTCGTGATAGGTGTAGGTGGCCGTACAGTTGGCGCCTTGTGGGGTGTTGCTGCCAGGACCTGCTCAATATTGCTCGCAACATTCTTGTATAATTGCCGTCGAGCTTCTTCTCCAACCGTTTAGTCAGTGTCCAAGTAGTGCATCGACACGACCGCAGCCTGAAAGAAACTGTGTTTACTTTTATCGGTCAGGTTTAATTTCCATATGATCGAAAGCCTATCGATAGCTGTCCATGCCTTCGTTAGCCGCGTGTCGATGTCTTTTTCCGATGATGAGACACTGCTTCCTAGGTAGGTGAATTTGTCAACCAGTCTCAGGGAGGTTCCGTCTAGTGTGGAGATGTCGCCTTTCTGATTAAAGCACATAAATTCAGTTTTGTGTGCATTGACATGGAGTCCAATGCCTAAAGCGGCTCATATATATATAATAGTCTAACGATTTCTTACCTGTCAATCTATCTTTACGGATATATATATATATATATATATTAAAAGTTCTCCAGATAGTAATAGACATTCTTCTCTGTTCATGCCTTTTTTTACTAAAAACAGTTTTCCCCAGCATATAGTGAAAGGTAAGGTGCATATTAAATCTTGAATTATATCTGAGTAACAATATTAGTCACTGGCAAAACTGAGAAATAAGATGTATCTACCACAAACATGGTCCAATATATTCTTTTGAAATAAGAATCTTCCAAACAAAGCCAGTTGATGACCTTAGGTTTAGGTGAAAACAAATTCTATCTAACGGTATGCTGGTCCTATCTCACAAAATCACAAGGTTTTATCAGTAAATTTTCAGTTGTGTTACTTAAAATATGATTTACACCATCGTCTGGGTATTATTTCCGAACAGTTTTCGGGTTTTAAAAAATATTTCTTTTTCTCTGAGAGTTTCAGAAAATTTATTTGGATTTATTTTTTCAGTGGTATATTCATTAAAAACGGTATTTAATCTCAATGGAATATATTTTATGCTGTTAAAAATTTGTTTTCAGAATCATGATATCGACTCTTTCTAAATTGAAATCTCAAAGATAAAATCATCATCATCATCATCATGTCGTGCCTCTTTCCCTGACTCTCTCTTGCCACTTCTCCCTATCTTCATCGCCTCTGGCAGGTCTTTAGGGCTACATCCCGTATCCTAACATAGCTGCTGAATGTAATTCGAGCTGGTCGTACTGCTTTTGACCGGCCATATGTGGGGGTCCAAAGTAGTACATCACTTATGAGCTCGTCCCTGCTTCTCCAGCAGTGTCCTGCATGTTTGATTCGTCTTACTTGGATAGTTTTCGTGATGGAAGGCAGGTGGCCGTATAGTTGGTGCCTTGTGGGGTGTTGCTGCCAGGACTTGTTCAATATTGCTTGCAGCATTCTTGTGTAATTGCCAGTTTAATTTTAAGTTCATTGGTGAATTGAACAGTTGAATTGTCATCTTTTAAACGAGAGTTCATAGCAACGTTATTTGCCCAGTCAGCCGGGGCTGTAGAATACACCGACTGCTTCTCTGAAGAAGGATAAGACCTCCCTCCCAACGAGTTTCATGGTGGGTCAGTCGGCTGGGGCTGTAGAATACACCGAATGCTTCTCTGTAGAGGGATAAGAACCCCCTCCTAACGAGTGTCATATTGGGTCAGTTGGCTGGGGCTGTAGAATAGACCTCCCCACCAATGTGTGTCCTGATGGGACACTAAACAAACTGATTGTGAGGGTCCAGTAATGCTGGAGCTTTGGAGAAAGCAGAGTACCCCTTCATTGCCATCGCTCCCTGGTTCACTCTTGCCCAGTGTGGTTGCACCTGATAGTGTCCTATCTATGGGTCAAATAGAACTAAACAGTGTACTTATGCGAAACTGAATTGCTTGAAATAGAACTGTTTTGACATTCAAACTGCGTCCTTAAGCTAAACTGAATTTCATGAAATGGAAATGTGTTTGTATGCTAAAGTGAATTGTTTAAAATAGAACAGTTTATATTTTGAAAAATGGATTTGGCATTAAATAACCTACAATGGTTGATGTGCCATAAAACCAAACCAAACAGACAAACGTTATTTTGCAATATTTACGTAATCATCAAAAACGAACAATAAAACATTAGTTGTAATCTTTTCCCAAATGTTTTCCGACTGTTTGATATATATAGCTAATTTAGAAGAAAAATTCATTAATAAAATTGATGAGACAGTGTAGTTTATACATGTCTCATTAATGATTTTGACTTATTTGGATCATAAAATTTGTTTCGTAAGTCAGAAAGAGGAAGACTATACTATAATGTGAATATCCGGACAGAAAGTAATATTTTCCTATTATACATTGTGACTCATTACATTTTATTTAAGTAAATTCGTTCATCTTTAATTTGTGCATATCTGCTCTGCTAGAATCTTAAGATGATTCAAAGATTTTTACCCAATTTTTACGAAAAATAATTCGTTCAAATAAATTCCAAACATTGTTATTCTGTCACCAATATATTTCCCTACCTTATTAACTTTACGTCAGCTTCTAGTTTATTTTTTTGATAAAAGACTGATTCTTGTTTTTATTCGATTAATGCTGGAGAAATTGAGTAGACTTAAAGAAATGGGGGGAAGAATGAGAGTTTGAAAATTACAAACTTTGAGAATATTCTCGATGTGGGGAAACGATCCAAGATTTATAGATGTTTTCTGCATCACTTATTAAACACACTTATTAAACACTTATTATTATTAAACACTTATTAAACACACTTATTAAACACTTATTAAACACTTATTATTATTATTAAACACTTATTAAACACACTTATTAAACACTTATTATCATTATTAAACACTTATTAAAACACTTATTATTATTATTAAACACTTATTAAACACAGTTATTAAACACTTATTATTATTATTAAACACTTATTAAACACTTATTATTATTATTAAACACTTATTAAACACAGTTATTAAACACTTAATAAACATTAATTATTATTATTAAACACTTATTAAACACACTTATTAAACACTTATTATTATCATTAAACACTTATTAAACACTTATTATTATTATTAAACACTTATTAAAACACTTATTATTATTATTATTATTATTATTATTATTATTAAACACTTATTAAACACAGTTATTAAACACTTATTAAACACAGTTATTAAACACTTATTAAACACAGTTTCTACCATGCAGAAAAACGAGGAATTCACACCGGGGAAAAGTTACTTTTGTATTTTGATGTCTTCTTCAAACCAGTAAATCGTTCGATGTAACTTGTGTAGAATCAGTTTGTCATTATTTCCGCTGCTGGCAAAAAGGAATTGCCTTTCAATTTCACCAAATTCAGAGAACTTTTCCTTGCAGCCCAGGAGGCTGGTGCTGTAGAATACACAGACTGCTACTCTGCAGAGGGGTAAGACTCGCCCAACGAGTGTCCTGATTGTAACATTAAGCAATCTGATGATGAGGCTCCAGTAATGCTAGGGCTTTGGGGAATGCGGAGTACCCTTTCATTGCCATCACTCCCAGGGCCACTCTGGCATTGAGTGGTAGCACCTGATAGGGTCCTATCTATGGATCAAATTGAATTGCTTGGCATTTAAACAGTGAAAACAAATGACTTATGTTAAATTGAATAGTTAGAAATAGAATTGTTGATCATTTAACAGTGATTAATTAAATGACTGATCTTTTATTGTTACTATTACATAGAATATGTGAAACCATTCAACTTTGATTAACGCTAAATTGAATTGTTTAAAATAGAACTGTTTGAGCATTGAATTGTTTGTAAACAAATGACTAATGTTAGTCATACATAGCAATTGTTTTTGATATAATCCTTCACTTTATATATATATATATATATATATATATATATATATATATATATATATGTTTGTGTGTGTGTGTGTGTGTGTGTGTGTGTGTGTGTGTGTGTGTGTGTGTGTGTGTGAAAGAGAGAGAGAGAGAGAGAAAGAGAGAGAAATGCAAACCTTAGCACAAGTTCAATGAATCTAACTTTGACGTAATCTAAATTGAATTGTTTGAAATAGAACTGTTTGATTATTTAACTGAGTGCAAACAAATGTTTGATGTTTAATCAAATTGTTACTTATGTTTACAAATCATATATATCAAATATATATGAATTAACCTAATTTGGCATTAAATAACCTACAATAGTTGATATGTCATAAAATCAAACCAACCAACCATTGAAAACTGCACTCATTCTGAGTTGGTGAAGGTTCATCTAGTTGAGATTTTCATCATATTACATGAGCGGACTTTTATTGTCATCTGGGATAAAACGAACATATTTCATAAGATACAATTAATGAGTGTTGTGGACTATTACCGGTCAACAAGAAGGCAAATAAAAAAGTCGTAAAGTTGGTGACCTTAGTCGAGGGTGACCCGAAGGCTCCCTTTTCTATAGCTACTACACCGAGGTGTAGGAGATGTTGCAACTCCATTCCCTGGATTGCTCCACTTTACCCTTGATCCCCTACCTCATAATGCTGAGTGTTGAGCAAGGCGGTATCAAGTACCATTTTTTTTTTAGTCTTTGTTATGACTCGACCTGGGATTGAATCCCGGTCTCCCGGACTATTGGCGAACACACTACTTATTAGGCCAATGGCCCGCTATAAAAAATGTCGTGGTTGCGATTATTTGCGGAAAAAAAGGAAGCGATACAACAATCTTCAGTTTTAAGCTCTAGACTTTTACAGTTTATTTCTTATTAGCTTCCTCGAACGATTGTTTGGAAAATTATATCAGAATTAACAAGATTCAAAAGCTATAAATTAAGGATTGATTTTTAGTTCTCTTCGAACTTTGATCTTTTTTCAAATATCCTGACTGAACACCGCCTTCCGGAATCTGACTTTTCCTTTCTGGGTCTGTGACCTCGCTAATCTGTTGGTCAACCATTGGTCAACAATCATTCCCGTCTGCTGCGGTTGGTGTACGACTATCTAAGTCTTCTGCACAGCAATGGCATTTCAAAAGTAAATAAACTGACATTCCAATCTGTAACTATGATTATTTTATTGATGTATGTATCTTTATAACACACTCATATTCTAAACTATTTCAGTTGTGTGGTGTGGTGTGGTGTGGTGTGGTGTGTGTGTGTGTGTGTGTGTGTGTGTGTGAATATACACTTCCATTCAAAAGACATTGAACAACTCTTTTCTGTAATCCTGTAACATCTGTTTTAAACTCTTTGATAAAGGGCATTTTTCATCGACGAAAAAATGTCAGATAAAATTGTTCGATGGTGATTATACAGTTGAACAATGTTAAACGATGTTTTATTAGCAAAGTTTTTGTACAACCTACTTCGCACAATTCCAGAACTTAGCGAAATCTTATAAATGATGTTTCCGTTGGTTAAATAAACAAACAAACATCTAAAAAAAAGCGAGTAAAATACAAAGAAACTTTTCAGATATTGCGATGGGAAATTTTGCATCGAACTTGCGGTAATATTAGCGTCTCTCTCTCTCTCTCTCTCTCTCTCTCTCTCTTGCTCTCTTTCTCCTCTTTACACACACACACACACACACACACACACGTATTTATATATGCCGATTGTAGCACCTACGCTTTAAGTTTAAGATCTTGTGGTAGGTACAGAATTTAAATATTGTTTTTAAAAGCGTGTGTGTAATAAAAATATTTTTTAAAAAACCTTTTGTTTGTTGAGAAATCAAAGAATTCCTGGTTGGGGACAGTCTACTGAGGCTTGTGGTCTCTAGTGGAGAGAGAGCACTGTTTTTTTTTTAAAAATATTTTATTATGCAAACGCTTTTTAAAAAAATATATATATATAAAATCTAGGATTATATTGGGAATAAATTAGGTTTATATACTAGTGGATCTCCGTGGGTAAGTTGGTATGTTACTGTATGTTTATTTTGTAACTTTGTCAGTAGATACTGAAGCACAAGTTGTTATATTTATTTAATTTTTCTTAAATACTTAAGTTAGAATTAAGAGGCAATCGAAATAACCACACAGGCCGTTCAAAAAGCCTTTAGAATGGCTAAAATGATGAGAAGTAAATTAACAACTTTTATTGCCATGTAATGTTTTGGAAAAATTCAATACAAAAATGTTTCCCAGTCGGCTGGAGCTGTAAAATACACCGACTGCTTCTCTGCAGAGGAGTAAGACCCTGCTCCAGCAACGAGTGTCTTGGATATGACACTAAACAATCAAATGGTGACGTTCCAGTAATTCTGGAGTTTTTGGGAATGCGTAGAACTCCTTCATTGTCATCACTCCCAGGTCCACTCTGGCCCGGAGTGGTAGTACCTGATAGGGTCCTATCTATGGATCAAATAGAACTAAACTGTGTACTTATGCTAAACTGAATTGCTTGAAATTGAACCTTTTTTTATATTTAACAGTGTTTAAACAAAAAAAACAAAAAAAAAATTATACTTATACCGAAATGGATTGTTTGAAATAAAACTGTTTATTGGTATAAAAATGGACTTGGCATTAAATAACCTACAATGGTTGATGTGCCATAAAACTAAACCAAACAAAACAAAACCAATTAGAAAAAAAATGTTCGAAAACCAAAAAAAAGTGGATTTGATTTGTGTTTTCTGTGTAGCTTCGTAAAAAATTCCACAATATAAAATAACAGAATTGATGGGTTCGATCCCTGAAAAAATGATGGTTAAACTCGGTTAGGCAACTGGTCTAGGAGAAGGAAAACTCTGAATTCAAACCAGTTAAACTCCGCTTAGGAATTGACTTTGTGTTGCATCCTGTTCGTGTGGTTGGCTGGTTGGTTGGTTGGTGGATTTTATGGCATATCAAACTTTGTAGGTTATTTGATGCCAAATCCATTTTATGCATATAGTCAGTTCTATTTCAAGCAATTCAGTTTAGCATGAGTACACAGTTTAATTGTCAAAAACATTTCTGTTTCAAGCTATTCAGTTTATTCTAACAGTTCTAATTCAGCTAATTCAGTTTAGTATAAGTACAGATTTTGTTTACACACAGTTAAATGTCAAAACAATTCTATATTAAACAATTCAGTTTAGTGTAAGTACAGTTTCAATGTCAAAAACAGTTCTATTTCAAAACATTCGGTTTAGCATAAGTTAGTTCTATTTAACCCATAGATAGGGCCCTATCAGGTGCTACCGTTCGGGGCCAGAGGGGACCTGAGAGCAAGGTAATGAAGGGGTGCTCCGCATTCCCAAAAGCCCCAGCATCACTGGGACCTCACTATCAGAATATTTTGTTTCATATACAGGACACTCATTGGTGAGGTGAGGGGTCTTACTCCTCTGCAGAGAAGCTGTCGGCGAATTCTACAGCCCACCCCCAGCCGACTGGGCAACTGCTCGTTTGGAGAGGTTGGGTAAATATATACCTGAATGAATGATTGTTCTAGTATAGCTTTGTATAAGCTTTTTTATTTGGACGCGTAAAAAAAAAATAACCGTCCCTGTAATCTGGGTTTGATCATCATTTATTATAACTGACATAAAACAATTGGATTGAATATGATTTAAAATATCGGTTTTGAATTTAGGTGCTTGCTATCGTCCTTGTTTGTTTAGCTAATGAAATAACATGTAAGCTTCTTTCATGTTTGAAATAGGAGTTTTAAAATAATTTTGAAAGATCGTATGTTGCATTATGTTAATAACCAGACCCTGGGAAAGGCTTGTGGCAATATTATCGAAATTACAATGCTTCGCCTATCTTCCAACATTTATTTATTGCTTCTTTTTTTCATATAAATTTGTTTTATTAAAATATGGCTGCATTTTTGCAAGCAACTCAAGGAAAATCATTTTGAATCGCACTTATCAAATCTAAACAAATAAAACCCAAGTTTACTGATTGTTCTAGGAATAATTTTCACAAACCTAGTTTATTCAAAGAACATTTTAGTGAAGTCCAGAAAAATGCAAAACATGCATGAAAGGGGTGACAATTATTCTTTATTTTATCAAATTACAACAAATGCACATGGATATTTTGTCTTGCAGCTTCGGTAAAAGGACCAAAGAAACTTTAAAAAAAACAAACATTTAAACAGATGTTTATGAATTGTTTTATGATACGATTTGCCGAAATTGCTGATAGCTTATTTCGTAGGCAAAGCTTAAAAAATAAAGAGTGGGTGTAGAATGATGAACTGGAGCAGACTGACAGGGAATAAATAGAGATTTAGAAGCGAAGCGAGATATGTCATTTGGTTTGGTTTCTTTGTTTAATGGCATATCAACTCTTTTTAGGTTATTTAATGCCAAAGCCATTCTCCTAGAATTTAACCCATAGCTGGGAGGATAAAGGGGTTCATACCTTTCCCAAGGGTATTTGCCCGAAAGTGAAAGTAATAGCGCGACTGGAGTACGAACTCGCGTACTACGATTCCGCAGTCCATCGCTTTAACCATTACACCACGAGGACAAACATATAAGACTGTCAAAATCAATCTGTGTCATTCGCCCAGTCGGCTGGGGCTGTAGAATTCACTGACTGCTTTTCTGCAGAGGAGGAAGACCCCCACCCCACCAACGACTGTCCTAGATATGACACTAAACAATCTGATGGTGAGGGTCCAGTGATGCTGGAGCTTTAAAGGAATGCAGTGCAGCTCTTCATTGCCATTGCTCCCAGGTCCACTCTATGGTAGCATCTGATAAGAGCCCTATCAATGGGTTAAATAGAACTAACTTTATACTCATGCTAAACTGAATCGTTTGAATTAGAACTGTTTAATTAAATCGAATTGCTAGAAATAGAAATGTTTTTAGCTTATGCTAAACTGAATTGTTTGAAATGGAACTGTTTTGACATTGAAACTGTACTTACACTAAACTGAATTGTTTAAAATAGAACCGCTTTGACATTTAACTTTTGTAAACAAAATCTATACTCATGCTAAACTCAATTAGCTGAATTAGAACTGTTTGAATAAACTGAATAGCTTGAAATTGAAATGTTTTTGACAATTAGACTGGGTATGGATTTGGCATTAAATAACCTTCAAAGGTTGATATGCCATGAAACCCAACCAACCAACCAACCAACCTGTGTCATTTCAATTCTACTTGATCGCTATTTTTCTTTATCTTTGATTCCTCCATTGGGAAAAGCTATAAAATAGTTTTGATGTGAACTATTTACAGTAAATGTCATATTTTTAAAAAGTTCCACGCATCATCTTTTTTACAGATAGTTTTAATCTAAATTTTCTGTCATACTTCTCCATTAAAAAAATTTTTTTTGGCTAAATTTATTTACAAGTTTTATGCTACTCCAATTTTATTTCTACAAAATGTGTATAATACGAGGATCATTAAATATGTTTCCAGACTTTTTTCGTATGGGCACTTTTATTGATAGTACACATATGAAACTCTAGTCCCCTTCAAAGTAATCTCCTCCGACTTCAATGGACTTGTTGTACCGTTCCAACAACTACGGCAAGGCCCCATCGAAGTCCTCTTGTGTGAGTGTCTCAATGTCCTTCGTCACCGCCTCTTTCATCTCCTCAATTGTCTCATAACGACAGCCTCTTAGCTTAGGGAATAACCAAATGTCACAGGGAGGAAGGTCTTGACTATAGAGAGGCTGAGGAATTGTCTTGAGGCCCATCTTGGTTAAATAGTCTGTGACAAGGATGGAGTTGTGGACTGGTGCATTGTCCTGCTGGAAATGCCACTGACCCGATTTGAAGAGTGCTGGCCTCTTCCGGCAGAATCTCTTCCTGAACTCCCTTAAAACCTCAACATAGTAACCCTAACCCTAACCCTTTGGCCAATCAACTCTGGTGTATTGACTTCCTTACACATCCCACATCTCTCATCATCTCTCCCAGACTCCCTGCTTTCCTTGACTCTCTTATGCCACTCAAAAACTGATGCTAGATTCATGCAACATGGTCGAAAAGCAGTCTGAAGCATTCCATAGGTTTCTGTGGCATCATTTTTTCCAAGTTTAAAACAGAATCTTATTGCATATCATTCTTCTAAAGTGTCCTGACGTCCAGATTGCATTTTTGAAATTCACCAGCTGTGACAATCAGGCTTTAGTAGGGTATATTCCAATTCCTGCTGTAGCTGTTCTTTTGTAGCTGAAATCATAAAAATTGGCCAGTCATCTCATAAGATGTGTAGCAATAACATATTGAATTTTCACGAGTCTAAGACAATTTTAGATGCCTGTACAAAAAGTCTGGAAACTCATTGAATGCACCACGTGAAATTTATACAAAAAAATGACTTATGTTGAATTGAATTGTCTAAAATAGAACTGTTTTAAAAATAAAATTTCCAACAAAATAATCTTATACATTTCGTGTATATCTATTTAAATCTGTGCGAACTAACGATTGATATTAAATTATTACTTTTACATAGCAATGCTTGAAACAATTCAACTGTGTGCCCAAAAAAAGAGTTCAGCCTCGTTTAAAAAGGTTATCAACAAAATGTGTTTACAAATCCTATTTTGTTATGGAGAAAATTTAAAAAATACAAAGTAATCAAAAGTGATGAATTTATAATGAACGTAAAAAAAATGGAAACCATAGTCGAGGCCGACCAGAAGGCTCCCTTTTTAATAGCTACTACACCGAGTTGTAGGGAAGGGCGCTACTCCTTTCCCTGGATTGCTCCACTTTACCCTTGATACATAGTTTATATTGCTGAGTGTTAAGCAAGGAGGATTGAACCCAGGTCTCCCGGAACTTTGGCGAACACTCTACCCATTAGACCAATGAGCCGACTGGTAAATAAAAGAAAGTCAACATTAAAACGTTACGGTTTTCGTAATATTTAAATAAAACTTCCATCGTTGATCAAGTAACACTTTTGTTTTCACCATCTTAAAGTCTTGATGAAAGTTTACTAAAACTGAAACGTTTTAACGTTGACTTTCAATTATAATTAATTTATCGCTTTTGATTACTTTTTATATTTTCTTCTGTCGGATCCATTTCCATTCTTTAACTCCATATCTAACAATACATATATGTATAAAGAAGATTTGGCATTAAATAACCTACAATGGTTGATATGCCATAAAACCCAACCCAACCAAATCATATACATTTAATATATGCATAAAGACTATTTGGCATTAAATAACCTATAATGGTTGATATGCCATAAAACCCAACCAAACCAAATCATATATATTTAATATATATAAAGAAGATTTGGCATTAGATAACGTACAATGTTTGATATGCCATAAAATTCAACCAAACCAAATGATATATATTTGAAATATATGTATAAAGACTATTTGGCATTAAATAACCTACAATGGTTGATATGCCATAAAACCCAACCAAACCAAATCATACATATCTTATATATATGTATAAAGAAGATTTGGCATTAAATAACCTACAATGGTTGATATGCCATAAAAACCAAACAAACCAAATCATATATATTTAATATATATGTATAAAGAGGATTTGGCATTAAATAACGTACAATGTTTGATATGCCATAAAACCCAACCAAACCAAATTATATATATATTTAATATATATGTATACAGAAGATTTGGCATTGAATAGCCAACAATGGTTGAAAGGCCATAAAACTAAACCAAACAACACCAAGGAATTTAATGCTTTTCCAATTGCGCAGTTGTATTCATTTACATGTTACTTTTTTGCCTTTCTGTGCATTTCTCAATTCAAAATTCAATTCTTATATCTTTCCTAAAGATTCCAACAGTTTTTATTAGCGTTTCTTGTTCTTTTTCTTTCTTGAACAAAAAACTTACTCTCATCTATGAACATAAGGTGGTTTATCTCTCCTTGTAAATTCATAAATATATAGCCTTCCTTTTCTCAGTACATAATTCAAAGGCATTATTAGAGTGTTCGCCAATAGCCCGGGAGACCGGGGTTCAATCCCAGGTCGAGTCATACCAAAGACTCAAAAAATGGTACTTGATGCTACCTTGCTTAACTCTCAGCTTTATAAGGTAAGGATCAATGGTAAAGTGAGCAATCCAGGGAAAGGAGTAGCGCCCCCCCTACACCTTGGTGTAGTTGCTATCGAAAAGGGAGCCTTCGGGTCACCCTCGACTACGGTCGGCAACTTTTATTACTCTGATAGATAGCAATGCCAACAATGTATCTCCCTGGAAGATATCTCTGGTTTATCATCTAGCTGTTAGTGTCGCTCAGCAGATTTCCGTAGCTTCCGTGATAAAGTTGATAACAAGTTTTTGTTATCATTAAGGGTTTTCGGACTACTGTCTTCATCTTTATTGTTATTTCCACAACGTTTTGGCTGGTATGTCCTCCGGCCTTCTTCAGGTGTTTGTCGAACTCGGGAACCTACACGGAGTTTTTGTTATTCTTACAGGAAACGGAAAGAGATCAGCCATGGGGCAATCAGAGCAAGATCAACAGTTGCTGAAAATACTCACGCAAGAGTTTGTTGGACAACCACACAAGCGTGAGAGCATCATAACCGACGAGGATGAGGATGATGACGTCGACACGGTATTTCCTCATGCAAAGCCATTTGATCAAGTCTACGGACAAACAAATCTTTCTCCAGCCATTAAGAGACTCGTAAGTAAAATTTACCCCTCTTTTTCGATTATTTAATTCTAAATAGAATTTAATTCATGCTGTAGTTATTTTATTGCTTTTATATTCTTCAATTTCTAAAACTATAAATGTATTACGGTATTGAGGAAAAGTTATATTGCAATTTAGAATTACAGTCTTTGATCATGCATATTGTAAATTATTTTTTATATAAATGATGGTTTACTGCTGCAAAACATGCGTCTTAAAATAAAAGACCTGTCTTTATTTCTTGTGTTAAATTATTTTATTTTTGTTGTAAGAAATAAAAAAAGTGAATATTGAAAAAGTAATATCAATTCCAGTCCGTGGTTGCATTAAAATCATATTTACCAACCCCTCCGTTCGGCCAGGATGTGACACAAGGTCAATTTTTAAGCGAAGTTTAACAGGTTTTCCTTCTCCTTAACTAGTTGCCTCACTAAAGCTGAAGAACTTAGTCTGCCCTACTAATTACCCATAGCAGGAGGGAGAATAATTGGATTCATACCTTTCCCAAGGGTATTAGTGCTATGTGAAATGCAATCAGTCTCGTCCAGGATTTGAACACGTGTCGCCGTTTCCATTTACCTAGGACGGTAACCATTACACCACGGGCACCTCCTATTCTTGGTTGCATTAAAATAAATCTTTTTTCAACTTAAAATTATTGATTGCTTTTATAGTTTAATAGCATTTGATATCATTTGTAACTCATTCCAAATAAAATACTTTTACGAAACATTTTTCAAAGTAGTAATTTACTAAGCTTTTTTTTTTTTGCTTAAATGTAGCACAAGGCCGAATGAATGGGGCACCTAATGAGATTTGAACTCACACTTGAACACTTTTAAAAGTAAGAATGTATGATATAGGTGTTACAAATTATGCTAAATAGAGTGAAGTTACATTTGTGACGTATAACTGAAATAAGTTAACGTTTTCCAAAAAAAAAAACGTTTTCAAAAAATATATGTCTTTCTCAATAATGAGCATAACTTATTATATATCTTTGTTTTATGATCATTTTCCCGATAAATCAAAGATAAATTCTGCGATATATTTCTCTAGATAAATTTTTAAAGGAATTCAGCAGTATCTTCTTTTTTTTTTTTAGAAAACTGCTTTTATAAATATTTGTTATTACGAAGCTTTCAGAGAGTGCTCTTGGCGAACGCCCCGGGGCCTGTTCTGGACTTCGGTCCGGAGCGTGGCCCTGGAAAAGGAACAATGGCAGACTTGGGGCCTTTAATTAGGCACCTAGTTTCGACTAGGCTACCTTCGGGTGGGCGAGCTGCATCTTTGTCTCCCTTGTCCGGCACTAGACCATGCGTCTAGTTTAAGCCGCAAACTGGCATACGTGCCCGGACCCACATTTGGGTTCGTGAAACTGCTTGCCTCATCAGGCTCACATTGCACTAAGTGAGCCGATGAGCAGCACAGACAAGCAGGGTTCGAGTCTCGATTCGTTCCCGACCTCCCCTCCCCTTTATCCCCACTTTAATCGGCCTTCGGGCTTTTGACCTTGTGTCAAGTCGTGTCTGGTGGGAGGCAGCGACAAATAGCAAGACACTATGTCGTTTCAGATTCAGTCATTTTGAGATAGGACTGTAAATTCATTTTATTATTTACAAGATATTTTATATATAATTTACTGTGTTTTTAAGTTTACTCAAAAACTAAAATCCATTCGCCAGTATGATAAAATATATAGTATCCAACAAGACAACAAAACACGTATAAATTTATTCCGGCGTTTAATTTTATGCCTTAATGAATTTCCCGAAGGATAAACCTATTGTTTTTGTCTTTTCATATTAATACTTATATCTTTTTCGTCAACAAACCTATGTATGATTGTTAATTATCAAACTTTTCTTTATATTATCTTAAATGATTTATATAAATATAGTATATGTGATTAAGCTGAACATAAAAAGCCAACCGCAGCTTTCTTTTTAATCTACTGGCCAAAGAAAGCGAAATATGACGATAAGACGTTCTTCCCAATTGGTTTTTGTGAAGAGTAAAATTTCCAGAAATTCTTTCGCTAATTACAATTGAAATGATTTAGTAAGACAGTCAACAGTGAGTAAGATCACTTGAATATTCATCCCAAGATTTTAAGTCTGTCCTTGAAAAACGTTAAACTCTTTTCAAGTATTTCATCATTACCACAGTATTTAGAAGCGTTTTCATACACATTTTTCTTAATTGGTTTAACAGCCCCTGGGTAAATACAAAACTGAAAATTAAAAATAGATAAATAAAACAAAAAATAACGAGCAAATGATTAACATAGAGAAAAAAATTCAAATGACTTTTATTCAATAGAAAAAAATTTCTAGTCAACAAAGCGAATTTTTTCTATTTTCATTAATTTTTTTTTAAAAAGGAAAATAAAAGTTCTTTATTATTGTCATTTTTTGGGAAGAATATTTTAGGACATTTCATTATTCGATTTATAAATGATTGATATTTAATCGTTTTGTTTTTTAAATTATTAATCTACTGTTTCATTTTTTTCTCTTTCGAGAGTTTTTCACTGCAGCGTTGGCTGATGATGGTTTTTTATAGGAGTCTGGGTGACACCAAGTCTCTTCAAGTCTCCAAGACTCTTCTTTGCATTCTGGCCGATCTTAATAATGCTATAATTGTTCCTAGTGCACCAATTACAATTGGTATCACTGTCACTTTCGTGTTTCATAGTTTCCTTCAGTTCTCTTCTTCTTCTTCTTCTTCTTCTTCTTCTTCTTCTTGTGAGTTTTTCACACTGGACTCTTTCACTGGAGTCTGTATGACAGCAAGTCTCCAATAATTTTCTTTGCATTCTGGCCGATCTTAATAATGCTATGATTGTTTCTAGTGCACCAATTACAATTGGTATCACCGTCACTTTCATGTTCCATAGTTTTTTTTAGTCTTCTTTTTCTTCTTCTTCTTTTACTAATTGTGAGTTTTTCACACTGGACTCTTTCACTGGAGTCTGGGTGACAGCAAGTCTCTTCAAGTCTCCAAGAATCTTCTTTGCATTCTGGCCGATCTTAATAATGCTATAATTGTTCCTAGTGCACCAATTACAATTGGTATCACTGTCATTTTCGTGTTCCATAGTTTTTTTCAGTTTTCTTCTTCTTCTTCTTCTTCTTCTTCTTCTTCTTCTTCTTCTTCTTCTTCTTCTAATTGTGAGTTTTTTTTTCCACTGGACTCTTTCACTGGAGTCTGAGTGACAGCAACTCTCCTTAAGTCTCCGGGACTTTTCTCAGTATTTTAGCCGATCTTAACAATGCTCTGGTTTGGATGATTTCGGTTTGTCGTCCGATTTCCAAGTCTTCCACAATCTTACCAAGCCTTTGGACGCCGTTCCGAGCGCATCAGTTATAACTGCTATCTCCGACATCCTCGCGCTCCATAGCTTTTTACTTCTCTGGCAAGGTCCAAGTACTTGAATTTCTTTTCGCTTTCTTTGATTTTTACTCCGTAGTCAACCGGAACAACAAAGTCCACTATTCGGCAGGTTCATTTTTTTTTTTTTTTTTTTTTTTAATTAGGTCTGGTCTTCTGGCCGGTGGTCTGTTTGTGTATCAAAAACTCAGAAACATTTATGAATCGAATTCTCTTAAATTGATTCTGGTTTGTACATAAACCATAATGTTGTATGGTAAAATTTCCGTTTCTGCCCAATTCCGAGTGGATCACCTTCCTCATCATTGTGTCTAGTCTTTAACTCATTTGTGGCAAATTTGCGGTATTCTATTATTATTATCATTATTATTTGTTTTCAGACTAAAAATCACTCGCAACTTTCAGGGGAGATCAAGTGACAGCAATCCTCCTTAATACTTAAATATCTCCTTCACTTATAATAAGTTATTTTTGTCATGATGATATCTATATGCTTTTGATTCTTCCTCCGGTTTCTTATTCTTCCAAACTCTTTTGCGTTTTTTTTTTCTTCAGATTATTGGATGTTTACTCTAAAAGTAACCCGTGGATGACATAGGAGATCAAACGACAAAAATCTTTTTCAATATTTCATCATTTTCTTTACCATTCTAGCTGTCTTCGGCAATTCCATTATCTTCGTGGTAACGATCCTTCGTTGAAGTTTCAGCTCTCCCAAACTTTTTGCCAATGGCTTAAAGAGCATTTCATACGAACCCCTAATGGTGGAAACAAATTTTTGCCTTCATATTCCACAGTTTCTTCCGGTATCTTACAAAGTTTAGGCGCGGTGTCCTTGTGGTGTAATGGTTAAAGCGCTGGAGTGGGGAATCGTTGTAAGCGAGTTTGAACTCTAGTCACGCTATTACGTTCTCTTTTGGGCCAATACCCTTTGGAAAGTTATGAATCCCCTTATCCTCCCAGCTATGGGTTAAATAGTACCAGTCGTGTTCATCTGGAAGGATGGCTATGGGTTAGATAGTACCAGTCGTGTTCTTCTGGAAGGATGGCTATGGGTTAAATAGTACCAGTCGTGTTCATCTGGAAGGATGGCTATGGGTTAGATAGTACCAGTCGTGTTCATCTGGAGGGATAGCTATGGGTTAGATAGTACCAGTCGTGTTCTTCTGGAAGGATGGCTATGGGTTAAATAGTACCAGTCGTGTTCATCTGGAAGGATGGCTATGGGTCAAATAGTACCAGTCGTGTTCATCTGGAGGGATAGCTATGGGTTAGATAGTACCAGTCGTGTTCATCTGGAGGGATAGCTATGGGTTAAATAGTACCAGTCGTGTTCATCTGGAGGGATAGCTATGGGTTAAATAGTACCAGTCGTGTTCTTCTGGAAGGATGGCTATGGGTTAAATAGTACCAGTCGTGTTCTTCTGGAAGGATGGCTATGGGTTAAATAGTACCAGTCGTGTTTTTCTGGAAGGATGGCTATGGGTTAAATAGTACCAGTCGTGTTCTTCTTGAAGGATGGCTATGGGTTAAATAGTACCAGTCGTGTTCTTCTGGAAGGATGGCTATGGGTTAAATAGTACCAGTCGTGTTCTTCTGGAAGGATGGCTATGGGTTAAATAGTACCAGTCGTGTTCTTCTGGAATGATGGCTATGGGTTAAATAGTACCAGTCGTGTTCTTCTGGAAGGATGGCTATGGGTTAAATAGTATCAGTCATGTTTTTCTGGAGGGATGGCTATGGGTTAAATAGTACCAGTTTTGTTCTTCAGGAAGGATGGCTATGGGTTAAATAGTACCAGTCGTGTTCTTCTGAAGGGATGGCCATGGGTTAAATAGTACCAGTCCTTTTTTTCTGGAGGGATGGCTATGGGTTAAATAGTACAAGACCAGTTCTTCTGGAAGGATTGCTATGGGTTAAATAGTACCAGTCCTGTTCTTCTGGAAGGATGGCCATGGGTTAAATAGTACCAGTCCTTTTTTTCTGGAGGGATGGCTATGGGTTAAATAGTACCAGTCATGTTCTTCTGGAAGGATGGCTATGGGTTAAATAGTACCAGTCCTTTTTTTCTGGAGGGATGGCTATGGGTTAAATAGTATCAGTCCTTTTCTTCTGGAAGGATGGCTATGGGTTAAATAGTACCAGTCCTTTTCTTCTGGAAGGGTGGCTATGGGTTAAATAGTACAAGACCTGTTCTTCTGGAAGGATGTCTTTGGCCAACGCACGTTGATATGCCATTAAACAAAGAAACCAAACCAAACCTTTAAAGTTTAGATATTTATTCAACTTTTTACTTTCAATCTATTCGTCGACGCACTTTATTTACTTTACCCATCATGCAATGCCTATTTTTGCATTCATTCTTTATATCAATGGTAGATAGTTTACGTTCATGGCTATGAAAAAAGTCCTAATAATCAAAGTTACCGCAACTACCGCATGTATATGGGGTTGATTCTTTCATCTCTCTCCTATACAGACTGCACTTACTTGTCTCCAGTGTTTTGTCTTGTCTACTTTTCAAAAATTAGTTCTTATGGTGTTATGCTAGACTGTTATTAATACCAATCTTGTTTCTCTCTTTATGTTTTCTTTGCACAACCCTTTACAGATCATTTTCTTTTCAATTTCCTTAGTTGGTTGTCTAATTTCTTTTTTTTTTTTTTTTTTTTTTTTTTCTAAATGATTCCTGCTTTTTTGCTGTTAATCAGGTTATTCTTTGTTCCTGTGGGGGCAGTTATTGGCTGTCGTAATTCGTATCTCTTCACTCTTTTTTGTGTATTCGCATATGTATTGACCCAATATTCTTGTATTCGTTGACCCAACTCCTCCGCACGGACTGGATGTGATACAAGGACAATTGTATCTCTTTGCTTTTTTTGTGTATTCTTATATGTATTGACCCAATCCTTCCACACAGGCTGGATATGATGCATGGTCAATTGTATCACTTTGCTCTTTCTCTTATAATCATATATGTATTGACCCAATCCCTACACACGGTCTGGGTGTGATACAAGGTCAATTTTTAGAGGGTTTTAACAGGTTTGAATTCAGAGTTTCCATTCTCCTTGACTGGTTACCTAACCAAGTTTTTAAAAAATCAGTCTTCCTACAATTGACCATTAGCTGAAGAGAGAATAATTAGATTCTTATCCTTCCCAACGGTATTAACGCTATGTGAAATGCAACCATTCTCGTCCAAGATTTGAACTCGAGTCCCCGTGTCCAATTCCTACAACAATAACCACTACACGACAGTATATCCATTTTGTGTATTTTTGTAATCGGTCAATCGCTGCATCAATACACACCGCATTGCGCAAGAGTTATCTCCCTTCTTCATATCTTTTAGTATATTTGTCCATACGCTTTCTTGGGTATAAGACCTTGTGTATCATCATCGATTTTCTTGCTCTGTGGTCCATATTTCTGTGTCCTTCTCATGCTCCCTTTAAAAAGGATCTGAAGTATCTTACAATGAATGTTACATATTGGACCTTTAAATGGTCCCTTAAGTTACGCAGATATTAACAGGATGCACCTGTGTCGTAAGATAAACAAAATCAACGAAAATGCCACGTGAATTGAGTAGGTGGCATGCCAGAAGGATGAGTCACCACGAAGGGTGTAGACGTCTATAACGATGTAGGATTTCGACTCCAAGTGAGTGAGGGAGAAGAAGGGAGCCGGCAGAAGAGTGACTAGACGTTAGGCCACCCTGGACGTTGAGTCATACCAAAGACTCAAAAACTGGTACTTGATGCTTTCTCACTTAACACTCGGCATTATAAGGTAAGAATCAAGGGTAAAATGGAGCAGTCCAGGGAAGGGAGTCGGGCTCTCCACTACACCTTGGTTTAGTTGCTAATGAAAACGGAGCCCTCGGGTCGCCCACGACTACGATCGCTAACTTTACTTATATATATATAGGCAAAATGGTTAGTGTTCGCCAATGGCCCAGGAGACTGTGGTTCAATCCCAGGTCGAATCATACCAAAGACTAAGAAAATGGTACTTGATGCCTTCTTGCTTAACACCCATCATTTTAAGGTACGGATCAAGGGTAAAGTAGAGCAAGGAATACTGCTCTCCTCTACGTCTCGGTGTTGTGGAAAATGAAAAGGGAACCTTTGGGTCGCCAACTTTACTTTACAACTATATTATTATAAGTAAGTGTTGTCTTTTCTTCATCCCCTGGTATACGACATGAATAGTTATTACTTCCTTTGATTAAATTTATGCTACAGGGTTTGATGTTCAGTAATTTCCTTATTCTTGAGAGGTGCTCTTTCTTTTTCATTTCCTTTCAACGGTTTGTTTGATGGTGTCTGCTTCTAAAGTTCCAAATTATTACCAGCTTTCGTATTCTGATACTTTCCTGATTGGGTAGTTTTGAAAGGTTTTCCAATTGCGAGTTATTCTTACAAAGATCTTGACATCATTCATCTGTGTAAATTAAGTGTTTTATCTTTTCTTGTGACTTAAGATATAATTTAGCGGCATCATACAAGCTGTCTCAATATACATGAGACCCATGTGACTGATAATTACTCCAGTACTAATAATGTTGAGTTCTTTTTTGTTTCTGATTTGAAAATAATATACTATAACAACTATTAATACTTGATCACAATGCCTTGGAGAAGAGAGGAAAAATATTTTGCATCGCTACATGTTTGGGGACAAAATCATTCTAAACTGTTTCAAAATAGATGCAACCCATCAATATGATAATGATTTATTATTGAGACAAGAAACTCAAAAACGATAGCATGACCTGGAAGCTGATATATTAACAACTAAACAATATTGATTTGATGGGTCCAACTCAAAGGATGCACTTTTAACAGGACGTGTTCAAAATGGCCGCCATTGCACTAGTCTCAGCAATGAATCATTGTCATATTAATGAGTCGAATCTATATTGAGACACCCTGTATCTCTAAAAAATAATAGTTAGTCTAATGAATCTTTCTGTATTTTAACTTCTACAAGTCTTTCTTCTTCTGTTATTAGTTCGGTTCTCTAATTTTCCATAGTTCCCGTGATCAAGTTGATTATTTGCTCGGAAACTTTTAACTTTCATCATTAAGGTTTTTCGAACTATTGTCTTCATCTTTATTGTTATTTCCACAACGTTTCGGCCGATATATGCTCATATTCAGATTTTTTAAAATCTGAATATGAGCACAGGTAAAAAATCATACATAATTGTAGTAATTCTAGCCAAGTAAGAACATTAAGTTTATAATACCCAAAAATTCACTCTGAACAGGCGACCCTCGTGGTTTCAATAAAGGACGTAGTTCGAAGTTCCGTGAAGATTCCCGAGTTCGACAAACACCTGAAGAAGGCCGGAGAACATATCGGCCGAAACGTTGTGGAAATAAAGATGAAGACAATAGTCCGAAAAACCTTAACGATAAAAATCAACAAACTTCGTCTCAGAAAATTATACAACGAAATTTTTAAACATTTTTAAACATTCTATTATCCATCAGTGTGAGATCATGTCATAAGCCTTCCTGTAGTCTGTTCATACAATAGCTAGATCTTTCCTGTTTGCTTATACCTCTTTGAGAATGTGTTGAAATATATACGTCAAGTCATTCTTTTGCGGTATCCTTTCTGTAATTCACGAAACAGCCCGTAGATATCCAATAAGTAATAAGTTTATTTTCTTATTTGTGCGGTCAGGATTTTCTGCAACATTAGCTGACACTTTATCGGTCTGTAGTTGCTTGGGTTTCTTCCTTTTTGGATGAGATATGTTTGGATCAGGGTATTTTTCCTTTCGTTATCGATTCGGTAATATTCCAGTCCTCATAGGCATTTGTGTAGTTGCTTAGATAATTTGTCATGAATAGACTTGGATCGTTTGGATGAAAATCCATGGATTCCATCGTTGTTTCGAACATTCCAATTTGTAATTTTCTTGAGGGTCACTTGTAGTGATTTAAGATCTATTTCAGCTTTATTCTATTACTTGTAATTCTTTCTTCGTGTTGTTTATCCATTCAGTATTTCTGTTGTGATCTTGTCTGTATTCCCACGATTCGCTCTTGAAAAGTATTCTTTCTGATGCATCTTGTTGATGGTAGAATTTTCTTTTGTAATTTTGAAACGTCCTGTTTTACTTGTATTGCTAAGTTTGGTATTAGTGTCTTTTGAATGTATCTTCCTTGGCAAATACGAGGTGCATCCGATAAGTTTCCCGACCTTTTTCGTCTGGGCACTTTTATTGATAGTACACACATGGAACTCTGGTCCCCTTCGAAGTAATCTCCTCCGGCTTCAATGCACTTGTTGTACCGTTCCAGCAACATCTGCAAGGCCCCATGGAGGTCCTCTTGTGTGAGCGTGCCAATGACCTTCCTCTTTCATCTCAATTGTCTCATAACGACAGCCTCTTAGCTTAGGGAATAACAAAAAGTCTCAGGGAGCAAGGTCTGAACTATAGGGAGGGTGAGGAACTGTCTTGATGCCCATCTTGGTTAAATAGTATGTGACAAGGATGGAGTTGTGGACTGGTTCATCGTCCTGATGTAAATGCCACTGAGCCTATTTGAAGAGTGCTGGCCTCTTCCGACGGAATCTCTTCCTGAACTCCCTTAAAACCTCAACATAGTAACCCTAACCCTAACCCTTTGGCCAATCAACTCAGGTCTATTGACTTCCTTACTCCTCCCAAACCTCTCATCATCACTCCCAGACTCCCTGCGTTCCTTGAATCTCTTATGCTCCTCAAAAACTGATGCTCGATTCATGCAACATGGTCGAAAAGCAGTCTGAAGCATTCCATAGGTTTCTGTGGCATTTTTTCCAAGTTTAAAACAGAATTTTATTGCATATCGTTCTTCTAAAGTGTCCTGACGTCCAGACTGCATTTTTGAAATTCACCAGCTGTGACAATCAAGCTTCAGTAAAGTGTATTCCAATTGCTGCTGTAGCTGTTCATTTGAACCTGAAACCCTAAAAATTGGCCAGTCATCTCATAAGATGTATAGCAATAACATACTGAATTTTCAAGAGCCTACGACTATTCTAATTGCCCATACGAAAAAATTCGGCAAACATATCGAATGCTTCTCGTATCTCTTTACTTTTTGTTTTCTTTTTTTTTTTTTTAGTTGGACTATCTGTTTTGCTCCTGTTATCGACCTTTATCTGTTATTCATTTTAATTTTTTTCCCGTTTCTTGTAGGTTTTAATTTGTTGCTTTTGTAACATTTCCCATACAGTTTTGGCTTCTCTTTCTTTGGGGATTTCCTACCAAGATGCTAAATTCGTCACCGACTACTTTAGTTCCTGAATCAATTAGATTATTCAATTTAGTGATGCTCTCTGTTGGGATATGATTTAATAATTCATTCACCCATTCCGTATTTAGATCAACAGTCTTGATTCCCTAAAGACAATAATATTTCCTTTTTTTCCGTCATGATTTTCTTTATTATATCCAATTCGTTTAGTTTCCTTTGTGTTAAACTTGTTTTAGTTGCGATAGCCATAGCGTTGCGTTTCATTATACTGTGTCTTTCAAAATGTTGGATTTTAGTCGCTTTAAGAAGTTCTTCTTGCAGGTCTTTTTCTTCTCTAGACACTTTGTTCACATATTTCAGGATTTCAAGATTCCCTTCTTAAGAACCATTCTTCCATGGTCTGCAAGTCTTTGACTTCCTGAATTTTGTCTGATTACTTCCCTATTTTCATCATCCTTTCCTGTAACATCTTTGTGAAGGGGTTGAGTGTTGATAGGTTGTCTGTATGTATGTTCGAGCTGGTCGTCCTGCTTTTGCTTGGCCATATGCGGGGGTCCATAGGAGTGCATCACTTATGAGCTCATCCTTACTTCTCCAGCAGTGTCCTGCATGTCTGGTTCGTCTAGCTTGGATAGTTTTCGTGATACTATTTACCAACCCCTCCGCTCGGGCAGGATATGACACACGGTCAATTTTTAAGCGGAGTTTAACAGGTTTGAATTCAGAGTTTTCCTTCTCCTAGACTAGTTGCCTAACCAAGGCTGAAGAACCTAGTCTGTCCTACTATTTATCCATAGCTGGAGGGAGAATAATTGGATTCATACCTTCCCCAAGGGTATTAGTGCTATGTGAAATGCAGTCAGTCAGGTCCAGGATTTGAACTCGTATCGCCGTGTCCATTTCCTACGATGATAACGACTACACCACGGGCACCTCCTAATAGTTTTCGTGATAGGAGGTAAGTGGCCGTATAGTTGGTGCCTTGTGGGGTGTTGCTGCCAGGACTTGTTCAATATTGCTCGAAACATTCTTGTGTAATTGCCGTCTAGCTTTTTCTCCAGCCGTTTAGTTAGCGTCCAAGTAGTGCATCCATATAGCAGTATCGACACGACCGCTGACTGGAAGAAATTGTGTTTCATTAAATCGGTCAGGTCTGATTTCCATATGATCGAAAGCCTATCGATTGCTGTCCATGCCTTCGTTAGCCGTGTGTCGATGTCTTTTTCGGTTGATGAGACACTGCTTCCTAGGTAGGTGAATATATATATATATATATATATATATATATATACAAATTATATATATCAACACAAGTACGTACATGTGTGCATGTTTCTCTGAGTATTTGTATGGGGTTAGAAATAGATACAATGAACTGAATTTACGTTCAGTTGAAAATAGATGCAAAAGAATTAAAGGAAACAGTCCTATTGAACATGATGGAAACCCCGGGAGCTGCAACACTCTTTTGTCTTAAAAGAAATCAACAATTAAAATTGATATAAGATGATAAACAATCATTTTTATCCTTTGGTGGATTGTAAAGTTTCAACTGAAATTGTAATATAATGGCGGAGGGATTTTGTTTTATGCCTTTGGGTTTAGTTAGGCTGAGAACCTTTCGGCTCAGTGCATTGGTTACTTAGGTGCAACATTAACGCAGGTGTTCATTCGCGTGCGGGCGGAGTGGACGTGTTACTCAGAGATGTCACAATAGCCCGAGATGGGAAACGGGGCTAGCAAGTGCGAATGACGTCACGCACCGAAAGCGCGCGAAGGATTTTGGGAATTTGAAGAAAGTTAGTAGAGTTGAGACTAGACACCGGACGAGAAGGGTTGACTTTCGCTTGCTCGAGGAGGCCTTGGGCAGGTGTCGCACGAGATGGGGGGTGCAGATGAAAAGGCCAGAATAGAAAGATTGTGCCTCTCTCTCCTTATGTCGAAAAACCTTTAAACTCAAAGGTAACAAAAGGTTTCGTACCTGAACTGAGAAGTCGTAAGTGTTTTTCGTGTTCCGAGATTCCTGTGTTCTATGTTATATATATATGAACAGTATATGTCCATTTCATACATAGCCGTATCTGGCTATGGTACAAAATACCAAAAGTAGGAGGTGAGGTTAGTGAAACAAATGACAAAGAAACAAAATTAAAACAAAAGTTTCATTTGAAAAATATTCAATGAATGAAGAAGTAAAAGGAACCGTATTAAAGTAAGTAAAACCAAAGATTTTAGCCCCAAAAAGTTCAGCTATTCCTATTCTTTGGAATGGTCGGGATATAGCTCAGTAGCTTAAACTCACAGTAACTCACAGTAACGGTAATCCGAAGCCAAATCTTTTTAGACTTTATTTTTTCAAAAGAGGTATAATTGCGAACGAGAAACCTTTTGATAAACGGGCCACATCCAGACAATATTTAGCAACATCTAATTGTCGGATAATGGTGATTAGCGAATCATTCAGTTTCAGCAAAGATTAACTGCATTCTTTAAACTAACAATCTTAAAGAACTTCCCGTCAGTAAGTTTTGATTGAATAAAATCTCTAAATATTGAGAATTGAATTACCATGACCAGAAAATCGACCGAACACCAGTTCATATCGCACACAAGTGACGCCAAATCAACTAAACATCGTAATTGCGCGGCCAAATAACCTAAATGTGTCTTGCAAGTTATATCCGTACTTTTTCCAGAGGACACGGTCACCCCACAGGGCCACGTCTTCCCAAGAAGCTTAGAAATACGCATTACTATACCTCAGGGACAAGGGAATAGATGTATATATCTTTTATGTGTTCGATATGAGTTGATGGCTCATTTGTAGAGTTTCGGCACTGCAATCTGTGGTCACCGGTTCGATCTATAGTGGTGGAGATTACGGTATACACTGCTGATGAGACCTAATAAGGTCGAAACAGCTGTCCAGTGTTCCCGTATATCGTGCGTAGGTGTTCGGCAGATTTTCTGGTCGTGGTAATTCAATTTACAATATTAATTCATCTAAATAAAAAATATGTACATAAACTCTCTAAAGTTATCAATTGGATTCATATCCAATAAATGATCAAGAAAAAATTGGTTTTCAAAGCCATCTTCTATCAATCAAGGTTTTGTGTTTCCAGTAAAAAGAAAAATATCATTTTTTCGTTGGAAAACATTTACATTAGAATAGAATGTCAGAGTGGCTCGAAGCAAATTCTAATGTGAACAAAAAGAATTTTTGCTGCATCTTCCACTCCTATTTAGCCATAAAACCTATTTGGCTGAAAAAACGCATCATTCCATTTTTGGACAGTAAAAGTTTATTTTCAACATAATTCTTTTTATTGGATCTTCTAAAGGAACTATCAGAATCACCGCTTACGAACTTAAACTTATTTCCAACAGTAAAAGATTATTTAGAGAAACCAGCATATCTAAGCCTGGAAAAAAATGGTTTCAGTTGTTAATATTTTGAGAACTTAAGAAATATTTTAACACATCTTTTTGTGTTGTATAGTACACTGTGTCGTTATTAACAACGAGGAACACGTATGTATATAAAAATATAAGATTATATTTTTGTTTTCGGTGATGATACTTGTGTGGAGCAGAAAGCAATCGCAGAGAGTTCGCGCACACGGAGGAGCTGTTGGGAGACGGAAGAGCCAGTGAACAACTGACTTTAGCCGAAATTCGGGAACTTACATAGTCTACAACTCTCACGTGACCTGCAGCAATTCCTCTTTTTCGTTAACCATGGCTATGCCCACATCTCACTTCTTTGCTTTCCATTGGTTATGTTGTCTGCTTCCCATTGGCTACTTGCCCAAGCCCGGTTCTGTGGGCGAACGCATCTGCCACTATCACCGAATTCAACTACGCCCACCGTTCAGGTGATTTTCCGATATCTTCGACCAGATGAACCTGTTTTCAACATAACAACTGGTGACATTTCGGCAATCACCCTGTTGATATTATCCTTGAGCGAATGTAATCCTGTCAACATCCTCTGATACACAGCACCTGTGGACATGATGACATTTCGGTGATCACATCGGTCTTATCAATCTATCTGTCAACAACATCCGCCGTATTCACACCCGCAGGTTACGTTAATATATTACATTTGGGTTGAAAACGCCTTTCAGACAATCATTTATTTCTCCGTTATATATATAATTAAGGGTATACTTCTTCTTCCTTAAAACGTTTTTTTCCTTTCGCACATTTGTTAACTCTTCAATTAGAGTATTGTAATTATTATACAATTCTATTCCAATCCATACACAAGAATGCTGCGTGCAATATTGAACAAGACCTGGAGGCAGCACCCCACAAAGCAGTAGCTGTATGGCCGCCTACCACCTATCACGAAAACTATCCAAGTTAGACGAACCAGGCATACGGGACACTGCTGGAGACGTAGGGACGAGCTCATAAGTGATATACTCCTGTGGACCCATTCACATGGACGAGCAAAGGCAGGACGACCAGCTCGAACTTACATACAGCAGCTCTGTGCCGATACGGGATGTAGCCCTGAAGACCTGCCAGAAGCAATGGACGATAAGAAGGGGTGTCGAGAATAGGTTAGGGATATTCGTGCTGATAGCGTGACATGATGATGATGATGATGATTCCAGTCCAAAACTCTTGGATGCTTGTTATATTCTGCCAGCTTGAAAAAGATTTGTGATAATATTATCGAAAACCATGAAAGCATTATGCGTTATTTTTTCACAAGGTATCTTAGAATTCAAAATGATATTTTATAAATAACGAAATAAAACTTGACTATATTCTTCATAGACTAAAAAATGGTTTTGCTTTTAGCTTGGCTAATTTTTTTTTTTTTTTTTTTTTTTTTTGCAAGGAGGTGTAAAATACGCCAGAGTATAGTCAATAGTTATGGTAGCCTAAAACCGCAAGAAAATTTATAAAAGGCAAAAGAAAAAACCAAAAATAATTAGAAAAAAACATTATTAAGAATTCATGAGACAAAAAAGTCTCTTCAGCCAAAAGAAACAGAATATCCCGTAATAGAAATCCAGAATGATGAAATGCATCTAAGTCATCACTCAAGAAAATACAAAATGCTGTCTGTGCCGAAAAGATAAAACTTATTAGTTAAGTGAATTTAATTGATTTGTTTGAATCGATTTATTAAGGACAATTAAACAAACAGTCTGTCCCAGTCGGCTGGGGTTGCAAAATACACCGACTGCATCTCTACACAGGGGTAAGACTCCCTAACAAGTGTCCTGGACATGACACTAAACAATATGATGGTGAGGCTGCAGTAAAATGCTGGAGTTTTGGGGAGTCCGGAGTACTCCTTCATTGCCATCGTTCTCAGGTCCACTCTGGCCCGGAATGGGAGCATTTTGATTGGGTCTAAGTTATGGGCCAAATAGAATTAAACTATATAATTACGTTAAACTGAATTGTTTGAAATTAACTGTTTTTACATTTAACCGTGTGTAAACAAAAAAACTGTGTATATGGCCAAGCTCACAATTTTCGGCCCAAAATATCTCACGAATATTTCATAGAGTTAAAATCAGAGCTTCTTGCAAGTCACGGAATAATTTCCTTTGCATTATCCTGTATATATTCCATAACTACATGGTGTTGCAGAAGGTAGAGTATTGTCCTCTGTGACAATGGGGCATAGCGCCAGTGGATGATCATCAAAATTAGGTTCAACCGTATTTTCAAGAATTTGCTTGTGACATTTTTGATTGTTAAGGTTCCTTTGCGATATTACGAGATCGAGCATAACTAAGCAAGCATCAAATAGAAACTATTCAATGCTGGGTTGATAATATATATTCCCTTTGGAACTCCATATTCAAGTTTTGCTATCTGTCAAATACATTAAGAACCAACCCTCATTGAATTATTGCCAAGTCGGCTGGGACTGCAGAATACACCGACTGCTTCTCTGCATAGGGGTAAGACTCCTCCAACGAGTGTCCTTGATATGACACTCAACAATCTGATGTTGAGGTTCCAGTAAAGCGACAGCTTAGGGGAATGCGCTCTCCTTCATTGCCATCGCTCTCCGGCCCACTGGCTCGGAATGGTAGCACCTGATAGGGACCAATCAATGGGTCAAATAGAACTAAATTGTATACTTATACTAAACTGAATTGCTTGAAATAGAACTGTTTTACATTTAAACTGCGTACTTATGCTAATCTGAATTGTTTGAAATGGAACAGTTTTACATTTAAACTGCGTACTTATGCTAAACTGAATTGTTTGAAATGGAACTGTTTTTGTGAGCTAAATTGCTATACTGTTTATATGTTTAAAAATGGATTTGGCATTAATTATTTACGATGGATGATGTGCTACTAAACCAAACCAAACCATTAAATCCTTCGTTTAGAAATAAAGCTTAGTATATGAAAAACAGAATTTAGCATTAAATTACCTACAATGATTGATATGTCATAAAACCCAACCAGCCAACCAGCCTCATCGAATTAGAGCTTTATTTGTCTCTGCCTCTCACCAGACAAGACTTGACACAAGGTCAATAACCCGAGGGTCGATTATAGTGGGGATTAGGGGAAGGTCGGGCACGAGCTGAGGCTCGAGTCCTGCTTGACTATGCTGGTCATCGGCCCACTTAATGCAATGTGGGCCTGGTGAGCCTTATTGGACATGGACCCAAATCTGGGTCCAGGCACGTATGCCTGATTATAGCTTAAACTGGACAGCAAGCTCCAGTGCTATACAAAGTTGACAAAGGTGTCAATGATGCAGCTCGCCCACCCGAAGGTGGTCCAGCCAAAGCCGGAGGCCTTTTCGCCTCAAGTCTGCCATGGAGCATTGACCACCCAGCACGGATGCCAAACATCGAATTAGAGCACATATATCCAATAGCATATGTTCTAACCAATTCAGTAATTGCATCTCTGTAAACGTTTCTGTATATGTTTTTGGATAGGACGTCGTAAAGCAAGATCTAAAATCTTTAGAATTCTTTTAATGGTGTTGAAAAATAATCTGGTGTTGATATGTCATTAGTCTTGAAAAAAAACCCAATTTGTCCGCATTATTATTAGTTTTACTTGACCTTATGGTCCTCAGTTTATTCAGCACAGTCAGTTCGGGCTGTAGAATACACCGGCAGCACCTCTGCAGAAGAGGTAAGGTCCCCCCTTCTACAACGTGTATCCTTTCTGGTTATGACATTAAACCATCTGATGGTGAGGCTCCAATAATGCTGTAGAATGCAGAATACACCTTCACTCTCATCGCTGCCCAGTCCACTCTGGTAGCACCTATGGATCACATAGAACTGTTAGACATTTAAACTGAGCGCAAACAAATGACTTACTCTAAATTGAATTGTTAGAAATAGAACTGTTTGATCATTTAACTGTGCGTATCTACAAAATGTGATAACAAATCATATATCTAATATATAAGTTAAAACAGGATTTGACATTAAATAACAAACAATAGTTGATATGCCATAAAACCGAACCTAACCAAACCATTCCCCATAAATTGCATTTTAAAGTTAGTTTGGATATACTAATGTAAAGTGTCAACAGTCTTCTTTCAGGACTCGCCGGTTCTTTTCTCTGCGGTTTAGTACGGTGTTTTGTCGTCTGACCCGATTCTTTTAAGTTACATATTTGCTTTTTCAGATAATAAGGAACCGTTTGAATGTTGGTCGTAAATATCTTCAGCACATTTTTTTCTCTGACTTCTACTTCTACATTCATTGTTTATGATCTCTAAATAACTAATTGATTCTTCTATTAAGACTCCTGTTTTTATTATTATTATTATTATTGTTGTTATTATCATTATTATTATTATTATTGTTCACTCATAAGAGCTTTTCACATCAGCGATAGCCGATGGTTTTTCACTGAAGTCTGAGTGACAGCAAGTCTCCTCAAGTCTCCAGGACTCTTCTTAGTATTCTGGCAGTTCTCAACAATGCTGTCGCTTGGATGGTCTCCACTCGTCCGCCAACCTCCAAGTCCTCTAGTCCCTTTAGTAATCCCTTAGTTACTGTTCCAAACGCACCAATTACAATTGATATAATTGTCACCTACATGTTCCACAGTTTTTTTCAGTTCCCTAGCAAGGTCGAGGTACTTATCCTCCTTTTCACATTCTTTCAGTTTTATTCTGTGGTCTGCCGAAACAGCAAAGTCGACTATTTTGCAAGTTCTCTTTTTTTGTTGATTATTATTAAGTCTGGTCTCCTGGCCGGGATTAGGTGATCCATTTGTATATTAAAGTCCCATAGGAGTTTATTATCATTATTATTATTATTGTTATTATTATTATTGTTGTTATTATTATTATTATTATTATTATTATTATTTGTTCTTTATTTTAGGCTCAACTCATCTTACCTGATGAAAGCCAGAATTGAAGAATCATTCACCATTCAAGCTTTACAAATTCTTCTCCCTGTCCACCCAACCTGCTAAAATAATCCGTTACACACTCGTCAGATATCTGTGACTTCTAGTCAAAAATATTTGAGCAGAAAATATGAATAAAATCAATGATGCGTATTTTTAATAAAGGCCATATTGGAAAAATATACCTCAGGCCGTAATTCCTGATTGACTTAAAATCACCAGACGTTAAAACGCAATAAACGCCGTAAAGATTTAGTGAAAAATCTGTCTCCTTTATATTTGAGAGGCCGGGGTAAAAGAATGCAAAAAATCTATAATTCGATGATCGAAGTGATTATTACAAAAAGTTTTTTTTTTTTATTATTGAAGCGAGAAGAATAAATTTCTTGGCAATATGAAAATTGGTGTTTTGTTTTATTTTATAATTCTGTATAAATAAAACCCAAAACGTTTTTAATGTTGATAATTACTGGTCAAAAGTGAAAACATTCAGAAAACATTTTGTGAAACAAAAGATCTTGTATGTTGCCATACAAATTGTTTTCTTTTACTCTAAGAAGGTAATGATTTCAAATTGCAACTATCGGGTTCTTACTGAACACCTTTAAATTGATTGTTGATTACAGAAAATAAATGGGTGGAATCAAGAAAGAGCGAGCTTATATGAGTCTCTGTAATATTTGGACCAGAATATAAAGAACCATATTTATATATGGAAATATTTAAAAGTTTGGTTGTCGTACAATATTGAGAATTGTCTTAAAGTAGTGCATTTTGTTCTAGCTACCGTTGATCAAATCAGTTATCCTAGAAAGAAGATTGCTGATAATCACGTAAATTATTTGTATATCACTCGCAAGAAAAGAAAAATGTTTTAAGATATTTCTCATAAACGTACTGATTCATCCAGATCTTCACTTGTTAGCGGAAAGCCATCAGCTCCATTCGTTAAGAGTACCAGTGTTAGTCCTACCAGCATGACTCTTCAGGCCAAATATATATATATATATATATATATATATATATATGTGTGTGTGTGTGTGTGTGTGTGTGTGTGTGTGTGTAATATTACGGACGGGCACTGTCGGTGAGTTGTGGCGGTCTCAAGGTTGAAGAACGCGCGAGCACATCAGCTGTCATCAATCATTGGGTACATGGTTCTGACGATCAAAAATGTCACGAACCTCACTCGTGCAGGTAGAATGACCTGTAGAGTTCAAGCGTGATTTTAATATAATCACGCATGAACTTTCATGCGCTACACTATTGTTTTCACTGGTGATCATCGAGCTTTCCGGAACCTTCGAATTGATCCATGAAGTCGCTATATAAGAAATCAAGTAACGAGATTCAGGCAGTTCAAGGCAGGTTTCTAAACAGGTTCAACAGAGGTCCATGACGCTCCGACCCATATCATTCCCAGCCTGTCAGCAATTTGACTGATATGAAAGTATCAACAAGCCAACGATAACGACGCCGCTGTCATCGCCAAGAAGAGGAGGGATGAAGAACGCTATCGAACAAACATTTTTTTTAACTACTGCCCGCTATTGTCCCCAAGAATAAATGCGACTACAATTTTCTTCCTTAAAATTCGAGTTTTGAGTGTTTCTTTTCTGCGAACTCCTTTCTTTCAGACACAACGTATTTTGGTCCTATGCTACATGTGTGTGTGTGTGTGTGTGTGTGTGTGTGTGTGTGTGTATGTGTGCATTTACCAACCCCTAAACAGGAGTAGGATGTTACACAAGGTAAATTTTTAGCTGAGTTTGAGCGGTTTGAATTCAAAGTTTTCTTTCTCCTTGACTGGTTGCCATACGAAGATTAAAGAGCCTGTTTGCCCTACTATTTACCTATTGCTAGATAGAGAATTGTTGGATTCATACCATTCCCAAGTAATTACAAACAAGTAATAGAACTTAAGTCGCCAAGTTAATTGCCTACAAAAAATGCCATTACACCACCAGCCTATCTTATATATACAAATGCAATACTATTTCTAAATTACCTTATTTTAAACAAATATCTATATATATATATATATATATATATATATATATATATACTGGTAGATAGATAGATAAGTTAAGTAAGTCAGCCGACCTTAGTCCTTGAGGACCTGTAGCTTCCTTTTCAATAACTACGACACCAAGTTGTAGGGGAGGGTGCAACTCCTTTCCCTGGATTGCTCCATTTAACCTTAATCTGTACCTCGTAATTCTGGGTGTCAAGCAAGGAGGCATGCAGTACCATTTTTTAAATCTTCAGTATGTCTCGATCAGGGTTTAAACCTCGGTCTCCCAGACCTCTGGCGAACACTCTACCCACTATGTCAATGGCCTGGTATTATATATATATATATATATATATATATATTGTCATCCACAGACAGACAGTTTCGCCTATCTCTCTCTCTCTCTCTCTCTCTCTCTCTCTCTGTATATATATATATATATGATAAAAATAAGTGGAAAAGTGGACAAACCAACGGGTCCAGCAATGATATTTCGTTCTTTATTTAGCCTCCCACCCAAACCGTCCAGCCTTGCCCATCTGCCCCGATCGTCACAGTCAAATCCCAAAACCCCACCCAGACCTATTTCTCCCCCTTCCATCCCTTTTCTGTTTCTTTCTTTTTGATCCTTCCCCCTTTTATATTTTTGTCTTTATTTTATCTATTTTCGTCAATTGCTGAACTTTAGAAAAAACAATTTTCATTCCGAAGAAGTTCTTTTTTTGAAATAAACAAAATATCATAGCTGATTCCGTGGTCAGTGTTGGTTTATCCACTTTTCCACTTATTTTTATCATCTAGTCAGATTTAACGAAACCTACTATTTCTTCATACATATTATATATATATATATATTTTTTTCTAATTCAAATTCCTTTTCTTTTTCACTTTACAAGTATATCCGTGCTACCAGCGCGACATGATGATGATGATGATGATATATATATATATATATATATACTTCTAAAGTGAAAAAGAAAAGGAATTTGAATTTTTAAAATTCTGTTAAACCATGGAAAATATATTATTAGTGTAAAAATGTGCTGGAACTCTTTTATAGTTTTCTTTTCTGGGAAAAAATAAAAGGCTCATGACCTCATTGTCACCCATTATCTCTATTTATTTCATTATTTGAAAATACACCACTTTCTCGTTTTCAATGACAGGCAACACAACAAAAAAGAACAACGTTTTTTAAAATGTATTTTACCAAACATTTGTCGAGAAGGAAAACCGGAACATTTGGGCTAATGAAAACCTTCAAGATGTGACTCTGATGCTTTCAAAATTCTCATGTAAGTGTAGAACTTAGTGTATGGTTTTATCGACGGTGCGTTTTAGACAAATGCCGAAACAACAAAAGTATTTCTAATCTACATCCAATAGTGTCTGTCAAAATTATGTTTTTATGTCACTCGAAGCAAATAAGATACTTTTATACTCCCACGCGTATCGACACACAAACAAAGATTTATTCTTCAGTTTGGTTTAGTTTGTTGGGTTTTATGGCATATCAACCTTTGTAGGTTATTTAACGCCAAATCCATTTCTATGTAAATAATCTGTTCTATTTAAAACAATTCAGTTTAGCATAAGTACACAGTTTAATGGTCAAAAACATTTCCATTTCTAACTATTCAAGCAGTTGTATGTAACAATTCGGTTAAGTGTAAATACAGTTTTAATGTCGAAAAACAGTTCTATTTCAAATAATTCAGTTTAGCATAAGCACGCAGTTTAAATGTAAGTACGGTTTAATTGTAAAAGTCATTTCTATTTCAAACTATTCAGTTTTACTCAAACAATTCATTTTAGTATAAGTATGCTGTTAATTCTATTTAACCCATAGATAGGACCCTTACCAGGTGCTACCACTCCGGGCCAGAGTGGACCTGGGAGCAATGGCAATAAAGGGGTACTCCGCATTCTCCAAAGCTCCTGTATTGCTGGAACCTCACCATCAGATTGTTTAGTGTCATATCAGGACATTCAGTAGGGGGGGGTCTTACCCCTCTGAAGAGGTGCAGTCAGTGTATTCTACAGCCCCAGGTGACTGGGCAAGATTTATTCTTTCTATTCTTAAGTGAAGGCTAATATTTCAAATGAAGGTTAATATCTTAAGTGAAGGTAAATATTTTAAGTGAAAGGTAGAATTTTAAGTGATGGTTTATATTTCAAGAGAAGGCTTATATTTTAAGTGAAGACTAGTATTTTAAGTGAAGGATAATATTTTAAAAGAAGGTTAATAATTCAAGTGAATGCAAATATTTTAAGTGAAGGCTAACATTTTCAGTGAGATTAATATTATAAGTGAAGGTTGATAATTTAAATAAATGTAAATATTTTAAGTGGAGGCTAATATTTTAAGTAAAGGTAAATATTTTAAGTGAAGGCTAGTATTTTAAGGGAAGGCTTATATTTTAAGTGAAGGCTAATATTTTAGGTGAAGGTAAATAATTTAAGTGAATGTAAATATTTTAAGTGAAGGCTAATATTTTAAGTGAAGGTAAACAGTTTCAGTGAAGGCAAATATTTTAAGTGAAGGCAAATATTTTAAGTGAAAGCTAATATTTTTATCAATTGCAGATGGTGTCGGTTCATTCTGTTAGGAGGGGTGGTTAGTTATTAAATACGTTTAATATGTTTATACTTGTGGTGATTGCTATTCTATTTATAGTGGGCTAATATAGGGTTCTTTTTTGGCCAACTTGAGCCAAAAGTAAGAAGACTAGGGAGAAGACTTGAACGTCTTTACTTGAAGATTCTAAAAAAGAAACAATCTCCGGTATTCAACCAAACCTGTTTATCATATTTACCAACCTCTCCCCTCGGGCAGGATATGAAACAAGGTCAATTTTTAAGCGGAGTTTAGCAGGTTTGAATTCAGAGTTTTCCTTCTCCTAGTCTAGTTGTCTCATCAAGGCTGAAGAACTCAGTCTGTCCTACTATTCACCCATAGCTGGAGGGAGAATAATTGGATTCATACCTTTCCCAAGGGTATTAGTGCTATGTGAAAATGCAATTAGTCTCGTCCAGGATTTGAACTCGTATCGCCGTGTCCATTTCCTATGACAATAACAATTACACCACGGGCACCTCCTGTTTACACACACACACACACACACACACGCACACACACACACACATATATATGTATATATATTTATATGTGTGTATGTGTGTGTATGTGTATGTTTGTGTGTGTGTGTTTGTGTTTGTGTGTGATAAACTGATCACAGCAACCGTGATTATTTTTTAAGCAGAAGTTTCTAGTCTATTCAATTACTTTATGCAGTTCAAAAACTTTGAACTTTAGAATCAAATATCTAACCCAAACCTAAAACTCTTGATATATATTTCAAATAACCACGTAATGATAAACATCAATTTACAAACAGATTTTATTTCCCACTTTTTCAGATCTGCTATATTTTTCGTTTTCCCACTTTAAGATTGTGTTACTGTTGTGGCCCCGGAAAGGGTCACTAATGAAAACGCAAACACGGATATTAGATAACAGATATTACACAAGAAAGATAGAGTTACATAGAAAAAGTAAAAAGTCTCGTACAGTTCGTATAACACCGATAGTTATCTGCGGTATTTAATGACCACCCCACCCAACGGGCATGTGTGGCACAAGGCCTTTTTTGGTGGGTCTGAGCACAGGACCGTAGCCCACACGCGTCCGGCATTTCCAAAAATGCCTTCGGCCCCGTCGGCATTCCCCTTATTAGAGGCGCCTCAGGCGCCGGGCGATGAACTCAACTCCCCCCCCGAAAGGGGTAAAGATCTAGGGGGAAGGCCCCCTGAGGCCGAAGGAAATCTCCATGTACCGAGACACACTCGGCCAGATCCGTGCCGCAGATAACACGGCCGGTCGAAGTACTACCCGGCACCTGGAGAGGTGTCAGACCGATAATGATCTGCCTTTCTGGCAGCGAAATCTCTGTACTAATAACGGTGAGAAGAGTCCATTATAGTAAGATGGGTAAGGTTCCCACAACAGTTACTTAACAATCACTGTACTCGACCCCTATGTCAGATGTAGGGGTAAAATACCATCTGATGCACAATCACTGTACACGACTCCTACATCGGATGTAAGGGTAGAATGCCATCAGACGTACGATCACTGTACTCTACCCTTACATCGCATGAAGGTGTAACGTATCTTGAGATGAACAATCACTATACTCTGCTCCCAAATTCAATGTTGGGGTAGAGTACATTTGGACGTAGAAACACAGTACTTTACTCCGACATCTCATGTAACTTTTAAATATTCTTTAAGAAAACGTTAAAAGACACAGAAAAAAATAATTAAAAATCAATACCAGTTGAGCTTTTTTGGTTTTTTTTATTGTTTATTTGCTTGATTTGAAACCACTATTTTCATTTCATACATTCCCTTACTCTCTCTCTCTCTCTCTCTCTCTCTATCTATCTATCTATCTATATTTGTGTGTGTGTGTGTGTGTGTGTGTGTGTGTGTGTGTGTGTGTGTGCAAAGATGAAATATATAGCTGTTAAAACATGATCTAATTATAAGAAAATATACTTTTAAGCATTGGTTTTATGGAAGATAACCGTCATTATGTCTTTCCTTCTTCTTTCTCCATTATTTACTCCTTAATTCTCTCTCTCTCTCTCTCTCTTTCTCTCTCTCTCCCTCTTTCAATATACTTTGCAAACTATCTTTTTTTCTTTTTCCTCTTTTTTTTTTTTTGCAAAGAGCCTTTCACCCGACTATGGCCCCACTTCTCGCGCATTGACATTTTAGTAATAAAATCTAAAGAGACGTAGATTGCCAACAGCAACAATTTAATTGGGCCTGTTCCAAGTAGAGAGGATTTTTTTCTTCTTTCATCCACCTCATAAATGTATATATATATATATATACATATATATATATATTGTTCAAATAATCCTGAGGCGTATCTTTTACTGGATAAACTCACGACATCATAAAAAAAAACACTCTTAATTCATGTTTATCGGTATAATAAAAGCAGACGATATAAACCGTTCCATATATTTTTTGTCTCGAACAATTTTAAAATATTGGAAGAAGAAAAAAAAACGGAAAAATTAATAATCTGTATGCTAACAATGAATTGACAACAAGCTCGGGCAAATAAATAAATTTCAATGTTATCCCAAAGCGAGGTTAACGTAATTGCGCAAGTATATTTGAATTTTCGGCGTTTAATTTGACAACTAAAATTTCGGAACCGCCGCAAACATATTTCGGTACGTAACGACTTCTTTTTTCTGTAAATGTTAATTCGTTTAAGAAAGAATCAATTTAAACTAGAGGTTGTGTTTAGCGAATCTCCAAATAAGGATTTACGTATTTTTTTTTCTTAGAAACCTTTTTTTGAATACAAAAGTTGGCTTATATTACGATATGTTTATATTTACATGTAAATTCTTATATAGGTTGAAAGATCTAGCACAAAACTTATCTTGGTATAAAATGCAAAAAAATAAATAAAATACTAAGCTGGATTCGAAATCTTATCATTAAAGTATAAATCATTATTTTGGAGTACATTCGATTCTGCATTGAGAATAGAAATACAAATTTTATATATATATATATATATATATATATATATATATATATATATATATATATTTGATTGGATATAATATGTAGAAAAAAATATCTAATATATCCAATCAAATATATACATATATATATATATATATATATATATATATATATATATATATATATTTGATTGGATATAATAGATATTTTTTGTCTACATATTTTTGTTATTGATCCTTTCGAATTGCCGTATAGATCTTATGATATTCGACTGGAATTGGTTGATAAATCTTCCATAATTAGTTATTTCCCAAGTACTTTCTGCTCGACTTTGGGCCATCACCAGAAAGTACTTAGGAAATAACTAATTATGGAAGATTTATCAATTAATTCACGCCGAATATCATAAGATCAATACGGCAATTCGAAAGGATTAACAAAAAAATATGTAGACAAAAAATGTCTATTATATTCAATCAAATATGTATCAATGAAGAAATACTACCAATATATATATAAAATTGTTTTTCCCCTCTCTACCAATGATTTCGTTAATCCTTTGTTTGTATAAATTTTCCTGTACCGTTAGTCTAACACAGTACATATATATATATATATATATATATATATATATATATATATATATATGTATTTACATATATATATATATATATAGTCATCCACAGACAGACTGTTTTGTTCTATCAGAACTCTTCAATGTGGCTAGACACGTAGGACGCTCGAAGCCGGGATCGAAACCCATCCAATTTTATGCTAGATTAAGTCTCAGACCGCTCGGCCAACGAGCGTACCACGTTGGCTATGGGAGTTTTAGTTATACATATATATATTGTTTATTTTCAGATCAAATAAATTTGTGGATGCTTAAACCTCTTGAAAAAAAATAGTTATCTCTATTTAAGCATTTCTTTTGTAAGATCAGGATGTAGAACAGTTACTGGCATGGAAAACACAAAATAAATATGTGTTCAAATTTTAGCTATGATGCTGTTTTCGTATCATTGAAGAAGGAAAATGCATTGAAGCACTTTTTCCCATTCTGTCTCATTGCAAGTTTTTTTTGGGGGGGGGCTATAATGTTTGGCATAGAAAAGAATTAGGGACAAATCAAGTACTATTAATACTATATATATCAACAAAGTAGAAGCAAATGTTGTCATCTTTAAAATGATCATGTCAGATCAATGTATTTATTATCATACAGGCCTATATATATATATATATATATATATATATATATATATATATATATATGTTCATCATACAACGTTTGAAAGCGCGTGCGATACTCTGTCCTCATCAGTCGCCAACCAGGGTGATAACACAGTTTCGGTAGCTCAAGGCGGTACTGCCACTCCTGATGCTACCAAGCAGCTTTTGCCACCGGACAGGGTATTTAAAAAGAAATATATATCTTTATATACATCAGATCAACTAAAAGTAGACATTACATTGGACGTTCGTTCATCTTCATTTTAGATGAATTTTTATCAATTTTTCTACATACATATATATATATATATATAATTTATATATATATATATATATATATATAATTTTACTACATACATATATATATATAGAGAGAGAGAGAGAAAAATTGATTAAAACAATCAAAGTGGAAGGTGAGATTTATTGAGGACGGCACTATAGCGTTTCGGTTCTACTGAACCATCATCAGGTCCATGAGGGATGATATTAGGGATTTTAAGTCAATGATGGATGTTTAAAATGCAAAATACAAAATTTGTATAAGAAAAAGTTGACCATTTAATTGGTGAAACAGCGTTTGTTGTTTTAAATTACGTCATTTGACTTATTAGGAATGTTGTATAGAATTTATGTTATGTTTGTTTATCGAGAAAAAATTCGAGTTATAAGGAAGAAAGAAAAATAAAGTAAAACAAACAAAAAGAAAAACAAAAAGAAAAATAGAAAGCATAAAAATTATGATATGTGAAAATATTAACTAAAGATGGAATATATTGTAGCTATAGTGTTGATCTTAATAAATCTCTCCTTCCACTTGAATCGTTGTTATCAATCTTTCTACATATTGTCGGATTACAATCCTTTATTTACTGTTCATATATATATATATATATATATATATATATATATATATATCATCATCATCATCATATCGCGCTGGTAGCACGGATATCCCTGACCCTCTCTCGCCAATCCTCCCTATCGTTCATCGCCCTAGGTAGGTCTTCAGGACAACATCCCGTATCCTCACATAGCTGCTGAATGTATGTTCGTGCTGGTCGTCCTGCTTTTGCACGGCCATGTGTGGGGGTCCATAAGAGTACATCTCTTATGAGTTCGTCCCTGCTTCTCCAGCAGTGTCCTGCATGTCTGGTTCGTCTAACTAGAATAGTTTTCGTGATAGGGGGCAGGTGGCCGTACAGTTGGTGTCTTGTGGGGTGTTGCCGCCAGGACTTGTTCAAGATTGCACGTAGCATTCTTGTGTAATTGCCGTCTAGCTTCTTCTCTAGCCGTTTTGTTAGCGTCCATGTAGTGCAGCTATATTGCAGTTTCGATGTGACCGCTGCCTGGAAGAAACTGCGTTTCATTTTATCGGTTAGGTCTGATTTCCATATAATCGATAGCCTATTGATAGCTGTCCATGCTTTCATTTACCTCGTTTCGATGTCCTTTTCGGTTGATTCGACGCTGCTTCCTAATAGATCCGACTTCCATATGACCGATTACCAATTCAAATTTACCAATCCCTCCGCTCGGGCAGGATATGACACAAGGTCAATTTTTAAGCGGAGTTTAACAGGTTTGAATTCAGAGTTTCCCTTTTCCTAGAGTAGTTGCCTCACCAAGGCTGAAGAACCTAGTCTATCCTACTATTTACCCATAGCTGGAGGGAGAATAATTGGATTCATACCTTTCCCAAGGATATTAGTGCTATGTGAAATGCAATTAGCCTGGTCCAGGATTTGAACTCGTGTCACCGGGTCCATTTCCTACGACGATAACCATTACACCACGGGCACCTCTTAATAGCTGACCCTGCCTCTGCTAGTCGAGTATTGATGTTATTTTCAGTAGATGAGATACTGCTTCCGAGATTGGTTAATTTCTCTACTATTTTGAATGAGAAACCTGTTAGGGTGGAATCAAAATCTAACAAGAGACATCTACACCCTAGCAGGTAGCTCCTTGAAACTAGTGAACAAATTTACCTACCTTGGAAGCAACGTCTCATCTACTGAAAATGACATAATTCGCAAATATCGGCCATATGTACGTCAGACCTTTCCGATAAAATAAAACAAAATCTTTTCCCCAAGCAGCAGTCGTGTTCATACTATTGTATGTGTGCACCACAAAGACGAAGCCCATGGAGAAAAATCTTGACGGCAATTGCACAAGAATGCTATGGACCATATTGAACCGGAAAGGGTCACTAATGAAAACACAAACACAGATATTAGATAACAGATTATATTACACAAGAAAGATAAACTTACATAGAAAAGGTAAAAAGTCTCGTACTGTTCGTATAACACCGATAGTGATCTGCCTTTCTGGCAGGGAAATCTCTGTACTAATAACGATGAGAAGAGTCCATTATAGTAAGATGGGTAAGGCTCCCACAACAACATCCCACAAAACATCAGCTATATGGTCACCAACCTCCAATTTCAAAAACTATTCAAATCAGACGAACAAGACATGCAAGCTCTGCTGAAGAAGTAAGGGCGAGCTCATACACGACGTTCTCCGGCGGAATCCTTCACACGAACGAGCAGGTGTTGAACTTATCTACAACAGCTCTGTGCGGACACAGGATGTTGTCTAGATGACCTGCTGAACGCGAAGAACTATAGAAGGGAAGAGTCAGGTAAATCCGTGCACGTGGCATAACTTGATAATGATATATATATATATATGTATATATATATATATATATATATGTGTGTGTGTGTGTGTGTGGAAAAAGTGTAAAGAATATATAAAAGTATAGTTGCCCTAACAATAGATATGATTTTGAGCATGATTCCAGATAATATATAAATGACCATTGAAATTTCTAAGGCAACAATACGAACAGCCAGATGAACGAAGAATAATTGAAAAACTGTCTGTAAAACTGACCAACATTTTATTTTTCTAATGACTCAAATTTAAGAGTTGTAACTTGGAGTCGCTGAGTTTTAAAAAAATGGTTTATCCCATCAAGTTTTTGTTCTATGACATACTCTTAAAATTTTAGTCATATTAATTTTCACATTTCTGAATACTAGAATTTTAAATAGCATGAGATTTAATTTAAAATTTAAATATATTTCTAAATAACCATTATATATATTTATTGTATTGCATTAGGCAATATGAGTGGCAGAAAAATTTAGAGTTAGGCTTATATGGTTTAAGAATCAGTATTGGACTTATGTTTGCTTTTCAGATTGATGTCATAAAATACAATATCAGCAGAATTATTTCAACTCAAAGAAAACCTTTGAATTACTTAGATTTTTTTCCCTATATTTGTGGATATCCAAGCCAAACGATAAACCTGAATGATTTTGCAAAGAAAGCATACTTGGATTACTTTCAAATGCTATAAAGTGAAAATTTGATGTGATAGAAAAAAAAAACGGATGCAATTTCTGAAGTCAGCGATCCCGAAATTCTTTTAATTAGGAGACAATGTTCAACTTATTTTAATAAAAAAATTCTTTTTTGAATAAAAAAAAAAAAATTAAAATTTCTTGCAATTGTTCTTAAATTCTGTATTACTTATGTTCATGCATTTTTAAATTGCTGTTAATATTTTAAAAAAATTAAATCTTTTTTTTTTTTTTTGCTTTTTTGTTTTTTGTTGTTGCTTTCCTTTAAATTTCATGTCATAGTTTTTAATTTTCTTTAAAAAAGGTATAGAAAGTTTAACACACCTAAATTCATTGATACTTTCGTGCGCCTTTCAGTGAACTAAGTTTGCAGAATTAGTATTCACCTTCAGAATTTTTGAAGAAAAGAATCTTTTCTATGTTTCATTGAAAACTCAGTATCTCTTTCCATTTGGCCGGAAATAGAAGTGTTAACCTGATATAACATTACTACCACTGTAATATTACGGACGGGCGCTGTCGTCAATCAGTGAAAGTGTCATGAGACTAGCGCGTGCGGGCAGAATGACCTGCAAAGTTAGACGTGATTTTAAAATAATCACAGATAAATAATCACGTGTTTCACGACAGCTTCACTAGTGACAATAGAATATTCGCGGATCTTCGATTCGTTCTCCAAAATCTCTATATAAGAAAACAAGTAATGAGATTTTGGCAGAGTTGAAGGCAGTTGTCAAAACGGGCGCGTTAAAGGTTCTGGAAGCCGACCCGTCATACCCCAGTCTGCTGCGACCGATCTGCTGTGACTAACGTGTGTCAAACGACCATTTATTTGTCGCTGCCTCCCATCAGACACGACTTGACACAAGGTCAAAAGCCCGAAGGCCGATGAAAGTGGGGATAAAGAGGAGGGGAGGTCGGGAACGAATCGAGACTCGAACCCTGCTTGTCAGTGCTGCTCATCGGCTCACTTCTGGCGTGTGTCAAACGACCAGCTCTCACACACAACCCGTCACCACCGAGGGGAAGGAAGAGGAAGGACGCGACAAAAGTGAACTTTTTGAATTACAGCGATCATAGCTGAATAAAAACGACTGCTATATTTTTCCCTTACCTTTGAGTTTAAGTATTTCTTTTTTCTGCGGACTTCTTTCTTTACAGCACAAAACGTTGGTCCTATGGTACACCACTTATTCTATATTCATCTACAATTAGTTATTTCCCAAGTACTTTCTGTTCGACTTTGGGCCATCATCAGAAAGTGCTTGGGAAATAACTAATTATGGAAGATTTATCAACCAATTCCAACCAAATGTCATAAGATCATTACGGCAATTCGAAAGGATTAACAAAAAAATATGTAGATAAAAAATGTCTATTATATTCAATCAAATATGTATTACTGAAGAAATGCTGCCAATATATATATATATATATATATATATATATATATATATATATATATATATATATATATAGTTATACATATATAAATTGCTTATTTTCAGAGCAATTAACACGCGACTATCAAAGGCATGGACAGCATTCAATATGCTATCGGTCATATGGAAGTCAGACCTGACCGATAAAATAAAACGCAGTTTTTTCCAAACAGAGTTTGTGTCGATACTGCTATATGGATGCACTACATAGACGCTAACACAAACGTATGGAGAAAAAGCTTGACGGCAATTACACAAGAATGCCGCCAGTCGGCTCATCCTTATGGATTTATCTTTAGTAGCCAACAATAAGTAAAAGATGGAGACACAGACTACTTCGATATCGTAGCAGGTGTGCTGCAAGGACACGCATTAGCCCCATACCTCTTTATCATCTGTCTAGACTACGTGCTTAGAACGTCTATTGATAAAATGAAAGACAACGGTTTCAAGCTGACCAAAGAAAGAACCAGAAAACACCCCACACAAAATATTACGGACGCAGACTACGCCGATGACACAGCGCTTCTGACAAATACACCCACCCCAGCCGAAACGCTGCTACATAGTCTGGAATGAGCAGCTGCTAGCATAGGCCTCCATGTCAACGCAGACAAGACGGGATACATATGCTTTAATCAAAGAGGCGATATCTCCACACTAAATAGTAGTTCTCTGAAACTAGTGGACAAGTTCACTTACCTAGGAAGCAGTGTCTCATCAACCGAGACAGACATCAACACGCGACTAGCAAAGGCACGGACAGATATCGATAGTCTATCGGTCATATGGAAGTCAGACCTGACCGATAAAATAAAACGCGGTTTTTTCCAAACAGTGGTCGTGTCGATACTGCTATATGGATGCACTACATAGACGCTAACAAAAACGTATGGAGAAAAAGCTCGACGGCAATTACACAAGAATGCTGCTAGCAATATTGGACAAGTCCTGGAGGCAGCGCCCAACAAAGCAGCAGTTGTACGGCCTCCTATCACCTATAACAAAAACTATCCAAGTTAGACGAACCAGACATGCAGGACACTGCTAGAGAAGTAGGAACAAACTCATAAGGGACATACTCATGCGGACCCCATTTCATGGACGAGCAAAGGCAGGACGACCAGCTAGAACCTATATACAACAGCTCTGTGCCGATAGAGGATGTAGCCTTGAAGACCTACCGGGAGCGATGGACGATAGAGAAGGGTTGCGGGAGAGGATCAGGGGGTCTGTGCTTGTGGCGCGACACGATGTTGATGATGATAATGACAACGAAGCAATCACTGGCTCTTTTAGTATAGATTCACTGATTGATGAGTATTTTGTCTTCTTCCTGTTGGCTTTTGAAATTTTAACATTTGTCATGTTTTCTTTCTCTTACTGTTTCCGATTCCTATTTATATAGGTTTTTAAATCTCCAAAATTCACTCTGAATTGTCAGGTAAGGACATATGACGATGTGAATAAAGCGGTATTTGTCTCTGCCTCCCAACAGACAGGACTTGACACAAGGTCAATGACCCGAAGGTCAGCTTAAAGATGAAATTAGGGGAGGGAAAAGGTCGAGCACAAGCTGAGGTTCGAACCCTTTGCTGGTAACCGGTTCACTTAGTGCAATGTGAACCTGATGAGCCTAGCTGGACATGGACTCAAACATGGGCCCAGGCACGGATGCCTGATCATAGCTTAAACTGGACAAAGAATTCCAGTGCTATACTTGTTAATCAATGGCCGTTGCGCGCCCACCCAGCCAAAAGGACGATGTGAATTAGGCGTTTGGTTGGAAAGGAGTGAAATCATTTGGAGGTTGCCGGTTCAATCCCAACAACAGGTAGAAATAACAAAAAAAGAATATTCACTTTAAGTAAACACGTTTCCAGTCATTATCAACAGAATTGGAACAGTCTACCCCTGCGGTTCAAATAAAAGGTTCAGTTCGAGATTCTCTGTGGACTCCTGAGTTCGATATTAAACACCTGTAGAAGGCCGATGAGGTCAATAGTCCGAATATTCTAATTAATAATAATTATCACTCTTCATTACAGAAATTTAGACAAGTAATATCCCCTTTGATATTTAATTAGGTTTTTTCTTTTTTCTTTCTTTTGACCTGACATCAAAGTTTTACTTTGTGTTCATCAACTTATTTAATTAGTGAATTTTTTATAATTCTTTCAGGTTTTTTTTTTTCAATCAAATAAAAATTATATTTTTCTCTTTCTTGTCTTTTTTTTTCTAATTTTCATTTTCATTTTGCCTTTATCTATTTCAATGTCCCTGCTTCTTATAGATTTATCATATTTACCCAACCCCTCCCCTCGGGCAGGATATGACACAAGGTCAATTTTTTTAAGCGGAGTTTAACAGGTTTGAATTCAGAGTTTTCCTTCTCCTAGACTAGTTGCCTCACAAAGGCTGAAGAAAACAGTCTGCCCTACTATTTACCCATAGCTGGAGGGAGAATAATTGGATTCATATCTTTCCCAAAGGTATTAGTGCTATGTGAAATGCAATCAGTCCAGGATTTGAACTCGTGTCGCCGTGTCCAATTCCTGCGACGATAACGATTACACCACGGGCACCTCCTTCTTATAGATTTATAGTTTCAATCACACGAATTGCATGAATTAATCCCATGAATTAGCATCGTTGTTAGATTTTGTTCAAAAAATCTGATTTCAAATAAGCGGTTTTAATCTATTCAAAAAGATCGGATATGGGTCAGGAAATCAAATGAATATAATAAGACGTAAATTTTCCTAGTGAAAATTTAGCTGATATCCAAGCTTCAAAATATGTATCTTCTAAACTCCTTGGCAACGGGCAGGATCCAACAAAGGGTCAATTTTTAAGTGAAATTAGTCACAGCCAACTAGTAAATACCGGCCCGCATGTTACATTAACAGGCTGACTTCTAACAGGTCGAAATAATATAAACAACAAAAATAATTCATTCGTGGCTGCATAGGAAATTAAACTAAAATGGAACTAGCGTTAAACATTGAATAGATAAAATAATATAATCAGGTTGGTAAAATTTATCCGACGTTATTTTGAAATCATAAAAGGGAGGTAACTCGCAGTCGTTTATAATTTGTGGATTAGTAAAAGACTAAGTATAAATATGTATTCTAATGTTGAAAGGAATTCAAATAACGTCGGATAAATTCTATCAACCTGATTATATTATTTTCTCTGTTCAATTTTTAAAGTTAATTCTCTTTTTAGCTTAATTTCATATGCGGCCATGAATGTATTATTTTTCTTTTGGTGACATTACTTCGGCCTGTTAGAAGTCAGCCTGTTAATGTAACCTGCAAGGCCACATTTACTTGTTTGCCGTTGATTAGTGATAAAGTAAAATAAAGTAAAGTTAGCGACCTTAGTTGAAGGTGACTCGAAGCCTCCCTTTTCAATAGCTACTACACCGAGGTGTAGGGGAAGGGCGCTACTCCATTCCCAGGATTGCTCCACTTTACCCTTAATCCTTACCTTATAATGCTAAGTGTTAAGCAAAGTAGCATCAAGTACCATTTTTTGAATCTTTGGTATGACTTGACCTGGGATTGAACCCCGGCGTACTCATTCGGCCAATGGCCTTCAAAGTTTTCCTTCTCCTAGACCAGTTGTCTTGCCAAGGTTAAAGAGTTCTGCCTGCCCTACTCTTAAACATTAACTAGAGGAAGAAGAGATGGATCCATGCCTTTCTCAAGAGTATTAGTACTATATGAAATGCAAACAGCCTCGTTTTGGATTTGCCACGTCCATTTCCTACGACGAAAACTGCTACACCATAAGCATCAAAGTATGAACTGAAAGCTGAAAAGGATTCACTGGATTTAGGTGTAGACATATCTTTATACCGAACAAATCATCAAATTACTTTAACAGATCATAATAGAACAAAAAGTAATATTTCTCTGCTAAAAGAAGCCTGTAGTTTTTCAGAGTATTTTTATGATCTATACGCCGTGTATATTTTAATTTGTTTACTTCAGCAAAACGAAATGTGAATAAAGTTAAGCTTTGTGCATGTATAAGTGAAGTAAAGTTGTCTCCCTTTAGTGGAGGGCGACCTGAAGGCTCCCTTTTCAATAGCTACTACACCGAGGTGTAGGGGAGGGCGCTACTCCTTTCCTTGCATTGCTCCACTTTACCCTTGATACGTACCTTATATTGCTGAGTGTTGAGCAAGGAGGTATCAAGTACCATTTTTTAAGTATGACGCGACCTGGGATTAAACCCAAGTCTAACCAAGCTTAATCAGACGTAAAGGTTTTAGGATGTCTATGTTTATGGCATATCAACCTTCGTGGGTTATTTAATGCCGAAGAGAAGAACAGTGGTACTATTTAACCCATCGCAGGTGGGATAAGAAGGTTTATAGCTTTCAGGAGGTTATTAGTCTGAAAGTGAATGCAATAACACGACTGGGGTTTGAACTCGCTTACTACGATGTCGCAGTCCAGCACGTAAACCACTACACCACGTGGACTACCCTCAAATGTAAAGATTAGTACAAAGAAATATAAAAGAGAAGTATTGCGTTGAGGATATGCGTTTTTACTTCCTGGTATAAGATATTAAAATTAATTTTCTCTGGAGAAAAGAGTTTTGATTTGGAACCTTTTTGAAATTTGTCAACTCAGTGTGTGTGTTTTCGAGTGTGTGTGTGTGTGTGTGTGTGTGTGTGTGTGTGAGAGAGAGAGAGAGAGAGAGAGAGAGAGTTCAAAATGCAAAAGCAAATAGTTTTAAAATAAATTCTTTCTTCTTTCTAGCTTCGTATTTTCCAATCAAATGACTGGGAAAAGTTGTGAAAGGGATTTTTTATATTTAGAGAAAATTTAAAAAACGGTTCTAACAACCTTAGCTTTTTTTTTTTTTTTAAATTTTTTATTTAAGGTGTTTAATTCGTTGAAATGTTCGTAAATTTTGTTAATTTGATTGTTATTGAATAGCAAACCTGTATTGAAGGGATTGTGATGCTTAAGGATGTTGGGGCGGCCGAGCACCAAATTGGTTTTTAGCCAAAACTAAATAGGATGCTTTGGAGTCAAAAGTGGTCTAAGTTATAATTCATTATTGTGAATTGAAGTTTCGGCACTGCAATCTGTGGTCGCTGGTTTGATCTCCAGTGGTAGAGATTACGATATACACGGCTGGTGAGACCTAATAAGGTCGAAACAGCTGTCCAGTGTTTCCGTATATCGTGCGTAGGTGTTCGGTGTATTTTCTGGTCATGGTAATTCAATTCACAATATCAATTCCTCTACTTAAAAAAAAATATATGTACACTTATAATTCATTAATCATTAAAATAAGAACATTTGGTGGTTTCTCCCTGATGGATTTTCGACGCTACACAATCAAGTAGATATTTTCCCACGTGTATTTGAAATTAATATTTAATGTTTTTATACACAACTTTATATCAGCGTTTAACAATTAAAATATCTGATTAGGAACAAAATCACTTGCAATAAATTTTGATAAACTTGTACTCTGTACTTGAATGATCAATGTACTTCTCTTAATAAAGTTCGATAAAAGAATCATATGATATTAGCACAGATTTATCTCACTCCTACCATTCGTCTCTATCGTCTACCACTTCCAGAAGGTCCTCCAGACTACATCCTGTGTCCATACAAAGCTCTTGTAGATATATTCTTGCTAGTCGTCCAACACCTGCTCATCCGTGTGAAGGGTTTCACAGAAGAACATCGCTTATGAGTTTGTCCTTACTTCTCTAGTAGTGTCTCGCATGTCTTGTTCGTCTGATTTGGATGGTTTTAGAGATGGGGGGTCGGTGGCTGTACAGCTGCTGTTTTGTGGGATGCTGCTTCCAGGTCTTTTTCAATATTTCATGGTATTCTCGTGCAATTGCCATCAAGATTTTTCTGCGTACGCTTTGTCAGTGCCAATGTGGTGCATCCATATAGCAGTATGGACACAACCACTGTTTGGAAAAAAATTGCGTTTTATTTTATATGAGCGTTAACCTCTCGATAGCTATCCAAGCCTTCGCTAGTCGCGTATTGATATTATTTTCAGAATTTGTTCGCTAGTTTCAGAGAACCACCACTAGGTATGGAGATGTCTCCTTTTGGAATTTGATTAAAGCATATTCAAACCATATTATAATAAACTGCGATATAAATACATCATGATCCAGTGTAAAATATCTTTATCATAAATGTTGATTCTGTTTGTGAAGCGGTCAACCAAAGATAGAATCCCTATGCTACAACGGACTCTATGGGCAACCATAAAAACAGTGATCTCGAAGAATACAAATTATCTATTATATTATGACTATATATATAAACAAATATATTTCAGTGGATTTGTTTACTACAATTCCTGCTATGAATATATTTTTCACCTGACTTATCTGCCCATTATTTTAACGCCTTCAAGTAGATATCTTGGCAAGCGTTGTTTCAGTAATATAGCGTTAGATGATCTTATTCATAATCAGCCAAAAGCGATTATTAAGAACGGTAGGTGGCGCTGAAGTTTGATACGTTTAGAATATCTTATTGATACGTGGTACATTCAATAAGTTTCCAGACTTTTTCTGTCCCGGCATTTAAAATTGGCGTAGACTCTTGAAAATTCACTATGTTATTGCTATATAACTTATGAGATGACTGACCAATTTTTATGATTTCAAGTTCAAATCAACAGCTACAGTATCAAGTTTTGAGTCGCATAAGAGATTCAAGTAAGGCAGGAAGTCTGTGAGGGATAATGAGAGGTGTGGGAGGAGTAAGGAAGTCAATACATCAGAGTTGATAGGCCAAAGGGTTAGGGTTAGGGTTACTATGTGGAGGTTTTAAGGGAGTTCATGAAGAGATTCCTTAGGAAGAGGCCAGCACTCTTCAAAACAGGTCAGTGGCATTTACACAAGGACAATACACCAGTCCACAATTCTATCCTTTTCACAGACTATTTGTCTAAGATAGGCATCAAGACAGTTCCTCAGCTTCCCCACAAGTCCAGACCTTGGTCCCTGTGACTTTTGGTTATTCCCTAAGCTCAGAGGCTGTCGTTATGAGACAATTGAGGAGAAAAAAGTGGCTGTGACGAAGGTCATTGACACGCTCACATAAGAGGACTTCCATGGGGCCTTCCAGAAGTCATTGTAACGGTACAACAAGTGCAATGCAGCAGGAAGAGACTACTTCGAAGGGGACTAGAGTTTCATGTGTTTACTATCAATAAAAGTGCCCATACGAAAAAAGTCTGGAAACTTATTTAATGATCCTCGTATATATATATATATATATATATATATATATATATATATATATATATATATATATATATATATATTAGAGGAAACTTATTTAAAGATCCTCGTATGTGTATTAGTGTAAAATAAAATGGGAAAGCTGTTTGTAATGTAGAGAAATCTCAGTGAATATCAAGAGGAGAAAAAGGAGAAATTTACTTCAACCCAAGATGTGATCTCTGGCTCGTTTAAAAACGTTTCCAACAAACGAATTGTTTACTAATCCTATTCTTAACATATGTATAAACAGGATTTGGCATTGAATAACATATATAAGAAATGATTCAATTTCCTTGGCAAAAGAATTTTCTAGAAAAAACGGATCAAAACTGGCGCAAAAATATCCAACTAACGCCCACGCAGATGTTTAAAAAATAAACAATTAAAAATGGTTTTTATGACCAGTGGAGGTGCCCGTGGTGTAATGGTTATCGTCATAGAAAATGGACACGGTGACACGAGTTCAAATCCTGGACGAGACTGATTGCATTTCACATAGCACTAATACCCTCAGGAAAGGTATGAATCCAATTAATCTCCCTCCAGCTATGGGTAAATAGTAGGACAGACTGGGTTCTTCAGCCTTCCTAGGAGAAGGAAAACTCTGAATTCAAACCTGTTAAACTTTTAAAAAAAATTGACCATGTGTCATATCCAGCCCGAGCGGAGGGGTTGGGTAAATAGGACCAATAGGAGGTCTCTAAAATACGCGCCCAAAGAATCTTTGAAAGTCAACGTGTGCGTGCGGGATCCACCTTAATGTTATAAAAACACACAATATTCCAGACAATTCAGGTCAGTTACTCACGCCATACGTGATACGTACTAAGTGTTTTCTCAGTTGTGCAGTGCTCGTTGGATCTTCAAACAACGGTGTCATGTTACTACTTCAAATTGGATAAAGATCCTATCCACGCTGGACTCAGAACAGGTTTCTGCAGTCGTGACCTGATACACGAATCGCTGTACATTTCAATTCCCAACAAAAAAAAAAAATTTATTTATTTTTGTAGCACTATTGTTAATATTGTCTTTTCCTTCATTAACATTAGTACACTACACATCATCATCATGTCGTGCCGCTTTCTCGCCACCTCTCCCTATCGTTCATCGCCTCTGGCAGGTCTTCAGGACTACATCCCGTATCCTCACATAGCTGCTGTATGTATGTTCGAGCTGCTCGTCCTGCTTTTGCTTGGCCATACATCACTGTCTACTCCTAGGCCCCTATCCTAAATTCAATGTGGTTGTAACTATATATATATATATATATATATCAGAGATCAAATTCCTAATACGTAGTCTATATATAGGATAACATCTTTATCTCGTTTATCTATTTGGATGCTGGCACGTACCTCAAGAAAGAAGTGTGCTGCCTGTATGTCTCGGACCATCGACTGTGCCAGTAGTACCTTGGTGAATAGACTCATTTCCTTCAAATTCAACAACTAGCTGGACTGAATGGAAACGCTTCTAATTGTTTCCCTAAAATGGGCTGAGTTTTTAACATACGATGGGGACTTATATATTAAAGGTGTAGTAGCTTCTGCTTTCCCTGGATTGCTCCACTTTCGGCGATACATTTATTAAAATTGAAACGATGCGGAGAAGATTAACATGGCCCAGCACAAGGATGACACGCAAATTCGTGAAGCGTTCCTTATTCTTAGCGGGCCATTGGCCTAATGAGTAGAGTGTTTGCTAATGGTCCGGGAGGCCGGGGTTCAACCCCAGGTCGAGTCATACCAAAGACTTGAAAAAATGGTACTTGATACCTCCTTGCTTAACGCTCAGCATTATAAAGTATGTATCAAAGATAAAGGGAAAAAATCCGGGGAAAGGAGTAACACCCTCCCCTACACCTTGGTGTAGTAGCTATTAAAAACGGAGCCTTCGGATCGCCCTCGACTACAATCACCAGCTTAGACATTTAACTGAGCGTAAACAATAAGGATACTTATACTAAACTGAACTGTTTGAAATAGAACTGTTTGACTAAACTGAATAGCTTGAAATAGAAATTAAACCGTGTACTTATTTTAAACTGAATTATAAGAAATAGAGCTGTTTATTTGTATCAAAAAGAATTTGGCATTAAATAACTAACATAATGGAGGTGCCCGTGGTGTAATGGTTATCGTCACAGGATATGGACACGGCGATACGAGTTCAATTCCTGGACAAGACTGACTGTATTTCACATAGCACTAATACCCTTGGGAAAGGTATGAATCCAATTATTCTCCCTCCAGCTATGGATAGATAGTAGGGCAGACTAGGTTCTTCAGCCTTGGTGAGGCAACTAGTCTAGGAGAAGGAAAACTCTGAATTCAAACCTCTTAAACTCCGCTTAAAAAAATCGATCTTGTGTCATATCCTGCCCGAGCAGTTGGAGGGGTTGGGTAAATAGGATTAAATAACTAACATAGGTTGATATACCATAAAACCTAAACAAACATCCAAACATCAACTATATATATATATATATATATATATATATATATATATATATATATATATGCAATCTTATAAAGAAAATAACGTTTCGAAAGTATAAAATAGAAGTGATATTCATTCTATTATATTCATTAATAAAAATGATTACGTGCCTATATAGTTACGTATGTAAATATGTATGTTGAACTGTATGCATATTGTATGGTTATGTATGTATGTTGTATAGTATGTATGTTGAATACTTACGCAAGTGTGTATGTTGTCTAGTATGTATGTATGTATAGTATAGTATGTATGTAATTGTGTTTGTTGTATAATACAGACTTAGATTTCTGAAACACAGAGCACTTTTTTTTGTTCTTCACACTCACATATGCATGTGTGTGTTCATATACAAAGAATCCAAAAAATGGTACTTGATGCCACTTTGCTTAACACTCAGCATTATAAGGTAAGGATCAATTGTAAAGTAGAGCAATCCAGGGAAAAGGGTTGCGCCCTCCCTTACAACTCGGTGTAATAGCTATTGAAAAAGGTGTCTCTATTAAGGTCGCCAACTTGACTTATATTTACAAGGAAATTATACAACGGGCAAGAGGTTGATTCCTTGCAGTCAACTAAAATTAGTAGATTACCATCTTTATGACCATGTAACTGTCGAAGCTTATTGTAACGTTTTCATGTCTCTATATTACTTTATTGTGAAGTGGTCCCTGTCACTTAGAATCAGTGAAAACACTTTTTTTTAATTTTCGACTTCCTAAATGCAAATAGTCCAGAGAAAAAAATGTACACCGAGAAGTAATCGCTTGCGCCTTCTATATCCACAACTCAAAGATGGCCGAAACGGTGCTTCCGGTTTTTACTTACCAATATACTACAGCGACCGTAGTCGAGGGTGACCCGAAGGCTACCTTTTCAATAGCTACTACACTAAGGTGTAGGGGAAGGCGCTACTCTTTTCCCAGGTTTGACTCACTTTACCCTTGATCCCTAACTTATAATGCTGAGTGTTAAGCAAGCAGGCATCAAATACCATTTTTTGAGTCTTTGGTGTGACTCGACCTGGGATTGGCGAACACTAACCAATGTCCGCTACCTTGTTTGGTTTGGTTTGCCTTGGTTTAATGGCATATCAACTCTTTTTAGGTTATTTAATGCCAAAGCCATTCTCCTTGAAGAACGGTAGTGGTACTATTTAACCCATAGCTGGGAGGATCAGGGGGCTCATACCTTTTCCAAGGGTATTTGCCCGAAAGTAAACGTAATAGCACGAGTGGAGTACGAACTCGCGTACTACGATTTAACCATTACACCACTAGGACACCCCCCCGCTACCTTGTGTTTGATAAAAAGAGCTTTTCTCGTGTGTGATTTTTCGGACTGTTATCCTTATCTTTATTGTTGTTGTAACACGACGTTTCGGTTGCTGTTGAATCATTTCTATGCCCAGATAAACAAGAGACATCCGAGGAAGGCCAGAGGATACGGCTGCCGAAACGTTGTGTTACAACTAATAACAATAAAGAAGAAGACAACAGTCCGAAAAATCACGCAAAAATATTACACATTAAGCTTCATCTTAAGTATTTGTCTCATTTTCTATGTCAGCTAATCTTTTTGGCTTTTTTGAATTTTAAGGCTTAATTCTTTATTTGGATATCACACATCCAAGAATTGAATTTGCTTGATAGTTTTGAATCTACTCGATAATATTAGTAAAATTCCGACTCTTATTCAGTGTTGTTTCCTCATAGATACTCAAATAGCAATTGCTAATGTTAATATTAATCGTATATACTACAGGATGAAACGATAAAATTGTCGTCCTCGAGAAAACAACACTACAGTTTGATTTTAAAACTTTTATTGAAAAAAACAGTTCATGTAACTTGATTATGTAGTAGAGCTGACATCTACCGGGTGAAACGATAAAATTGTCGTCCTAAAAAAAAACAACACTACAGCTTTATTCTAAAACTTTTATTGAAAAAATCAATTCAGCTAACTTGATTATGTAGTAGAGCTGACATCTATTCAATGTAGCCGCCTTCAGCCTCAATCACCGCCTCGATACGGATCAGGAACTGGGAGCATGCCTTTTCCACAAGCGCCGGCGGGAGCTCGGCGAATACTCGGCGGATGGCGGCGATCAGGCTGGCTTCGGTGTTGTGGAAGGTCATGTTGGTGATGTTCTGAACGTATGAACAAACGAAGTAGTCCAGCTGGTTCAGGTCGAGGGAGGAGGGGGCCAGTGAGAGAAGGGTACAAAGTCGTAGCACTCCTTCTGAAGCCAAGCCTGGGTCTCTTTGGACAAGTGGGCCGGCGCCGAGTCCTGCTGCCACACCCAGGGTCTGCCACCAGCCACCTGATTGCACTAGGGGATCACCACACTCTTCAGCACATCCAGGTACACTTTGGTGTTGACTTTCAAGCCGACTTCGAAGATGTGAGGTGGCATGATGTGGCTCTCACTTGAAACCACACCAAAGACCATAACCGTAGCCGGAAACTTTGTTTTCATCACCCTCAAGCGTTGAATCGTCCGGATCTGCATTTTGAGGGTGCTGGCAATGGTCCTGTTGTCATAACTTGGATCGGTAGAGATCATGAGTTGTACAGCGGCGCATCTCCGATCTCGCTCGTTGAACATTGTGCCACTTTCAGACATGATAGAAGGCTCCTATCGCTCTTGGGATTTGTACACAACTGGCCGACTAGTAGATGGTCGGCAACAAAAAAGGAAAACCGGTTTTCATTAAACGGAAATGGAATCATGTCGTCTTTTCTAGGGCGACAATTTTATCGTTCCACCCTATAATAGATTGCGGACTTTTCTGTATTCTGTACTTGATTAATTCATTTTAACATATTTCTATATTTGTCTAGGCTTGAGCTTTTTGTATTTTGCTTGTATTTTTGTTTGTTTGTATTTTATGGCATATTAACTTTTGTAGGTTATTTAATGCCTAATTCATTTTTATACAAATAAACAGTTCTATTTCAACTTCTTCAGTTTTGTTAAACTGTTTGTTTCAAGCAATTCAGTTTAGCGTAAATACAGTTTCAATGACAAAAAACAATTCAGTTTAGCATACAAAGACAGTTCCATTTCAAACAATTCAGTTTAGCATACAAAGACAGTTCCATTTCAAACAATTCAGTTTAGCATACAAAGACAGTTCCATTTCAAACAATTCAGTTTAGCATACAAAGACAGTTCCATTTCAAACAATTCAGTTTAGCATACAAAGACAGTTCCATTTCAAACAATTCAGTTTAGCGTACAAAGACAGTTCCATTTCAAACAATTCAGTTTAGCGTACAAAGACAGTTCCATTTCAAACATTTCAGTTTAGCATACAGTGACAATTCCATTTCAAACAATTCAGTTTAGCTAAAGTACGCAGTTTAAATGTCAAAATAGCTTTATTTAAAGCAATTCAGTTTAGCATAAGTACGCAGATTAAATGTCAAGACAGGTCTGACCACAACAAAAGACACCTAAATAAGTCTTGAGGTTACAGCGGCTAAAATATATGTAATATATATAAACCGAGATAAAGAAAATAATCCAAGATATAAAAATTGTGTTTGACTTCATAAGAAAACTCTTTGATGCATTCACAATTATAAATATTATACAAAAATATATTGTTACACTTTACAAGATTACGTAAGAAACGGTTACTGTAAACGCGTAATAACATCAATCGCCGAAAGTAAACGCGTTTTTTTTTAAATCACAAACTGCACTCAGAAAATGAAGATTAACGTCCAATGTAGTCTCTGCATTTAATTGATCAGGCGTATATATATATATATATATATATATATATATATATATAAATGATTCTCTTAATACCCTGTCCGGTGGCAAAAGCTGCTTGGTAGCGCCAGGGGTGGCAGTACTGTCTTGAGCTACAGAAACTGTGTTATCACCCCTGGATGGCGGCTGATGAGGATGTGGTATCGCACGCGCTTTCACACGTTATATGATGAAAAAAAAATTGTTACACTTTACAAGACCTTGGAAGTAAAATAAAAGTATTTTTTCTATTGAATATTAATCATTCGTTCGCAGACAGTGAAGTGGTTACAAGTATTGTCATTTAACAGTAATTATTCTTCTCAACATAATCCATTCCTTTTTTTTTAATTTACAAGTGTTGGGTATCACCTACCTTCCCGACATAATGAGCTATTCCATCTGCCATATATGGCAGTAGCGGAGATCAATCCGATCAGAGATCAGTCTACGATCAGTCTACGTCTACGAGTCTGAAGAGCCGTTCCTATTGTTGAAGTATATCTTTACTCTATCACAAATCCTATGTTCCTACTACTAACAGTCTCTCTCTTGTAAATACTCTTTCCTGTAAATATAACTATTTTCCTCACATATCGTGGTTTGTCTATTTATTATAACTACTTGTGTTCACTAACCAGAACACAACAGCTTTGAGACTCGTAGACGTAGATTGATCTCAGATCGGACTGATCTCCGCTACTGCCATATATGGCAGATGGAACAGTTCATTATGTCGGGAAGGTAGGTGATACCCAACAACAAGTATAATAGAAGTATTTTTATTGAACTATTCTTTGCCCAGTCGGCTGGGGCTGTAGAATACATCGATTGCACCTCTGCAGAGGGGTAAAATCCCCCACACACACAGACACACAACGAGTGTCCTGGATATGATACTAAACAATCTGATGGTGAGGTTCCAGTGATGCGGGAGCTGTGGGGAATGCAGAGCGCCCCTTCTTTGCCGTCGCTCCCCGGTCCACTCTGGCTCGGAATGGTAGCACCTGATAGGACCCTATATATGGGTTAAATAGAACTAAACCGCATACTTACGCTAAACTGAATTGTTTGAATTAGAACTGTTTGACTAAAGTTAATAGCTTGAAATAGAAATGTTTTTGACAATTAAACTTTAATTACATTTAAACTGCGTACTTATGCTGAAATGAATTGTTTGAAATTGAACAGTTTTTGACATTGAAACAGTTCTCTATTGGACTGTTCAATTTAGTGCAAGTACCGTTTTGACATTTAACTGTGTATAAACAAAATCTGTACTGATACTAAACTGAATTCGCTGAATTAGAACTGTTTGAATAAACTGAATAGCTTGAAATGGAAATGTTTTTGACAATTAAACTGTGTACTCAGGCTAAACTGAATTTTTAGAAATACAACTGAATATTTGCATAAAAATGGATTTGGCGTTAAATAACCTACAAAGGTTGATATGGCATAAAACCCAAACAACCAATCAACCAAATATTCTTTCTTTGATTATGCCAATATCATATCTCAAAACCAAACCGAACGTACAAAATGAATATTGCAAAGACAAAAATGAAACCTTCACTCATAGAATAAACAACTTCATCATGTTATATAAAAGAAGTACTAAAGTAGATATGATTGGATTGGTTTGGTTTAGTTTTATGGCATATCAACCTTTGTAGGCTATTTAACGCCAAATCCATTTTATGTAAATAATCTGTTCTATTTAAAACAATTCACTTTAGCATGAGTACACTGTTTGTCAAAAACATTTCTATTTCAAACTATTCAGTTTAATCAAGCAGTTATATATAACAATTCAGTTTAGTGTAAGTACAGTTTCAATGTCAAAAACAGTTCAATTTCAAATAATTCAGTTTAGCATAGCCACGCAGTTTAAATGTAAGTACGGTTTAATTGTGAAAAACATTTCTATTTCAAGCTATTCAGTTTAATCAAACAATTCAGTTTAGTATAAGTATGCCGTTAGTTCTATTTAACCCTTAGATAAGGCCCTATCACTTGCTAACATGCCGGGCCAGAGTGGACCTGGGAGCAACGGCAATGAAGGGGTAGTCCGTATACCCCAATGCCCCACATTACGGGGACCTTACCATCAGACTGTTTAGTGTCATATCAGGACACTCGTTGGAAGGGTCTTACCCCGTTGGAGGGGGTCTTACCCCTTGCCGACTAGGCAAAGATATGATTGGGCGAGATAAAATGATACATTAAAAACTGTATTAACGTCTTGAATTTGATAATGCCAACCAATGGTAGATATATCAATCTGAAGCTATCATAGAAAATAAGAAAAATTCAATCGGAATTTGAAGTTCAAATTGGTCATCCAATCTTGATCTAGAGTATTTTTTATGCTCTGATTTCATATTTGCTAATGTTCTCTTCTCTCCCATCGCATTTGTTTTGCTTCTTGAAGTATTTTTCATTCCAGTTTTTTTTCGTCCTATTTGAGAATGTTCAGATTCAACATTCCATTTGTTCTCTTGTCGATTCTACTGTAACATTACCGTCATAACTAAGTCTTTTATTGTCTTTCTTTGTGTATTTCTCGTATCTCTTATGCCGAGTTAGAGCAATTTTCAATGCAATTTTTCAATGCTAACTTATTCATTTCCTTCAGTTTCACATGCATTCCATCGATATCGTCCCTAGAGTGCGAGGATTTATACGTTTTCTGCAGTTTCATTTCGCTGTAATCAAACTTTTCCTGTCTTGTCTTGCTTACGATGAGTCTAAATATCTCACGATGGATATAAACTAGGTATTTTCTTCTTTCGTCTGTTTCTTCTTATTTTTTTCTTTTGCTATTAAATCTCGTTCCGTCAAAGCTTCTCTGTTTTTAGGAAATTTTGAATTTGTTTTCTTTCAGTTCATTTTGATTTTATTGAATCTTTTTTGTAGTATTTCTAAATATTTCTTGTTGGTTTATTTTCCGTTCTTCGTTTTGATGATCGCCTGCTTAGGTCGTTTAAATCGTTCTGTTATCACTTATTTTGCCACTTGTGCACATCTCTTAATTCGAAAGTTCATTCTTATATTCTGATTGTATGTGCTAAGGTATTCCGTGACTTTTATCATTAATAGAATGTTTAAGCTATTCACATGATTAAAATTAATTTGATTTGGTTTGGTTTGATGGCATATAAGCCATTGTAGGTTATTCAATGCCAAATCCACTTTATACTTATATATTAAACATATAGGATTTGGTTTGGTTTGGTTTTATGTCATATCAATCATTTTAGGTTCTTTAATGCCAAATCCTCTTTATACATATATATTAAATATATAGGATTTGGTTTGGTTTGGGTTTTATGGCATATCAACTATTTTAGGTTATTTAATACCAAATCCTCTTGATACATATATATTAAATATATAGGATTTGGTTTGGTTTGGGTTTTATGGTATATCAACTATTTTAGGTTATTTAATACCAAATCCTCTTGATACATATATATTAAATATATATGATTTGGATCGGTTTGGTTCGGTTTAATTTTCTGGCAAATCAACCATTGTAGGTTATTAAATGCCAAATCCTTTTTATACATAAAAATTGAATATATATGATTTAGTTTGGTTGGGTTTTATGGAATATCAACCATTGTAGGTTATTTAATACCAAATCCTGTTTACCTATATATATAAAATATATATGATTTGTAATTATTTTGTTGATGAAATTTTTAAACAAGCCTGAGCTCATTTTTTTGCACATATTTAATAATATAAATGCTATGTAACAGTAACAATTTAGCATCAGTTATTTGTTTGCACACATTTACATAGATATACATGATACGGATGTTAGTGATTTTTGTTGGGAGTTTCATTTCTAAATTAGTTAGAACTAATTCGTTTGCACACTAACATTGCTATTGTTTCTTCACAGTTTAATGGTTTCAAGTACTGCTATCTAATACTAATAATTCTATTAAATATTTATCATTTATTAGTAGACATTGAAGCGGTTACAAATATTGCTAGTTAACAGTTATTGTTCTATTCAACATCACGCATTCGTTTGCATTCAATTAAATGGTTTCAAGTATTGCTATGTATCACCAACAATTCAATTAAACATCAATCATTTGTTTACACAAAGATAAAGGACCAAATAGCCCTATTTGTAACAATTCAATTTAGGATAAGTCATTTGTTTGCACAGAGTTTCAATGTCAAACTGTTCTATTTGACCTATCAGGTGTTACCGCTCCGAGTCAGAGTGAAGCTGGAAGCAATGGCAATGAAGGGGTACTTCACATTCCCCAGATCTCCATGGCTGGAACCTCACAATCAGATTGTTTAATGCTATATCCAGGACATTCATTAAACCTGTCGTCTTACCCCTCTGCAGAGATGCAGTCGGTGTATTCTACAGCCCCAGCCGACTGGGCCACTCGTTTGGTAGATCTTACCCCTCTGCAGAGATGCAGTCAGTGCATTCTACAGCCCAAGCCGACTGAGCCACTCGTTTGGTAGGTCTTACCCCTCTGCAGAGATGCAGTCAGTGTATTCAACGGCCAAAGCCAACTGGGCCATTCGTTTGGTAGGTCTTACCCCTCTGCAGAGGTGCAGTCAGTGTATTCTACAGCCCTAGCCAACTGGGCCAACAGGATACTCATTGAGAGGGGTCTTACCCCTCAGCAGAGATGCAGTCAGTGCATTCTACAGCCCAAGCCGACTGAGCCACTCGTTTGGTAGGTCTTACCCCTCTGCAGAGATGCAGTCAGTGTATTCAACGGCCAAAGCCAACTGGGCCATTCGTTTGGTAGGTCTTACCCCTCTGCAGTGGTGCAGTCAGTGTATTCTACAGCCCTAGCCAACTGGGCCAACAGGATACTCATTGAGAGGGGTCTTACCTCTCAACAGAGATGCAGTCAATGTATTCTACAGCGCCAGCTGACTGAGCCACTCGTTTGGTAGGTTTTACCCCTCTGCAGAGGTGCAGTCAGTGTATTCTACAGCCCTAGCCAACTGGGCCAACAGGATACTCATTGAGAGGGGTCTTACCCCTCAGCAGAGATCCAGTCAATGTATTCTACAGCGCCAGCTGACTGAGCCACTCGTTTGGTAGGTTTTACCCCTCTGCAGAGGTGCAGTCAGTGTATTCTACAGCCCTAGCCAACTGGGCCAACAGGATACTCATTGAGAGGGGTCTTACCCCTCAGCAGAGATCCAGTCAATGTATTCTACAGCGCCAGCTGACTGAGCCACTCGTTTGGTAGGTCTTACCCCTCTGCAGAGGTGCAGTCAGTGTATTCTACAGCCCTAGCCAACTGGGCCAACAGGATACTCATTGAGAGGGGTCTTACCTCTCAACAGAGATCCAGTCAATGTATTCTACTGCGCCAGCTGACTGGGCTGATATCAAATTGGAATTTTCCCCTGTGACTTTGTAAATTTATATATCGAATTACAATATTCAACAGAGTGAAATAATCTATAACAACTGGCTTAAAGAGTTTTATAGGATAACTTTTCTTGTTACCATCGGCTCTTAATTATCTTCCGTCAGATCTTCCCGCTGTTTCATTGCATTTTAGGAATTTTAACAAATCATTCTTATTAAAAACAATAATGATGATAGTGATTTGGAGGTGCCCGTGGTGTAATGGTTATCGTCGTAGGAAATGGATACGGCGACACGAGTTCAGACCCTTGACGAGACTGATTACATTTCACATAGCACTAATGCCCTTAGGAAAGGTATGAATCCAATTATTCTCCCTCCAGCTATAGGTAAATAGTAGGGCAGACTCGGTTCTTCAGCCTTGGTGAGGCAACTAGTCTAGGAGAAGGAAAACTCTGAATTCAAACCAGCTAAACTCTGCTTAAAAATTGACCTTGTGTCGTATCCTGCCCATATCACCAATTGGAGGTTATTTAATGCCAAATCCATTTTTATACATATAAACAGTTCTATTGAAAAAAATTCATTTATTTTTTACGAGTTGGCTGGGGCAGTAGAATTCACCGACTGCTTCTCTGTAGAGGGGTTAGACCTCCTAACGAGTGTCCTTGATATGGCACGAAACAATCTGATGGGAAGATTTCAGAAATGCAGGAGCTTTGGAGATGCGAGGTAACACTTCATTCCATCGTTCCCAGGTCCATTCTAAGCCGGGGTGGTAGCACCTGATAGGGTTCTATCTATGGGTCGAATAGAATTAAAATGCATACTTATGCTAAATTGGATTACTTGAAATAGAACTGTTCTGATATTTAAACTGCCTACTTATGCTAAACTGAATTGTCTGAAATAGAACTGTTTTTGACATTGAAACTGTACTTATGCAAAACTGAATTGTTTGAAATCGAACTGCTTTGGCATTTAACTGTTTTAAAACAAAAACTATACTTATACTAAACGGAATTATTTGAATTAGAAGTGTTTGACTAAACTGAATAGCATAAAAGAAATGTTTTTGACAATTAAACTGTGTAATTATGCTAAGCTGAATTGTTTGTTATGGAAATGTTAATTTGTCTAAAAATGGATTTGGCATTGAATAACCTACAAAGGTTGATATGCCATAAAACCCAACCAAACAAATAAACAAACAGTTCAGTTTAGCATAAGTACACAGTTTAGTTTTATTTGACCCATAGTTAGGACCCTATCAGGTGCCAACACTTTGGAGTGGACCTGAGGTCGATGGCAATGAAGGGGTACTCCACATTCCCCAAAGCCTGAGCATTATTGGAGCTTCACCATCAGAATGTTTAGTGTTATAATCAGGACACTCATTGGGGAAGGATCTTACCCATGTGCAGAGACGCAATCGGTATATTTTACAGCCCCAGCCGACTAGGCCATGATAATAGTGATTGTTTTTTATATTAATACAATACTACATACAACGCATCGTTTAGAAATTATCGAAAAAAATCAAATACAATTACCGTATAAAAGAATTGATAAAAACTGGCTCCCTTAGTCAACAAGTAAGTATATGGGATTGTTTTATATAAAACTCATACGAGGTGCATACGATAAGTTTCCAGACTTTTTTCGTATGGGCACTTTTATTGATAGTACACACATGAAACTCTAGTCCCCTCTAGTAATCTCCTCCAGCTGCAATGCACTTGTTATACCGTTCCAACAACTTCTGGAAGGCCCCATGGAAGTCCTCTTATGTGAGCGTGTCAATGACCTTCGTCACAGCCTCTTTCATCTCCTTAATTGTCTCATAACGACAGCCTCTTAGCTTATGGAATAAGCAAAAGTCACGGGGAACGAGGTCTGGTTTATAGGGAGGCTGAGGAACTGTCTTGATGCCCATCTTGGTCAAATAGTCTGTGACAAGAATGGAGTTGTGGACTGGTGTATTGTTCTGGTGGAAATGCCACTGAGCCGATTTGAAGAGTGCTGGCCTCTTCCTAAGGAATCTCTTCATGAACTCCCTTAAAACCTCCACATAGTAACCCTAACCCTAACCCTTTGGCCAATTAACTGTGGTGTATTGACTTCCTTACTCCTCCCACACCTCTCATCATCCCTCACAGACTCCCTGACTTCCTTGAATCTCTTATACCACTCAGAAACTGATGCTCGATTCATGCAAGGCGGTCAAAAAACAGTCTGAAGCATTCCATAAGTTTCTGTGGCATCATTTTTTCCAAGTTTAAAACACAATTTTATTGCATATCTTTCTTCTAAAGTGTCAGATTGCATTTTTGAAATTCACCAGCTGTGACGATCAGGCTTTAGTAGGGTGTATCCCAATTGCTGCTGTAGCTGTTGATTTGAAACTGAAATCATAAAAATTGGTCAGTCATCTCATAAGATGTATAGTAATAAGATACTGAATTTTCAAGAGTCTACGACAAGTTTAAATACCCGTACAAAAAAAAAAGTCTGGAAACTGATCGTATGCACCTCGTATGTAGAGATACCATCAAAATGACAGATATGGACTCACGCTTGTTCACGCTTACACAATATATTTCATGTTTTTTAAGTATTTTGAGAAACAATGCAATAAATAAGTGAACGAACACAGCTATACAAAGCAACCATATTCGTCTAACTGAACGGTAACCAGGATAAGATGATAAAGATAAGAAATGACTTACATGCACTCTTTAACTAAAATTATTTCTTAGAAAATATCTACGAATTCATTTCGTGTCCAAAAAGATTTCAGTATTAAATTCCAGATTCCAGCTAAAGAAAAAAAAAAAACGTGTGTGAGTGTGTGTGTGTGTGTGTGTGTGTGTGTGTGTGTGTGTGTGTGTGTGTTTGTGAATACGTACGTGCACGTGTGAGTGTGAAAAAAAGATTTTTTTTATTTCTTATAAAGAACAAAAAAGTGCTCTGTGTTTCAGAAATTTAAGTCTGTATTATACAACATACACACTTACATACGTAAGCATACAACATACATATTATACAACATACATACTTACATAAGTAAGTATACATATGCATACAGTACGCCATACATATTCACTTACTTACGTAACTATATAGGCACGTAATCATTTTTATTATTGAATATAATAGAACGAACATCACTGCTATTTTATACTTTCGAAACGTTATTTTCTGTATAATATTGCAAATATATATATATATATATATATATATATATATATATATATAGTTGATGTTTGGATTTTTTTATGGCATATTAACCCCTGTTGGTTATTCAATGTCAAATCCATCTTTATACAAATAAACAGTTCTATTTCATACAATTCTGTTTAGAATAAGTACGCAGTTTAATTGTCAAAAACATTTCTATTTCAAGCTATTCAGTTTAATATAAGTATCGTTAATGTTTACACTCAGTTAAATGTCTAAGTTGGCGATTGTAGTCGAGGGCAACACGAAGGCTCCCTTTTCAATAGCTACTACACTGGATTGTTTTTGTTTACACTCAGTTGAATCTCTAAACAGTTCAATTTCAAACAATACACTCTAGTTTAGGTACAGGTTCAATGTCAAAAGCAGTTCTATTTCAAACAATTCAGTTAAGCAAAAAAATAAAACAATTTTGTTTTAAAAAATTCAGTTTAGCATAAAAACAGTTCCATTTCAAAAAGTTTAGTTTACTCTAAGTACTATAATAGTATAAGTACGTAGTTTAAATGTTAAAACAGTTCTATTTCAAGCTGTTTAGTTTAGCATAAGTACGCATTTTAGTTCTATTAGACCCATAGATAGGACCCTATCAGGAGCTACCACTCTGGACCAGAGTGGACTTGGGGGCGATGGCAATGAAAAGGTACTCTGCATTCCTCAAAGGACCGCATCACTGGAACCTCACCATCAGATTGTTTAGTGTCATATCCAGAACACTCGTGGTGGTGGTGGGTGGTCTTACCTCTCTGTAGAGAAGTAGTCGGTGCATTCTACGGCTCCTACCGTGTCGTTTATACGAAAGTTTAAAGTACTTCATACGGCTCCGGTTCACTGCTGAAATTTTAGCAGAGACAATTTTAACCTCTGCTCGTTACCGAGCTTGTTAATAGAAAGAGCTTAGACATGTCTTAGATATCTGGCGCCAATGTCTTGGTAGCCAGCGATTGGTTAATTTGAAAAGATGTGCCGAGCAATAATGTCTTTTAGAGAGTGGAGTCGACCACGGGAGACAACCCACTTACCTTATTTATGTATATTTTTATAGGATGGCAAATTTGCATATTCCTCTTAAAAACTAGATTGTCTATCTTCAAATAAGTCTCTAATCTTTTTTTTAATCTCGTCTTACATGTATTCTCTTTGTTCTTTTAGGTATGCGTTATTAAGTTCATTTCGTGCCTTCTCATGTTTCTGAGCCTTGGTGTTAATTAGGTTTCTCCTATTGCATTGAGAAAAGGTTTTCACGTCGTCACATTTTTTTTGAACTCCAAAATGTACTGTGAAATACTGTAGCAGAGCATGATCCCCTGCCTCCTGAAACTGGGTAGCAGGGCAATGTTCCAGCATGACAATGACCCCCAAAACACCTCCAAGACGACCATTGCTTTACTGAAGAGGCTGAGGGTAAAGGTGATGGACTGGCCAAGCATGTCTCCTGACTTGAACCCAATAGAACATCTTTTGGGGATCCTCAAGCGGAAGGTGGAGGTGCGGAAAGTCTCAAATATCTGTCAACTCCGCGACGTCGTCATGGAGGAGTGGAAGAGCATTCCAGTGGCTACCCGTGAAGCTCTGGTAAACTCCATGCCCAGGAGAGTAAAGGCAGTTCTGGATAATGATGATGGCCACACAAAATATTGACAGTTGATATGGTGTATGTTAATATTGTTTCTGAGCCATGGTGTTAGTTGGGTTTCTCATTTTGTATAAGGGGGTGTCCTCGTGGTGTAATGGTTAAAGCGATGGACTGCGCAATCGTAGTACGCGAGTTCGTACTCAAGTTGCGCTATTACGTTCACTTTCAGGCAAATACCCTTGGGAAAGGTATGAACCCCCTTATCCTCCCAGCTATGGGTTAAATAGTACCACTACTGTTCTTCTAGGAGAATGGCTTTGGCATTAAATAACCTACAAAGGTTGATATGCCATTAAACAAAGAAACGAACCAACCATCATATTGCATAGAGATAAGGTTTTCACGTCGTCACATTTTTTTCTTAACTGCAAATATCTCCCTGGGAACTCTATGTTTTCCTCTTAGTTTGGTTGGTATGCATTCAGCTGCTGCTTCAATGTGGACTTTGACGAAGTTGTCATATTCGTCATTCAGAGTAAGTGTTTCTGATG
>OY757920.1:15258428-15326286 GCA_963585895.1 Sepioteuthis lessoniana | reverse complement strand
GACTTTGACGTCATTCAGAGTAATTGTTTCTGATGTCTCCTATTGTTCATCGAGTTTGTTTCTTAGTATTATCGTATATTTATCGCTAATATCCTTATTGTTAAGCGGGGTCCAGTCATAATGTGCGGTCGTGGTTAATTTCACCGCATTCCTGCGTAGGCTCGAACGTATCTTTGCAATGACAATTCGGCAATCGGAAGACACACCCTCAAAAGAGGAATATGCCTCACAATCCAATATGCTATTAATCCATTTCTTATTCATGAGGATGTAGTCGATCGGTGCTTTAGTGTTATTTGGATATATGAAGGTCCAAGTTTCCTTTTCTTTTCTGAAAAAAAAGTATATATATATATATATATATATAAGTAAAGTTCGCGACCTTAGTCAAGGGCGACCAGATGGCTCCTTTTTCAATAGCTACTACAACGAGGTGTAGGGTAGGCGTTAGTCCTTTCCCTTGATTGCTCCACTTTACCCTTGATACGTAGCTTGTATTGCTGAGTGTTAAGCAAGGAGGTGTCAAGTATCATTTTTTAAAGTCTTTGGTATAACTCGACCTGGGGTTGAACCCATGTCTCCAGGACCATTGCTGAACATTCTACCATCTAGGCCAATGAGACGATATATATATATATATAAGTTGAAAAGCTCGATTTGTTGTGAATCTGACAGTATGATAGAAATATGTGGAAAGTTCACATCTAAATTTAAGTATTTGATTTATCCAATTTTCCTCATATTTCTAATATATATACAGGGTATCACAAAAGTGAGTACACCTCTCACATTTCTGCGGATATTTAAGTATATCTCTTCATGTCCTAGTAACACTAATGAGTCACATGACATTTTGGAGGGAAAATGCAGTACTCAATTTGGACATTTAGGGGTGTAGTTTCTTAGAGGTGTACACACTTTTGTTGGCAGGGGTTTAGCTTTTAATGGTTTTATTTTGAGTTATTTTGGGGGGAAAATAAATCAACTCTGTTATATAAGTTGCATACAGCCTACTTTTTATTGTGTCAAAGTGTCATTTTGTCAGTGTTGCCCCATGAAGAGATATACTTAAATATCTGCTGAAATGTACTCACTTTTGTGATACACTGTATATATATATATATATACACACACACACATATATATATATATATATATATATATATATATATATATATTAAATATAATATATATATGTATATATATATATATATATATGTATTAGATCTAATATCTATATATATATATATATTAGATATGATATATATATATTAGATATAATATATATATATATATATATATATATTATATATATATATTAGATATTCTTGTTATATAAATATATATATATGTATATATATATATATATATATTATATCTAATATATATATTAGATATAATATATATATATATATATATATATATATATTAGATATAATATATATATATATATTAGATATAATATATATGTATTAGATATAATATATATATATACATACATATATATTATATCTAATATATATATATATATATATATATATATATATTAGATATTCTTGTTAGATATATATATATATATATATATATATATATATATATATTAGATATAATATATATATTAGATATAATATATATATATATTAGATATAATATATATATATATATATATTAGATATAATATATATATATATATATATATATATATATATATATACACATAATATATATATATATATATATATATATATATATATATATATATATATATATATATATATATTAGATATTCTTGTTAGATTTAAAGACTATTTTAGTCATGTATATTTTCTTCGATTGTTCTATCTATTTATCTATCCAATACTGTTCATATCTATCTATCTATTTAGACAGACAGTCAGACAGACAGATAATCTTGTCAGATTTAAAAACTATTTTAGTCATGTATATTTTCTTCTATTGTTCTCAAAATACAAAAAGACAAAATAAACTGTAATATAAAAAGCAACGACTTTCGCTATTTTGTGACTAACCATTTATCATCCCTGTAAATTACAATAAATAAAGTTTCCCTACCAAACCAACTAGTTTATTAATGCTTGATGCATCACTGATTTCTTCCAACGAAATCGTTTTAGATATGAAAATCAATAACAAGATTCGAAATCTAAAGGGAAGGAAAAATAACAGTATTATTTACATACTAATGCACTTTTAAAAGCTGTGTGCAAATACATACACGCTACCCATCAACTTTAGTATAAATCTTTCCATTTTTCCATGCAATAATTTCTCTTCGACATCTTTGTAAAGTTTTAATTTTATCAAAGTATTATAACGTAGATGACATGATACTGGCAACTGTCATTATATATATATATATATATGTGTGTGTGTGAGTGTGTGTGTGCGTATATATATATATATATATATATATATATATATATATATATATATATATATAGCGTTATTAGTAAGTCTTAAATAAGTATTTTTAGAATCATCCTTCTTTGATGCCGGTTTATTCTAATATTTTGGACTGTCAGAAAAATAATAGCAGTAGGAAAAACTGTGAGTATTTTCTTATAAGTAGTTTATTTTTCTTATTGGTCTTATGCATAGACTGTTTGCCAATGGTCCATGAGACCGGGGTTCAATCCCTGGTTGAGTCATACCAAAGACTAAAAAAATGGTGCTTGATGACTCCAAGCTTAACATTGAGCATTATTAGGTAAGGATCAAGGGTAAAGTGGAGCAATCCAGGGAATGGCGTAGCGTCCACCCCTACACCTCGGTGTAGTAGCTATTGAAAAAGGAGCCTTTGGGTCACCCTTGACTAAGGTCGCTAACTTTACTTTTTTTTTTTTCCCCTAAATTGCCCAGAATGAAAATATAAATGAAGTTAATACTAATGTCTGTCCTTCCATTAATCATGATGCATGGGAACTAAGCAAGAATGCTACGAGCTATTTTGAAAAAAAAATCCTGGAAGCAACACCCCTCGAAACAACAGCTGTACAGCCATCTTCCAGCTAAGACGAACAAGCAATGTGAGATACTGCTGGAAAAGCAAAGACCAACCCATAAGTGACCTTCTTCTTTGGAACTATCTTGTGTTGGCCGAACTGGTAAGAACTTTTTTTATATCAGCTCGGTGTGGATACAGGACGTAGTGAGAGATTGATGTGAGGGACGGATGGGGAGAGAGAGAAAGAGAGAGTGTGTCAGGGAAATCCGTGCTGCCAACCCGACTTGATGATAATTATTAGAATGTCATTTTCAGGTTCAGTTATATTGATTGATATAGACATTGGAAAACTACAATAGTTATTTTGTTGTATACTCATAATACAACATACACGGGAACATAATCAAACATAATGACGAACACACTTCTTTATAAAAAGAATATACCTCTCACACTTTATTCGCGAAAGGGTTGATGTTGGTTATGTGTGAGAGGTGTGTTGGAGACGTGGACAGACTGATACATATTGACCCAAAGTTCCTCTGACCATAGCAGCACTTCTTTCTCATTCTGGCTGGGCTGCTCAACCGTGGTTCACTGGGGGCTGCAAGCGCTCAGTCTGCAAGCTGATTCTCACGCTGGTATCTTGTCCCCAACTGACTCCAACTGCAACTGGAACTCGAACTGAATAACTCAAGTTGTCTGTAGCACCTAGTTATATAATTGTTTGACATCCACCTGCTTCCTGTGGGCATACGCATCTGCTCCGAATTCAACCACGTCCACAGGTCAAGGTGATATTCTGATATCTTCGACCGGATGCACCTGCCTCACCGTTCTTCTGTTTATTTACTCAGGTGCATCTCTTGATTGACGGCTCGGTCGAGGGTCACAATGTTACAATTACAAATTAATAAATATTTTAAAATATTTTTTATTTATTCTTTTTATTCATATACACACACAGTATACTTAGATCTTGAAACTTAATATTTAAGAAAATCTTACAAGAAAATATGTTTCCGTTGATACTTTTGTGAGTACGGATTTGTTTTGTTTGTTTTTTTGTTTGTGTTGGGGTGTTCCTTATAGATGGACTCGTCCTCATGTGACATATACCAACTGAGCTCTCCTGCGCAGACGCAGTCTCAGACAGAGGTCCCCGCGGAAATTCTCGAAACGTATGTATGGCACTAGACCTTGCTGTCTAGTTCAAGCCATAACCCGGCATACGTGCCTGGACCCACATTTGGGTTCGTGAAACTGCTTGCCTCATCAGGCTCAAATTGCACCAAGTGAGCCGATGAGCAGCATACCAGCAGGGTTCAAGTCTCGGCTCGTTCCCGATTCTCCCCTCCCCTTTATCCCCACTTTAATCGGCCTTCGGGCTTTTGACCTTGTGTCAAGTCCTGTATGGTGGGAGGCAGCGACAAATAGACAAATAAATAGATGCAGTCTCAGACGCAGTCTCAGCGAGTCGTTACCAAGAGCGGTAATATTCCTGATTGTTAAGCTGAGGAAGGGTTTCTCCCAGCTATCGTTTGTGTATGTACTACTTTCCTTCAATATATTTCTTATCACTTATTTCTCTGTCGTGTCATCATTTGAACCTTCCCCTTGACCACAACAGTTTGTTTGTATGGTTGGTTTTTTTTCGACATCTAAAGAATTTTTAATGATCTGTGATATATGATACGATTGTCAATACGAAAAACGACACACAGCAACACAATCTTTTATCGTTGTAAAAATTTAACAAAAACTACAGCATCTTTTTTGGCAAAAGAAATGAACGAAACTTCATTTTACTAGTAAAGATTTCTGGGTACAATATTATTTTGCTCTCTGTATTTGGTGGCTTTCACTGAGGTCCTCATGACGGCAAGTATCCTCAAATATCCAGGACCCTTCTCAGTATTCTAGCAAATTTCAGTAAGGTTGCAGTCTTGATGGTCACAACTAGATTTGGGTTCGTCTTGAATTGGTTTTTGAGTCTTTCATAATTTTGGATAATTTAAGGCCAAACTTTAGACTCCTCAGATATCCAGGACTCTTCTCAGTATTTTAGCCTATTTCAGTAAGGTTATGGTCTTGATGGTTACAACTAGAATTGGATTAGAGTCTATCATAATCTTGGATAATTCAGAGCCAAACTTTACACTCTTCAGACCTTCAAAACTGGTACTCTACTTATGAATGCAATTATCTACTATCTCTCTCTCTCTCTTCTCATAACATACACTTCCTATTCTCTTGATCATTATGTATTCTAGCTTTTAGTGTAATATAATTGCGGAGGGATTTCGTTTTATATATCTTGCCTTTCGGTTTAGTTCGGATGAGAACCTTTCGCTTAGTGCATAGGTTATTTTGGTACAACATTAACGCAGGTGTTCACACGCGCGGAGAGGATGTGTCATTCAGAGATGTCAAGATAAAAATCCCAGTTAGAAATTGAGACCAGGGGATGTGGGTGACGTCACACACCGGAAGCATGGGCTGAGGATTTGGGGATTTGAGAAAAAGCAGTGAGTTGAGTTCTTGCCTCCGAACCAGAGAGTCGAGATTCAGAGCTGGGCGAGCCAGACGAATTTGTGCGCTACGGGAACCGCGCGTTGGTTGGGTTGAGATGTAAAAGCAGTCAGCATAGAAAGGTTTTCTCTCTCTCTCTCTCTCTCTCTCTCTCTCTCTCTCTCTCTCTCTCTCTCTCTCTCTTCATGTCGAATAACCTTTAAACTCAAAAAGGTGAATAAAAGTTTCGTACCTGAACCAATTTCGTGTTTTCGGATTCTTATATATGTTTATGAACATTTTATGAACATTATGTCTATTTCACATAACCGCATGATGGGTATTTTACAGATGAAGCCATTATTTTTGGATAGGATGGCTAGTTTATAAAGTGGTTGCAACCAGAAGTTGATCCTTTAAAAAAAGTTACATCATTAGAGAGGTTGTGCAATGTATTTCAGCAAGAACGTATCAAACAGTTTGCTGATTAACAAATGTGTGAGTGACAGTAGAAAAATGAAGAATGTTAATTTTCCATGAAGTGGAGCAGTGAGCTCCTTATATCTATGAAAAGCTTCTATGATTAGTCAGCTGGTTCTTTAGTCATCTAACATTCTTCTGTTCGATTTAAAAAATCTTTTTGTTGACTTTTTTACTGTATTGTAGATTCCTCTTTTCACATATGGGTATGTTACATTAGTTCTCGTATTCATTGTGTGCTACAAATAAATAGTGAATTCGTTTCTCTCTTTAGTTTTCCTCTAAATTGCCACAACGAGGTCACCAAGTGCATACTTCCCTTAATTTATTTTCTGAGGTGTCTCTACGGGGCTTTTTCGGTTCTCATTTTTGTTTTATCAAGGTAATAATTCATTTTTTTTTGTTTTGTTTATCGTGTCATAATCGTTAACAATGAAATGAAAATGATGCAGTTGATTATTTAGTTGAAAATTTTGAAGATTTTATATTCGCCAATCGCCCGGAGGATCCAGGTCGAGTCACACGAAAGACTTAAAAATAGTACTTGATGCCTCCTAGCTTAACACTCAGCATTATAAGGTAGGGATCAAGGGTAAAGTGGAGCAATTCAAGAAAAGGAGTAGCGCTCTCCTCAACACCATGATGAAGTAGCTAACGAAAAGGGAGCCTTCGGGTCACCCTCGACTTCAGTCGCCAACTTTACTTACTTAGTATCCATAGTTGCAGAAATCTGTTGTACGTCTATCCATGCCATGGTTTGATTTATCCTTTTTAAATAACTGCTGATCAATGTCTAGCAGGGTTGTTTTTTTTTGCTTCTAGTTCCTTTACAAAATCTTTTTTGATCTTCATGTTATATTCTGAGTTGTTGATATCTGTGATATGAATGTTGTGGGCGAGAAATGCGTATGGTTGCAAAACAAAGAACGTATAGATACTCACAATAACACAGTAATGATGTTGTAGAAAATTTTTATAAATAGATTAAGCACAGAGAATAGAATGGAGAAATATGTTAATAGTTAAAGAATGAGTTCATGAGTTACAAAGTTCATGTACTGTACTTGTCTCGTGGTGAAGGGATGGTTTTCTTGGAAACAAGGGCAGCGTTCCTAACGGCGGCGATCGTTTGAAGTATCGGATGACAGGCGCCGGTCAGTGGCGTAGAATCTTTAACACGAGTCGTGTGAAGGAACAAGTCTGACTGATAATTATTTGGTCCGTCTATTTATATATTTTCTGTAGGCTCAGAAACGGCAATTTTTGTGCCCCGCGGGAAGCGTTCCGATTGGATATTTATTAATGTATTTTTTTTTGTTAATTTATCGCAAACGGAAGTTCTGCGCAGAGCCGATGCGTGAGCGACTAACTTTTCATTTTGAGTTGAGAATTCGAAGTGGTAACTTCCGTTTTTTTTGTTTGTTTTTTTTTGTTTGTTTTTTTTGTTTGTTTTTTTTCTCTTTTCTTTCTTTTTGTTTTTTCAAATCAAGGCAAGATCTCGTCTTGTAACATCAGGAGGAAGTCCACAGTTCCGAGCGAGTAACACATTTCTTTTTTACGTCAGAATTTTCCACATTATTGCCAAACAATCGGATTCCGTTCGTGCGATTTTTGTTTTAAAAACAAAAGACAGTTTTTTTTTTCTTTCGCTATCCATTCAGCAGTTTTTAACTCGTTTGATTTTGCGCACTTTTTAAACCTGTTCATCGAGGATCACTGTGAACTGTTTGAGCCAGAATCCATGGATTGCATTGCGGCCTTCAAATTTCCCATTTTTTTTAAAGTTTGCTCTTGGGTGAACTTTTGTTGCCGGTCTTTCTTAAAGTGATAATTGATTTTTCATATCGATCAACTATTGAATTTTTGCTAAGAGCTCTTATCTCTCTTCTTCTCCAATTCCTCTTCAATTGATAGTACACAAATTAAACTCAACTCCCCTTCGAAGTAATCTCCCCCGGCTGCAATGCACTTGTTCTACCGTTACAACAACTTCTGGAAGGCCCCATCGAAGTCCTCTTCTGTGAGCGTGTCAATGACCTTCGTCACAGCCTCTTTCATCTCCTCAATTGTCTCATAACGACAGCCTCTGAGCTTAAGGAATAAGCAAAAGTCACAAGGAGCAAGGTCTGGACTATAGGGAGGGTGAGGAAGTGTCTTGATGCCCATCTTGGTCAAATAGTCTGTGACAAGGATGGAGTTGTGGACTGGTGCATTGTCCTGGTGGAAATGTCAGTGACCCGATTTGAAGAGTGCTGGCCTCTTCCTACCGAGTCTCTTCCTGAACTCCCTTAAAACATCAATATAGTATTCCTTGTTGACTGTCTGTCCAGTAGGAACCCAACTGTGGTGTATTGACTTCTTTACTCCTCTCACACCTCTCATCATCACTCACAGACTCTCTGCCTTCCTTGAATCTCTTATGCCACTCAAAAACTAATGCTCGATTCATGCAAGATGCTCCAAAAGCAGTCTGAAGCATTGAATACGTTTTTGTGACATTTTTTCCAAGTTTAAAACAGAATTTTATTGCATATCGTTCTTTTAAAGTGTCGTCACGTCCAGATTGCATTTTTGAAATTCACCAGCTGTGACAATCAGGCTTTAGTAGGGTGTATTCGAATTCCTGTTGTAGCTGTTCATTTGAACCTGGCATCATAAAAATTGGTCCGTCATCTCATAAGATGTATAGCAATAACATAGTGAATTTTCAAGAGTCTACGATAATTTTAAATGCCTGTAAAAAAAGTCTGGAAACTTATTGAATTCACCACGTATATATATATATATGTTCTTCGCCATTATATTTTGGTTTACTTTTCGATGATGGCTTGTCTGTCTGTTGCTGTTGCCATTCAAGTATCTCTTTCTCTTGTGTTGTCAAGTGTTTCATTTAGTTAAAAAAGGCACCTTTTTTCGTTTACGTCTCGTCAGAGAAATTTGCCATAACAAAAACCAACTACGAACAATACAAAACGTCAACCGTAAGATCAAGTTGGAAAAAAAGAGAAAATTATTTCAAACTGGATAAGAAAATAAAAGAACCCTGATTAAATTACCCTCATTCAAATAGGGGAAAAATTAGACTGGCTACTGAGTAGAAAGTTGTATCTAAATTCCTTTTGATTGCAGAGACCTGGTTTAAGAAATTTAGTTTGCTTTGCTTTGTATTTTGGTTTGGTTGGTTTGTTGAATGGCATATCAACCTTTATAGTCTTTAATTGGATCATTTTGAGATGACGCTTCTTAATCTGAGAATTAATTTTTTTTTTAATTTATTGCGGACTTTGTGTCCTCATCTTGGTAGTTATTTTTGTTTTTTTTGTGTTGTTTCTTCTTTCACTACGTTTCGGCCAAATTTCACCTCTGGCCTTCTTCAGGTGATTTTACCGCGACCTCAGATAGGAATGATGAGTCTTGTAACCGTATTCCCAGTAATTACTGCCTTCCATAGTTGTTGTCTATCGCACCACGTTTTTGATCAAGTAAACCTCTGGCCGTCTTGGGTAGAATTTGAAACTGCTATCTTCTGACAATACTCACCTGGAACCGTAGAGACTCAACGCCTCTATCCGCTGCGCCACGGGCCCCGAAGGGCGATCAAGGATGGATTTTTTAGTCTTATAAATCCTTATCTGGTCTTCTATAGTCCGTACCGAATTTTTGTAATTGTCTTTAATTGGATCATTTTGAGATGAGACTTCTCAATCTGAGAATTAAATTTTTTTTTATTTATTGCGGACTTTTTGTCCTCATATTGGTAGCTTTTTTTTTTGTTGTTTTTTTTTTGGGTGTTGTATCTTCTTTCACTACGTTTCGGAAAAAAACCCAAAAAAACAACCTTTATAGGTTATTTAACGCCAAAGCCATTCTCCAAGAAGAACAGTAGTGTTACAATTTAACCCATAGCCGTGAGGATGAGGATTTCATACCTTTCCCAAGGGTATTTGTCCGAAAGTGAACGTAATAGCGTGACTGGAGCTCGAACTCGCTTACTACGATTCTGCATGTTATCGCTTTAACCATTACACCACGAAGACACCCCCTTTGCTTTCGTTTTATGGCATATCAACCATCGTTGGTTATTTAATGCCAAATCCAACAGAACTATTTCAAACAATTCGGTTTAGCATGAGTACGTAGTTTATTTTTATTTGGCCCATAGATAGGGGCCTATCAGGTGCTTACCTGGGAGTGATGGCAATAAAGGGGTACTCTGCGTTACCTAAACCACCAGCATCACAGAAGCCTCAACATCAGATTGTTTAGTGTAATATCCAGGACACTCGTTGGGGTAGTCTTACCCATCTGCAGAGAAGCAGTCGGTGTATTCTGCAGCTCCAGCCGACGGGACCAGTTTGAAGAGATTTTATGTATAATGTTTCTAGTTGGAAATTAGTGCTAGTGTGATCGATGATTGAGATTATATTGATTTTGTAGTTCTTAACACTATTCGAGTTAGCCAATTAGCGTTGGGTTATGGGAGAATCAGTGTTTTGATTGGTTGAGCTAACAAGTCGTGTTTGGTTATGTGACCGGATCATAGAAAGCACGTGCTGCTTAATTCTATTTTCAAATCTCTGTGTGGTACGCCCAATATAGCAGATATCCCATTTGCATTTAAATTGGAAAATTAGAAAACTTTTATGATGAAGGGACACACCAGCTTTGAGATTAAAAGGGAAAATCAGGTTGTGTTTGAAAACAAATCGCAGATTGACAGCCAAGAAACAGCCACTGACGGATCTTTTGATTTGCACAATGAAACGTGCGGAGTTATTGCTCTGTCAGACTTGTATCAAATATATTAGAAATCTTTGAGGGCCGAACTTGGTATTTCCTGTTAACTAGCAACTTTTATTTCGAATGGTAATTGAAACTGTCTTCAAGATAACCATTATTTATGAGAGAGGGTTTAATAAAATCAAGTTTAGGTAAATTTTTCGCTTTTTGGTTAGTTGGTTGGTTTTTATGGCATATCAACCCTTGTAGGTTATTTAACGCCGGAGCCACTTTTATTCAAATAGTCATTTCTATTTCAAATATTTTAGTTTAGCATGAGTACACAGTATAATTGTCAAAAACATTTCTATTTCAAACTATTCATTTTATTCAAAAACTTCAAATTCAGCTAATTTTATTTACACACAGTTAAATATCAAAACAGTTCTATATATAACAATTCAGTTTAGTGCAAGTACAGTTTCAATGTCAAAAACAGTTCCATTTCAAACAATTCAGTTTAGCATAAGTATGCAGTTTAAACGTAAGAACGGTTTAATAGTCAAAAACATTTCTACTTCAAGCAATTCAGTTTAGTCAAATATTTCTAATTCAAACAATTCAGTTTAGCAAAGTATGCAGTTAGTTCTATTTAATCTATAGATAGGGCTCTATCAGGGGCTACCACTCCGGACTAGAATGAACCTTGGAGCAATGGCAATGAAGGGGGTACTCCGTATTCCCCAAAGATCCAGTATTACTGGAACCTCACCATGAGATTGTTTAATATCATATGCAGGGAACTCGTTGAGGGGTGTGGTCTTACCCCTCTGCAGAGATGCGGTCGGTGTATTCTACAGCCACAGCCGACTTGTTGTATAGCCATGAGCACTATACATACACATAACATAACGACACAATAATAGACGAGCGACACAGTTCTTTAGAAAAATATACCTCTCCCTTTATTTGAAAGGGTTCGAAAGGGTTACTAAAGGTTTTACTGTGTGAGAGGTGAGTTGGAGACTGAACAGAACTGCAACATATTGACCCCCACTCTTATGGCCATAACTGCGTTTCTCTCCCGTTCTCCTGGGCTGTTCAATCGGGGGCTTGGGGGCCCAGCCTCTCTGGGACATGGTCCTCATTCCAGCATCTTCTCTCCAACTGACTCGAACTCCAACTGCAACAGCTCAATCGGAAGCCTGAGGGTCCCTCTCTGCTGGGTGCTGGTTCTCTTTACAGCATCTTATCTCCAACTATTTCGAACTTCCAGTGAACTGAGTTATATTATTGTTTTACGCCCACTTAATTCAACCTGTCGACAGTCAAGGTTATCTCCTCGATACCTTCGACTGGATGCACCTGTTATTTACACAGGTGCATTTCTTATTTTGACAGCCTGGCCGAGTCGGAGGTCAATATGCAACAGACTGATCAATCGCTTTCTGGAGTCCCAGCGTGTATACTGGCCTTTAATTGAAGATTTTCTATAGACTGAGGTTAGAAAACATTAATCCACACTTTCGACTGAAACGTCAAGAAATGGAGGAGAATTGTTTGTTTAAAATTCACAGGTGATTTTTGAGACAGGATGTAATTGGTTGAGTAGGTGGAAAAATCGTCTGCTTTCAGATCTTGACGAAAACATGGCGAATGTGTCCGATATATGAACAATAAATCGGATATAATGTTTATGTTTGAGTGTCATTTCAAATAATTCTGGCTCAGTCGGCTGGGGCAGCAGAATGCACCGACTGCATTTCTGCAGAGGGGTAAGACTTGCTCTACGAATGTCCTGTTAATGACACTAAACAATCTTCAGTAATGCATCATTGGCATCGCTCCCAGGTTCACTCTGACCCTGAGTGATAGCACCTGATAGGGTTCTATCTATGGGTTAAATAAAACTATTTTGAAACTGAGTGCAAACTAATGTTTAATTGAATTGTTAGAAATAGAACTGTTTGATCATTGAACAATATGTAAACAACGAACTGATGTTTGACTTATTAGTGATACATAGCAATACTTAGAACCATTAAACTATGAGCAAACGAATGAGTAATGTTGATTAAAATAATTAATATTAAATAGCAATACTTGTAACCACTTCATTATCAGCAAACAAATGACTAATATTGAATAGAATTATAAGAGTGAGATAGAAATACTTAGAACGGTTTAATTGTGTGCAAAAGAATATGACATTAAACAATCTGGTGTTGAGGCTCCAGTAATGCTGGAGTCTTGGGGATTGCAGAGTACACCTTTAATGCCATCGCTCCCAGGTCCACTCTGACCCCGAGAGGTAGAAACTGATAGGGTCCTAACTATGGGTCAAATAGTACTTCTTGACATTTAAGCTGTGTACTTACACAACACTGAATTGTTTGAAATAGAACTGTTTTTGATATTGAAACTGTGTGTAAACAAAAAACTATGTATTTATGTTAAACTGAATTGTTTGAAATAGTAATGTTTTCACAATTAACTGAGTTTAAACAAATGACTGATATATCTACAAAATGTTTTAAGAAGTCCTATATTTGATGTATATGCATAAAATGGATTTGTCATAAAATAACCAACAATGGTTGATATATATATATATATATATATAAGGCAGTGTTGGTTGTCACTAAATCACTTTGTGGGTTTGTGGCGAACCAAGTGCAATATTATATGGAGAGTGCTCAACATCTAGGATAGAGATATTATATAATAACAATAAATAAACATTTGTTCCTTAGTTATAATCACCTACAGATACAGAAATAGATAAGGAATCTTTCCTGACAATAGTGTAGCAATATAAGATACACAGACAACTAACATCTAGTAAAAACAACGCGCTGTGCATGTACCTTCATATACACATACACTATATACCACTCACACATACACACATATACGCACACACATTCACCCACACACACGTATATACACTTACAATCACACGTAAAGATCCCTACAAAATCCCAACGGTTTTGACTGTATTTTTCGATTTTCGATTCATTTCATTTTGTTAACTGCCTGATGATTGTTGTTTTGTAAAAACTTCATGAAACCCAAGGGTTGCAGATTAAATTCCATAGCATTAAATATATAAATCTAATATATATTTATTTATTATATACATATATATATAGGGTGTCCCCCAAAAAATGCATACACATTTAAAATAATTGTAAACGTAGTGTTTAATTAGAATTTTATTATTTCAAAAGTGTAAAAACAGCGACTGTTGCGGGTTTTGTAGCGTAGACTTTGTCTTTCAGGTATCCCCATTAGAAAAAAAAAATCTAGTGGTGTGAGGTCTGGTGAACGGGGAGGATATTCAACAAAACCTCTTCGTTCAATCCATTTGTTTGGCAAGACCTCATCAAGGAAAGACCTAACATCGCTATGCTGAAAATAAAACTCTTCATCTTCAAAGTCTTCTCTTTGCAACAAAACCTGCAACAGTTGCTGAATTAAGAGAGGCCATTGAGCATGAATGCACCCAAATACCAAGGGATTTGTTTCATGATGTGTGCGATTCCATTGCTTGGCATTGTCAGCAGTGTCAGGATCAAAATGGGTATTAGTTTGAGAACAGGCAGTGAAAAGACAATAAAATGATACTTGTAAAATATGAGTCGAATTAGACCTCTTGAAAAAATAGTTATCTCTATTTAAGAATTTCTTTTGTAAGATCAAGATGTAGAACGAGTCAGTTATTAGCATTGAAAACGCAAAATAAACGTGAGTTCAAATTTAAGCTGTGACGCTTTTTTCATATCAGTGAAGTATTTTCTTCGATACTTACCTGTCTACATATTCCCAGAATTTCCAGCTCCGAGAACCATTCCGAAAATAGTTCTTTGCTTGTTTCGCAAGTCTTTTAATTACTGTAGGAAATGTGGCAAAATCATTTCTCTCATGTTCTCATCATAATACCGTAGAAGAGACGCGTCTTTTTCCTTAAATACGGTAAAACCTTCAAAGAAATAACGTACAAGATCTGTTCTGGTGAGTGACCATTTATTATCTGCGTTATCGTGTATTCTTGGTGTAATAATTGAGTCTGAGGTGATTTTAGTCCCACTTTATGCTGCTGACATAGCGAGCTCTAAATGCAACTATATCCGAATATTATGAAAATATAACGGACACACATACACACGCACTTCATGACACAGGCTAACAATAAACTAGGAATTGGAGTGGGCATACTTCCATATATGGAAAGATTACTAGACCCAGCATAGAAAGTATACGTAGTGATAGATCGGGTGGAGGCAGGTGTGCAGAGTCAACTTAGGAATATTGTTACACGGGTGTTAGTAGACAGAGAAATAAAATGGCAGTCCTCAGAAGTTATGATTTAGATTCCAAGGATGGATACGTCCATGAACCTATTGAAATAAGCAACGCAAAAAGAAGGATCCAGATAGAGGCAGTAAGTCCAAGTAGTAACAAGAGTTGAAGTATTTCCACAATTAGCGGTCTCGGAGGATAATAAGCTAAACATAATTCAAAACTAGATTTAAAGTTTAGATATTGGCTATATGAGCTGATTTAAAGTTTGTACATTGACAAGATGTGTGGTATAAAAATATAAACTCTCTTTTTATTTACGAATAGTCGAAAGAGTACATCTGGAACTGCTACATTTTACACCAAGTGGGTATATATATATATATATATATATATATATATATATACGTGGTACCTTCAATAAGTTTCCAGACTTTTTCGGTATGGGCATTTAAAATTGTCGTAGACTCTTTAAAATTCACTATGTTATACATAGTTCACTATATGTTCACATAGTTCACTATAGTTCACATAGTTCACTATATGTTCACTATGTTATACACTATGCTATACATCTTATGAGATGACTGACCAATTTTTAGGATTTCAGGTTAAAATGAACAGCTACAGCAGGAATTCGAATACACCCTGCTAAAGCCTGATTGCCACAGCTGGTGGATTTCAAAAATGCAATCCGTCACTTTAGAAGAACGATATGCAATAATATTGTGTTTTAAACTTGGAAAACATGCCACAGAAAGGTATGGAATGCTTCAGACTGCTTTAGGAGCATCTTGCATGAATGGAGCATCAGTTTTTGAGTGGCATGAGAGATTCAAGGAAGGCAGAGAGACTGTGAGGGATGATGAGAGGTGTGGGGGGAGTAAGGGAGTCAATACACGAGAGTTGATTGGCCAAACGGTTAGGGTTAGGGTTACCATGTTGAGGTTTTTTCGGAAGAGGCCAGCACTCTTCAAATCGGGTCAGTGGTATTTCCAGCAGGACAACCCACCAGTCCACAACTCCATCCTTGTCACAGACTATTTGACCAAGATGGGCCTCAAGACAGTTCCTCAGCCTCCCTATAAACCAGACCTTGCTCCCTGTAACTTTTGGTTATTCCCTAAGCTCAGAGGCTGTCGTCGTTATGAGACAACTGAGGAGATGAAAGAGGCTGTGACGAAGGTCATTGACACACTCACACAAGAGGACTTCCATGGGGCCTTGAAGAAGTTTTTAGAACGGTAAAACAAGTGCATTACTGCTAGAGGAGATTACTAGAGGGGACTAGAGTTTCATGTGTGTACTATCAATAAAAGTACCCATACGAAAAAAGTCTAGAAACCTATCGTATGCACCTCGTATATATATATATATATATATATATATATATATATATATATATATATATATTCAGAACCTTGCTTCTTGGTGCTTTATTCACGAGAGACTGATACTGAGCCGGTTCTCATCCCGAGAGACGGCGCTCCCCCGCCAAGGCCAGCGCCCAAAACAGCTGATTGATAGCAGTCAGCATCTCTGCTGACTGCTGACTCCGACTGACCGCCAACTCCAATTGACCCTGGGATCGAAAACTTCCGTCATTATATATTTTTCGGCGGCCCATACATTCTTTCTTCCGCGCCTCATATACGCAATTCTTCCCACGCAATTCACGTGGTATTTCCACGGTCCCTTGCCTACATTAACAGACAGCTGGACTTCCTATTTTTGAAATCCCCCCTAACTGGCCGCCTACTCCAATTGACCCTGGGATCGAAAACCTCCGGCATTATATATTTTTCGGCAGCCCACATATTCTTTCTTCCGCGTCTCATATACGCAATTCTTCCCACGCAATTCACGTGGTATTTCCACGGTCCCTTGCCTACATTAACAGACAGCTGGACATTCTGTTTTTGAAATCCCCTCCCTAACCGGCTTGTCATAGGTCAATATGTAACAGATGGAGTGATTTAAAGTTCGGATTTTGGCAAGTTGAACCGCATGAAAAGATGAGATAAAGAAAACTAAATTTACTTGCGATCATTTTTATATCATACTGTTTGGGTTTGTTATGATTTGACCTTTTGACCCGGCCAAAAATGCCATTCAGGGAGATGCACTGGAAGGAAGTGACACATTCTAATGGCAGTTATGAGAGGAAATCGCGTGGGTGGAAATTGGCTGATGAAATGGGACGAGGTAAAAAAAATCCCATTATACTCTCATAGGCTGTCGTACCGGAAGAGAGTGACCGCTGAACTGGATGACAGTTATTTCCGCTCGATGTCGATCACACAGGCCATTCCAAAGAAAGCGGAAGTGACACATCCTGGCCCCCAGATATCGGAAGTAGTCGTGGAGGCGTGTCCATATCACCGCAAGCCAGCACCCCGGAGAGTGGACTCTAAGGCTCCGGTTGAGCAGCCATGGAGAACGAGAAAGACACAACGCTGACGGCCATAACTTTGGGGTCAAAATATTTCAGTTATGTTCGGTCGCCAGCTCCCTCTCACACGCAAACTTTGAACAACCCTTTCGAAACCTTACAAATAAAGTGAGAGGTAAGATATTTTATAAAGAAGTCTTCCTGCGTCTTTCTGTGTGCGTCGTTTATCCTTGCGACTTTATCATTGTGCGTCTGTTTGATTATTTATTGTGTCGTTATGATGCTGCATGAACATGTATATGTGTATATAAGCATATTTATTATGTGAGTATATAACAGGTTGATTTACGCACCTGTTGCATTTCAGGACACATCGTCCACCCGAAGAATCAGGCCCTGGCAAACTTCGACTATTCATTGATTATTTTCTGACATGACACCAAACAATCCGATGGTGAAGTTCCGGTAATGCTGGAGCTTTGGGTAATGCGGAGTACCCCTTCATTGCCATCTCTCCAAGGTCTACTATCCTGGAGTGGTAGCCTCTGATATGGTCCTATCTATGGGTCAAATAGAGTAAACTGTATATTTACGCTAAACTGAATTCCTTGAAATAGGACTGTTTTGACATTTAAACTGTGTACTTATGTTAAACTGAATTGTCTGAAATAGAACTGTTTTTGACATTGAAACTGCGTGTATACAAAAACTATAATCAAACTAAACTGGATTATTTGAATTAGAACTGTTTGACTAAACTGAAAAGCTTGAAATGGGACTGTTTTTGACCATTAAACTGTGTACATAAGCTAACCTGAACTGTTTAAATGGATCTGTTTATTTGAATAAAAATGGATGTGGCATTATATAACCTACAAAGGTTGATATGCCATAAAACTCGAACAAGAAAACATCATTTTGGGAACATACAATAAGTTTTGAAAAGTCTAAGAAAACACTATCTCCGGTCAAAAACTTTGAACTGGGAATTTTGTAAAGAGCATCCAATTTTTAGTATTTAGTATTAAAAATAGGGTTATACACATCAATCGTTATACGTTAGAGGCCATACGGTCAAATATTATAGAAAATATTATAGAAAATGTTGTGTATGATTTGTTACAAACAGATTATAAACCAACAGTTTATCTATAGTTTCCCTCACATTTTAGAACATTCTCGCTTAGTAATGACAATGACTATATGATAATAGAAAAGACGTTTGAGATGATAAGGCGAAACTATTTCTGGCAAGGTTATACCATGCCAGATAAAAAAATCGGCAAAAGATACTGACACCTATGCAGGAGTTTGACATACCAACCTTTTTGTACGCCAAGTTAGTTTTGAATATTTCCGGTTTATACCCTCATACACAGCCAAGGAGCTAATTTAGTGTTGTTTATTGGCCAGTATAGTTTGTAGCCTGAAGCACTCTGAGTATCGACTAAAAAGAGGGAAATAATAGACAACCAATAATTAAAAGAAATATTCCCAAGGTTTGACGCCTCGCTTCAATTGCTAATGAATAATGATGCTGAAAACGTGAATAATGTCATGAAAGAGACTTTACAGACTTTAAATATCCACCACATAACGATAACTTTTTTTTTTACCGCCTACAGAGTGATAATGGGTTGGTTGGTTGGTTGGGTTTTTATGGCATATCAACGTTTGTAGGTTATTTAATGCCAATTCCATTTTTATACTAATAAGTAAAGTTGGCGACTGTAGTCGATGGCGACTCAAAGGCTCCCTTTTCAATAGCTACTACATCGATGTGTAGGGGAAGGGCGCTACTCCTTTCCCTGGATTTCTCAACTTAACCCTTGATACGTACCTTTTATGGCTGGTGTCCTCGTGGTGTAATGGTTAAAGCGATGAACTGCGGAATCGTAGTACGCGAGTTCGTACTCCAGTCGCGCTATTACGTTCACTTTCGGGCAAATACCCTTGGGAAAGGTATGAACCCCCTTATTCTCCCTCCAGCTATGGGTAAATAGTAGGACGGACTAGGTTCTTCAGCCTTGGTGAGGCAACTAGTCTAGGAGAAGGAAAACTCTGAATTCAAACCTGTTAAACTCCGCTTAAAAATTGACCTTGTGTCATATCCTGCCCGAGCGGAGGGGTTGGTAAATAGTACCTTTTATGGCTGCGTGTTAAGTCAGGCGGTATCAAGTACCATTTTAAAAGTCTTTGGTATGACGCGAACAGGGATTGAATCCAGGCCTCCCGGACCATTGGCGAACACTTCAGTCCTATTTCAAACAATTTAGTTTAGCATGAGTACACAGTTTAATTGTCAAAAATTTTCTATTTCAAACTATTCAGTTAAGTCAAACAGTTCTAATTCAAACAATTCAGTTTAGTATAAGTATAGTTTTGTCCACACACATTTAAATGTCAAAACAGTTCTATTTCAAGCAATTCGGTTTAGCGTAAGTACAATTTCAATGTTAAAAACAGTTCTATTTCAAGCAAGTTAGTTGTGCATAAGTACGCAGTTTAAGTATTAAGAACAGTCCGATTTCAAGTAATTAAATTTAGTATAAGTTCGCAGATTAGTTCTGTTTGACATATAGATAGGACCCTAACAGGTGCTATCACTCTGGGCCAGAGTAGACCAGCGAGCGATGGCACTGAAGGAGTGCCTCGCATTCCCCAAAGCTCCAACAGTACTGGAACCTCACCATCAGATTGTTCAGTGTCATATCCAGAACACTCGTTGGGGGGAACTCTTACACCTCAGCAGAGGTGCAGTCAGGGTATTCTACAGCCCCAGCCGACAGGGCAAGACTAGCTAAAATGCTTCAGCCAATGAAAAATTGGAGTACATGCATGTATATTAACCAAACTTTAGTAGCCATAAAATTTAGTGTTTAGGAAACTGGACATTGGCCTTATGGGTAGATTGTTCGCCAATGGTCCGGGAGGCCTGGGTTCAACTCCAGGTCGCGTCATACAAAGACTTTAAAAATGGTACTTGATGCCTCCTTGCTTAACACTCAGCAATATGAGGTACGTATCAAGAATAAAGTGGAGCAATCCAGGGAAAGGAGTAGCGCCCTTCCCTACACCTCGTTGTAGCAGCTATTGAAAAGAGAGCCTTCTGGTCGCCCTCGACAACGGTCGCCAACTTTACTATACATATTCCTATACAATGTAGACGTTATTCTGCCGGTAGAAAATATCGTAAAACTACGCAGTACTTGATGCTGCCTTGTTTAGTACTCAGGAATATAAGGTAAGGATTAAGGGTAAAGTGGAGCAATCCAGGGAATGGAGTAGCGCCTTCCCTTACACCACAGCGTAGTAGCTATTGAAAACGGAGCCTTCGGGTCACCCTCGACTACGATCGCCAAGTTTACTTACTTAGAGTCTGTTGTTGGGTCGCGAAGAGCTTGTTGGTGCACATGCTTTTCGAATTCGTATAGGAAAGTGGCGAAGGAAAATATCCAATGAAACGAAGCTTCAATAAAAGAAACAAACAGTAAAATTCACAAAGAAGTTTGAATTGCAACAAAATTTTCTTATAAATGTGTAAAATTATTTTTAGCATTCAATGAGTAACAGGTTCCAAAAGATGCTGTATGGTAATGATTTTTTAAAATATAAAGTCTTTATAGTAGTCTGAAAAGGTTATTTGATGATGAACCTCTTAGACTGATACCTTTGCGTAAATAGTAGGGCAGACTGGTTCTTCAGCCTTGGTGAGGTACTATTTACCAACCCCTCCACTCGGGCAGGATATGACACAAGGTCGATTTTTAAGCGGAGTTTAACAGGTTTCAATTCAGAGTTTTCCTTCTCCTAGACTAGTTGCCTAACCAAGGCTGAAGAACCTAGTCTGTCCTACTATTTACCCATAACTGGAGGGAGAATAATTGGATTCATACCTTTCCCAAGGGTATTAGTGCAATGTGAAATGCAATCAGCCTTGGTGAGGTAACTAGTCTAAGAGAAGGAAAACTCTGAATTCAAACCTGTTAAACTCCGCTTAAAAATTGACCTTGTGTCATATCCTGCCCGAGCGGAGGGGTTGGTAAATATGGATACCTTTGAGTTCGTGTGCCCCTAACGCTGTCGTTTCTGCTACTGACCACTTCACTTGTCCGCGATATCTTTTTCTAAAAGCTCCCTTCCTAATTCTCTTTAACTCTTTTTCCTTTTCATTCTCTAATTTTCTCTCGTTACTTCCTGTTTCTCAAATAGTTGGTTACTCTAAAGGTTTTCTGAATTAGGGAGTTGGCGTGGGTCAGTCTGGTTTGGTCTATTTCTAAAGTATAATTCTTTTCTTTGTTTCCCGAATCCATCCTTTGTAAAAATGTATCACTTACGAACCATACCAAAAAACTAAAGATTAGATTAAGGACTTGATAGATGTTTTAGTTAATAGATTTTTAAATGGTTTGTACATCTCGAACCAATTCTCGGGTAAAGTCTTATTATCAACGTTTCTTTTTTTTTTTTTTTCTTTTTTTTCAACTGATTATACCCGTCGAATTGCTATTTGTTATCTTTTAGCATTATTAAACAAAAATACGATGTTATACGCCTAATGAGGTATTGATACTGCTTAGTGTAGCTGCTAGCGTAAACCTAGTATTTTTAGAGAACGTAATAGGATCTATCTTTATATGCTGGCTTGGCAAGATACCTTAGCACATTGGAGGGGTCACTAACAGACATGTGAATGAACCGGAATTAAATCATGCAATGGAACGCAGTTACCATTCTTGGGTCAGTTAACCCCGAGCTGGAAAGAAAAGAACCAAACATGCAAAAAAAAAGAAAAAAAGAAAAAGGAAAAGAAATGAGCCTTCTAAAAAGAATGAAATACAAAATGAAGAAACTGACATGGTGCGTTGTATATCTAAAAAAAAAAAAATGAAAACGAAAATAAAAGTAAGTATCTGAAACGAGATTTCATATCAAAATGCTGCTATTGACAGACAAAAAAAACAAGTAAAAAAAAGATTATCATCACACGTTAATAAAAGAAAAAACAAAAAAGAGTGAAAAAAAGAGACTTAATAATGACTTTCTGTATATATGTAAACTTTTCCTTACTGGAAGAGACTAGTTTCCCGTTTTCCTTTTATTTTATCTATTTGTACGTGGTGAATTCAATAAGTTTCCAGACTTTTTTGTATGGGCATATAAAATTGTCGTAGACTCTTGAAAATTCACTATGTTATTGCTATACATCTTATGAGATGACCAATTTTTAGGATTTCAGGTTTAAATCAACAACTACAGCAGCAATTGGAATACACCCTACGAAAGCCTGATTGTCACAGCTGGTGAATTTCAAAAATGCAATCTGACAATCTGAAGAACGATATGTAATAAATAATATTGTGTTTTAAACTTGGAAAAAAGGCCACAGAAACGTATGGAATGCTTCTGACAGCTTTTCGACCATCTTGTATGAATCCAGCATCAGTTTTTGAGTGGTATAAGAGATTCAAAGAAGGCAGGGAGTCTGTGAGTGATGATGAGAGATGTGGGAGGAGTAAGGAAGTCAATACATCAGAGTTTATTGGCCAAACGATTAGGGTTAGGGTTACTATGTTGAGATTTTAAGAGAGTTCAGGAAGAGATTCGGTCGGAAGAGGACAGCACTCTTCAAATCGGGTCAGTGGCATTTCCACCAGGATAACCCACCAGTCCACAACTCCATCCTTGTCACAGAGTATTTGAGCAAGATGGGCATCAAAACAGTTCCTCAGCCTCCCTTTAGTCGAGACCTTGCTCCCTGTGACTTTTGGTTATTCCCTAAGCTCAGAGGCTGTCGTCGTTATGAGACAATAGAGGAGATGAAAGAGGCTGAGACGAAGGTCATTGACACGTTCACACAAGAGGACTTCCATGGGGCCTTGCAGAAGTTGTTGGAACGGTACAAGTGCATTGCAGCTGGAAGAGATTACTTCGAAGGAGACTAGAGTTTCATTTGTGTACTATCAATAAAAGTGCCCATACGAGAAAAGTCTGGCAACTTATTTAATGATCCTCGTATCTCTCCAAAATGTTTGCTAAATTATTTTAGTTGGTATTTTTGGCTGATATGTGTATTTTAGCTTTTATATGAGGTATGCTAAGGTGGAAAAATGGATACTATAAGGGGAAAAAAATGAAATTCATATCTTTGGTATGTATAATATTGTAGTCGGGAGCTAAAAGAGAATGGTAGAAGGGTGTGAATAGCTCATTACTAAAAACTGATAATCAGCAGCTGATATTGAGACGAGTTGAAAAAGTCTTGAGTGTCCGGTTAAATGTAATAAAATGTGCTATATCTGACACCGCAGTATGAAAACGATAATAAACGAAGCATTACCGAAATCCCCAAATTCAATCAATTATCTAAGCGATCGTGGAAGTGTAGCATAGGACCAAAATACGTTGTGTCTGAAAGAAAGGAGTTCGCAGAAAAGAACCTCTCAGAACTTGAATTTTAAGGAAGAAAATAGTAGTCGCTTTTATTCTTAGGGACTACAGCAGACTGTAGTTAAAAAACTTTGTTCGATAGCGTTCTTCCTCCCTCCTCTTCTTGGGGATGATGGCGGCGTCGTTATCATTGGATTGTTGATACTTTCATATCAGTCGAATTGCTGACAGACTGGGTATGACATGGGTCGGGGCGTCATGGACCTCTGTTGAACCTGTTTGGAAATCTGTTTTGAACTCCCAAAATCTCGTTACTTGATTTCTTATATAGCGATTTGATGGATCAATTCGAAGGTTCCGGAAGGCTCGATGATCACCAGTGAAAACAGTAGTGCCGCACGTGAAAGTTCACGCGTGATTATATTAAAATCACGCTTGAACTCTACAATTCATTCTGCCTGCACGAGCGAGGTTCGTGACATTTTTTATCGTCAGACCCATGTACCCAACGACCGATGACAGCTGATGTGCTCGCGCGTTCAATGACGGCGCCCGTCCGTAATATTTCCGAAAGAAGTTGGCGTTCCGAGAACGTCAATAAAAGACGCTTTTGATTTGTATGTTTGTTTATTTGTTTCTTTCTTTCTTTCTTGTTTTTGTTTCTTTAAGTCTGGTTCTTTGTGATAGGAAACAGGAATAAGATAAAACCCAGAGTGTGTGGAGATGGAAAGAACCAGCCAAAGATCCGAGAATAGATAGTTCCTTCAACTAGATGAAGCGACCCACAAATCCACACCGAATATTCCCAGCCTCAGCAACGAAGCAATTAACGATAATAAACAAAGGAAGGGCTATATCTAAGATAAGTGTTGTTTTTTGTTTCCTCTCACTCAGTTGATGATCCCAATCAATGACATAGTAGTCATAGGTAACAATGGCATACGATATTTACTGGCATCAATATCATAGCAGTCTTCACAGAGAATACCATGAACTATCATCATCATCATCATCATCATAGGCGTCATCGCTAAAGATATCATAAACTATCACCATCATCATCATCGTAGTCATCGCTGACAATATCATACAACTAACACCATCATCACCATCATCATCATCATCATCATCATCAAAGCAGTCATCGCTGACAATATCATACAACTATCACTATCATCATTATCATCATCACAGTCATCGCTGATAATATCGTAAACTATCACCATCGTCATCATCATAGCAGTGATCGCTGACAATATCATACAACTATCACCATCATCATCATCATTATCAAAGCAGTCATCGCTGATAATATAAATTATCACCATTATCAACATTATAGCAGTCATCGTTGACGATACCATATACCATCATCATCGCTGACAATATCATAAACTATCACCCTCATGATTATCATAACAGTCATCGCTGACAATATCATAATCTTTCATCCTCATCAACTTCATACCAGTCAGTTGTGACAATATCATACAACTGTCGCCGATATCAGTGCGACAGTCATCGTTGACAATATCAAACTGATATCACTAGCAATTTGAAAGAAAAATCCTGCGAATCGAAAAGATAATGTTGACCAGTTTGTTAAATACAATAAAATACGCTATCATGACGATCTACGTCCCTGACCTATTTTTCCTTTTATCTGTCCCACTCTCCGTCTCAGAGCCTGCGCTATGCTTGTATTTATGTGTATGGCTGTTTAAACTTGATGTCGACTCATATCATGATTATCATAATTGATTCAAAATTATATTGTAATCATGGTCGGTACTCTGTAATAAAGTTTTAATAATTATGTCTTTCTTGAGAAATTATACAGGTTGATATGAGCCTGAAAGTCGACAGGACAGTATTATTAGATTGAATTAAGTAAGTAACGTTATCGACCGTAGTCTCTCTTTTAAATAGCTACTACACTGAGCTGTTTTAGAGGGTACTACTCCTTTCTTTGGATTGGTCCACTCATCCTTGATCCTTACTTTACAATGCTGAGTGTTAAGCAAAGCGGGATCAAGTTCCATTTTTGAACTCCGGTCTCTCGGGCCATTGATCAACACTCTAACCATTATGCCAATAGGTGCCTGTGGTGTAATGGTTATCGTCGTAGGAAATGGACACGTTCAAATCCTAGACGAGAATGATTGCATTTCACATAGCATTAATACCCTTGGGAAAGGTATGAATCCGATCATTCTCCCTCCAGCTATGGGTAAATAGGAGGACAGACTGGGTTCTTCAGCCTTGGTGACGCAACTAGTCTAGGAGAAGGAAAACTCTGAATTCAAACGTTAATATCCGCTTGAAAATTGACCTTGTGTCATATCCTGTCCGAGCGGAGGGGTTGGTTAATAGGATTATGCCAATGGGTCGGTTAAAGTTGAAAAATGTTAACGGTATGTCCCCGAGAAAACATTCGACTCGATTTGTCATAAACTATTCTGTTACGGTGGGACCGGGGTAACAGAAACTGAATCTCTATTATAGTAATCCGCTTATTGTTTTTGCTGAAAAAATGGTTCATAATACATAGCAACATATTTTTAATTTAAATGTATTTTTATTTTACGGTTAAATGTCTATGCAAATCTTGTTAACTCCTCCAACGAGTGTCCTGTTTATGACGCTAAACAATCTGATGTTGAGGTTCCAGTAATACGGAAGCTTTGGGGAATATGAAGTACTCCTTCATTGCCATGACTCCAAGGTCCACCGTGTCCCGTTGTGGTAGCACCTGATAGGGTTTTATCTATGGGTCAAATAGAACTAAACTGTGTATTTATGCTCAACTGATTTATTTGAAATAGAACTGTTTATATATACATATATTGATTTGGGATTAAATAACCCATATTGGTTGATATGCCATAAAACTGAACCAAACCAAATCTCATGAATTACAATGTAGACTTTTCAGGTGTTAAAATATTGTCACTTTAGAACTTTATTTTCGGAAACGTTTTTGTATATTACTTAAAAAAGTATTCATTACATATAGTAACATGTTTTTAAATGTATTATTATTTCATGGTTAAATAGGTTGGAAAATCTTCTTAATGAGTCACTGGTTAGAATGAAAATGTTTATGCAAATTTTGTTAGTGTGTCGCTGCTTAGCTGGACAATGTCTATGCAAATCTTGCTAATGTGTCGCTGGTTAGCCTATGCAAATCTTGCTAATGTGTCACTGGTTAGCCTGAAATTGTCTCTGCAAATCTTGTTAATATGTCGCTGGTTAGCCTGACAATGTCTATGCAAATCTTGCTAATATGTCGCTGGTTAGCCTGAAATTGTCTATGCAAATCTTGTTAATATGTCGCTGGTTAGCCTGAAATTGTCTCTGCAAATCTTGCTAATGTCTCGCTGGTTAGCCTGAAATTGTCTATGCAAATCTTGTTAATGTGTCGCTGGTTAGCCTGAAATTGTCTATGCAAATCTTGTTAATATGTCGCTGGTTAGCCTGAAATTGTCTATGCAAATCTTGTTAATATGTCGCTGGTTAGCCTGAAATTGTCTATGCAAATCTTGTTAATATGTCGCTGGTTAGCCTGAAATTGTCTCTGCAAATCTTGCTAATGTCTCGCTGGTTAGCCTATGCAAATCTTGTTAATGTGTCGCTGGTTAGCCTGAAATTGTCTATGCAAATCTTGTTAATATGTCGCTGGTTAGCCTGAAATGGTCTATGCAAATCTTGTTAATATGTCGCTGGTTAGCCTGAAATTGTCTATGCAAATCTTGTTAATATGTCGCTGGTTAGCCTGAAATTGTCTCTGCAAATCTTGTTAATATGTCGCTGGTTAGCCTGAAATTGTCTATGCAAATCTTGTTAATGTGTCGCTGGTTAGCCTGAAATTGTCTCTGCAAATCTTGCTAATGTCTCGCTGGTTAGCCTATGCAAATCTTGTTAATATGTCGCTGGTTAGCCTGAAATTGTCTCTGCAAATCTTGCTAATGTCTCGCTGGTTAGCCTATGCAAATCTTGTTAATGTGTCGCTGGTTAGCCTGAAATTGTCTCTGCAAATCTTGTTAATATGTCGCTGGTTAGCCTGACAATGTCTATGCAAATCTTGCTAATATGTCGCTGGTTAGCCTGAAATTGTCTATGCAAATCTTGTTAATATGTCGCTGGTTAGCCTGAAATTGTCTCTGCAAATCTTGCTAATGTCTCGCTGGTTAGCCTATGCAAATCTTGTTAATGTGTCGCTGGTTAGCCTGAAATTGTCTATGCAAATCTTGCTAATGTCTCGCTGGTTAGCCTATGCAAATCTTGTTAATATGTCGCTGGTTAGCCTGAAATTGTCTCTGCAAATCTTGCTAATGTCTCGCTGGTTAGCCTATGCAAATCTTGTTAATGTGTCGCTGGTTAGCCTGAAATTGTCTCTGCAAATCTTGCTAATGTCTCGCTGGTTAGCCTATGCAAATCTTGTTAATATGTCGCTGGTTAGCCTGAAATTGTCTCTGCAAATCTTGCTAATGTCTCGCTGGTTAGCCTATGCAAATCTTGTTAATGTGTCGCTGGTTAGCCTGAAATTGTCTCTGCAAATCTTGCTAATGTCTCGCTGGTTAGCCTATGCAAATCTTGTTAATATGTCGCTGGTTAGCCTGAAATTGTCTATGCAAATCTTGCTAATGTCTCGCTGGTTAGCCTATGCAAATCTCGTTAATATGTCGCTGGTTAGCCTGAAATTGTCTCTGCAAATCTTGCTAATGTCTCGCTGGTTAGCCTATGCAAATCTTGTTAATGTGTCGCTGGTTAGCCTGAAATTGTCTCTGCAAATCTTGCTAATGTCTCGCTGGTTAGCCTATGCAAATCTTGTTAATATGTCGCTGGTTAGCCTGAAATTGTCTCTGCAAATCTTGCTAATGTCTCGCTGGTTAGCCTATGCAAATCTTGTTAATGTGTCGCTGGTTAGCCTGAAATTGTCTCTGCAAATCTTGCTAATGTCTCGCTGGTTAGCCTATGCAAATCTTGTTAATATGTCGCTGGTTAGCCTGAAATTGTCTCTGCAAATCTTGCTAATGTCTCGCTGGTTAGCCTATGCAAATCTTGTTAATGTGTCGCTGGTTAGCCTGAAATTGTCTCTGCAAATCTTGTTAATATGTCGCTGGTTAGCCTGACAATGTCTATGCAAATCTTGTTAATATGTCGCTGGTTTGCCTGACAATGTCTATGCAAATCTTGTTAATATGTCGCTGGTTAGCCTGACAATGTCTATGCAAATCTTGTTAATATGTCGCTGGTTAGCCTGACAATGTCTATGCAAATCTTGTTAATATGTCGCTGGTTAGCCTGAAATTGTCTCTGCAAATCTTGTTAATGTGTCGCTGGTTAACCTGACAATGTCTATGCAAATCTTGTTAATGCGCTCCTTGCTAGCCTGGAAAGGTCTATGCAAATCTTGTGAAATTTCTCTCATTAACCTGAAAATGTTTACGCAAATCTTGTTAATGAGTCGCTGGTTAGTGTGAAAACAAATCATCCTTGCTTATACTGACATACTTTATTATGGAATCAATTGATTTTTACAAAATGAATCTATAAAAATGACTTTAGAAAAAACGCCCGTATTTTATGTTTACAGAACCTTTCAAAGATTTTTTCGACAGATCTGTGTTGTTTTCTTCGTGTGCTTCCGTGCATGCGCAATGATATTTTCCCTTATTCAAGTCAGCTAAAATAACTTTGCATAGAAAATGTAGAGAAGGAATGTTTTGCTTCATGGATGACCAGTTGCTGAAATATCCCAAGATGAAAAAATGTTTTTAAAAAACAAATTCAAAATGATATATATAAACAAGACGACAAAACCATGAATATCCTAAGGCGAGTTCTTTTCGGATCAGTGTAGCGAGATGTAGAATCATTTTGCAAGAAGCCGACCGGTAGTGAAGAGGAAAAAAAAATAACTAAAGAAAAAGAGGAAGGCGAAGAAGTGAAAAGGATTGGATGATGTTGAAGATTAAGAAAGTTTTGATATTCTTTATTAAAAAAAAGTAGAAAAGCTAAAAGTAAACTCTAATATATATATATATATATATATACGAGGATCATTAAATAAGTTTTCAGACTTTTTTCGTATGGGTACTTTTATTGATAGTACACACATGAAACTCTCGTCCCCTTCGAAGTAGTCTCTTCCCGCTACATTGCAATTATTGTACCGTTCCAACAACTTCTGGAAGGCCCCATGGAAGTCCTCTTGTGTGAGCGTGTCATTGACCTTCGTCACAGCCTCTTTTTTCTCCTCAATTGTCTCATAACGACAGCCTCTGAGCTTAGGGAATAACCAAAAGTCACAGGGAGCAAGGTCTCGACTTATGGGGGTGGCTGAGGAACTGTCCTGATGCCTGTCTTAGTCAAATAGTCTGTGAAAAGGATGGAGTTGTGGACAGGTGTATTGTCCTGGTGGAAATGCCACTGACCCGATTTGAAGAGTGCTGACCTCTTCCCTAGGAATCTCTTCCTGAACTCCCTTAAAACCTCAACATAGTAACCCTAACCCTAACCCTTTGGCCAATCAACTCTGGTCTATTGACTTCCTTACCTCTGATCATCCATCAAAGACTCCGTGCCTTCCTTGAATCTCTTATACCACACAAAGACTGATGCTCGATTCATGCAAGATGCTCCAAAAGCAGTCTGAAGCATTCCATACGTTTCTGTGGCATTTATTCCAAGATTAAAACAGAATTTTATTGCATATCGTTCTTCTAAAATGTCAAATTGCATTTTTGAAATTCACCAGCTGTGACAATCAGGCTTTTGTTGGATGTATTCCAATTGCTGCTGTAGCTGTTGATTTTAACCTGAAATCATAAAAATTGGCTAGTCTTCTCATAAGATATATAGCAATGACATAGTAAATTTTCAAGAGTCTACGACAATTTTAAATGCCTGTAGAAAAACGTCTGGAAACTAATTGAAGGCAGCACGTATATATATATCTATATACATATATATATATATATATATATATAATTTCCTTATTTGAATGTTACATTATGTACAGAGAGAGTCCTCAATATCTTGGATGAAGCATATGTACGTAGTATTACGCAGAAATTAAAACCGCATATTGCAAATAATAGTTTTATGCTTTTGTGATCACCAGGCTATTCTAGAATATAAATAACTGTGAGTATTATAGAAAAGTTTTTATAGAAATCATGAAATATAAAAGATAATCTGACTTATAGTACAAATCTGATTAGCATGTACAACAATAGATTTAACAAAGATGACTTCGAAAAAGTTTCAATATTGGTTATAATTTAGTAATGTCTTAAATTTTTCTCACAAACACACACACACACACTCAAAAACATTGATATATAATCTTGTTGAGCCATCAGTACGGATATCCCTGGTCCTCTCTCGCCACCCCTCCCTATCGTTCATCGCTTCCGGCAGGTCCTCAGGGCTACATCCCGTATCCACACAGAGCTGCTGCATGTAAGTCCGAGCTTGTCGCCCTGCTTTTGCTCGGCCATGTGAAGGGGTACACAGGAGTACATCACATAAAAGCTCACCCCTACTTCTCCAGCAGTGTCCTGCATGTCTGGTTCATCTAACTTTGATAGTTTTCGTGATTGGTAGTTGGTGGCTGTATAGCAGTTGCTTTGTGGGGTGTTGCCTCCTGGAGTTATTCAATATTGCTCGCAGCATTCTTGTGTAATTGATATAAGTGGTTAATTCAATAAGTTTCCAGACTTTTTTGTACAGGTATTTAAAATTGCCGTAGACTCTTGAAAATTCACTATATTATTGCTATACATCTTATGAGATGACTGACCAATTCTTTTGATTTCAGGTTCAAATGAACAGCTACACCAGGAATTGGAATACACCCTACTAAAGCCTGATTGTCACAGCTGGTGAATTTCAAAAATGCAATCTGGACGTGATGACACTTTACAAGAACGATATGTAATAAAATTCTGTTTTAAACTTGGAAAAAATGCCACAAAAACGTATGGAATGCTCCAGACTGCTTTTCGACCATCTTGCATGAATGAAGCATCAGTTTTTGAGGGACATAAGAGATTCAAGGAAGCCAGGGAATCTATGAGGGATGATTAGAGGTGCTGGAGGAGTAAGGAAGTCAATACACCAGAGTTGATTGGCCAAAGGGTTAAGGTTAGGGTTACTATATTGAGGTTTTAAGGGGGTTCATGTCGGAAGAGGCCAGCGCTTTTCAAATCGGGTCAGTGGCATTTCAACCAGGACAATGCACCAGTCCATAACTCCATCCTTGTCACAGACTATTTCAGCAAGATGGGCCTCAAGGCAGTTCCCCAGCCTCCCTGTAGTCCAGACCTTGCTCCCTATGACTTTTACTTATTCCATAAGCTCAGAGGCTGTCGTCGTTATGAGACAATAGAGGAGAAAAAAGAGGCTGTGACGAAGGTCATTGACACGCTCACACAAGAGGACTTCCATGGGGCCTTGAAGAAGTTGTTGGAACGGTACAACAAGTGCATTGCAGCCGGAAGAGACTACTTCGAAGGGGACTAGAGTTTCATTTGTGTACTATCAATAAAAGTGCCCATACAAGAAAAGTCTGGAAACTTATTTAATGATCCTCGTATATATATATAGAATTAAATTTATGAATTTCAGTCAAATATATATATGGGTACTGGTTTTTTTTGTGGGGGGGGGTCACCCTGTTATTCAATAATCAAAAATCAATCGATTTCTTCTTCTTAATCCTTACCATGTATCGCAAAGATGCCATCGGCAAATTTCAATATTTTTCGAAAATTATTGTTTTTAATTCTTTATTAATTTATTAATTGTAAAAAATTTCGTAAATATTTTTTTGAAAACTAAAACAATCAAGAAAATGTTTCAAACCTAGATGTACCTATTTTTAGAATATTATTTTAAATGTAAACACAAAAATAAAAATTTAACTTTTTTAATTCTTAGCTTCTTTTTATTGTTCAAACCAATTACATCTTTAGAGGATTAAAAAGAAAAAAAAATAATAAAAATTAAAAGAAAGCATCGACTGTCAATAAATCAAGAATTGATATTGTAAACAAATTCTCTTCATATTTCTTAGAACAAAATATCTAAACTTTTAATCAGTGTTTAAAAAGAAAGAAAGAAAGAAAAAAAGAAAGAAAGAAAGAAACTATATGTTGAATAAACGAATATTTTTGTTTGATTTAATATGCAAAATTTTTCATCTGAAAATAAGGACACATTTTTTTATTTTTAGCTTCTTTCCATTATAACATTTTTATAAGACAAAAAAGAAAAGAAATGAAACGAATACATTTTTATTCCTTTAACTCAACAGAACGGAATTTAGATTTTGGAAAAATAATTTTAGAAAAATAAAATCATAGTAATGTTTTAAACCACTCAGGAGTTTAAAGATATGTTTTATAAAAAACAAAAAACAAAAACAAAAAGAGTACTTAAAACAAAAGAATATTGAAATTATGAGGTGTAGAAGTTTTTGTATCTGCTTCTTGGTTCTTCTGCTTACTCCATTATATTGTTGGCTTCTTTGTCAGTGGAAGGCTGCAAGTGAATTTAAGGGAGGAATTAAGGAAAGAGACTAAGATGCCTTTCAACTCTAACTTTAATTTAGGATTGATAGACTTTTCTGTGTCGAGGAAAGTTTTCCTGAAACCAGTAGAATTAATTGCATCTCTCAGACTAGCTGTAAAATACATTAGAATCATTCTCGATGGATAATGCGTTTAAAGTCGGTGGTTATGTCTAGTATATGTTTTTCAGTGAGGTATGTTTTTCGGTGGTAAAAAGTTTCCCTTTCGTTGTTTGTCAGTGGGAGTTTTCACAAGGGTATTTTTAGTAGAGGTGGCTTACTAGCAGGAGACGCCCGCTGCTAATCCAAGGGCTTAGCGCACACATCGGTTTGACCAGCCAGCAACCGAGAAAAAATATCCTTTTAATCTCAGTAAATTTCTCTTTGGCGCCGGGAAGTCCATCTTGCAGGCATACGCAGATTTCACTTCTTGTCAGAGGCTTCAGGGAAACTGCTTGATTTTTATTTTATTTTATTTTTTTATTTGTTTTATTTATTCATCTCTTAAATCCCCACATAATACATGAATTTTTACTTGAAATTTTTTTAGAGTAAATAAAAATTTGAATCAAAACTATTCTGCTTTTTGAAAATGATCATCTAAAAATAGTTCAGTGATCGAGCACTAATTCCAAAAATAAATAAAGGAATAAATAAAAATAAACAAAAATGTTTTAAACCTTTTACCAGTATAGGGTTACATATTTCTATATATAATTTTAAATGTAAGCTAAAAAAGGATAAAAACAGTATATATATATATATATATTCATAAAGTTTAAGAATACTTTTCATTTAAATTAAATGGCAAAATCTTTCAACTAAAAATTAGGACACATTTTTAATTCTAAACTAACTTCTCTCTTCCCACTTTCCATCTCTCTCCCTGACCTTCCTGGGATTCTTTTAGTCCAGTTATGGACCGGATACTTCTGCTAGTATATTTATTTATTTATCTATTTATGCGTGTGTGTGCGTGTTTATTTGTGTTTTTGTTTGAAAGAGAGAGAGAGAGAGAGAGAGAGAGAGAGTGTGTGTGTGTGTGTGTGTGTGTGTGTGTGTGTGTGTGTGTGTGTGTGTGTGTGTGTGTGTGTGTCCACCGCAGTGTTGTGATAATCACAACAGAAATATACATTTTTATGTGTCACTGCTTCGTTTCGTTTCGTAAGTCTAATTTTCATTCATGCTGGTATTTCGTTCCGTTTCATTTGTCGGTGGTGCTGACACTCGAAGATTCCTAACGCAATTTTTATCATATAAAATCCCGAGACTTTTTCCTTGCATTTCCTTCTCTTGTCAACATAACTCGTTACATTGACATTGCTAGTTTTATCGTAATCGCTGTAAAGCCTTACAGATATATAGCATTCGTCCAAACAGCAACTATTATTTTAAAAATGGAAACAACCTACCGTTAGAATATAGAAAGAGCAACTTAATTCTCCTAGAAATACTGTATATTATAGATGTTGACATTCAGTGTGGAAACTAACTACTTCGGGATGGGGTCTTACATATACCGACAAGAAGGACCTTGCTATGGGATTACCGTTGTTGCTGATGTTGGACAACGTATACATGGAATACTTCGAAGAAATGACATTAAGATCTAGATCATTAAATTTATCATAGAAGCTTTGAGGTGCCCGTGGTGTAATGGTTATCGTCGTAGGAAATGAACACCGCGACACGAGTTCAAATCCTGGACGAGACTGATTTCCTTTCACATTGCACTAATACCCTTGGGAAAGGTATGAATCCAATTATTCTCCCTCCAGCTATGGGTAAATAGTAGGACGGACTAGGTTTTTCAGCCTTGGTGAGGCAACTAGTCTAGGAGAAGGAAAAACTCTGAATTCAAACCTGTTAAACTCCGCTTAAAAATTGACCTTGTGTCATATCCTATCTGAGCGGAGGGGTTGGTAAATAGGATCATAGAAGCTTTGATACATAGATGAGACATTCATTCTGTGGCTTCACTAAGAAGACGTTCGAACAGTAGTGGATCATGTGAACAAAATGTTATATATATTTACCAAAGTTAAAAAGGGAATGAATACCAGCAAGTATATATTAACGAAAGTTAAGGCAATGAAAATAGAAAAAAGAAGCATATGTGATAATATCTGCTTCTGCAGTTCGTTTCATAAGTTACTAAGTCCCCGTCGAGAACTTATGTGGGCAGGATCAAAGCGAGAAGCAGGTTCACACAGAAACGAACAAAAACACAACAACAACTTGTGGTTAAAACGTCAAGGGAGGATGGGGGGCGTGTAACACTTTGTGGATAATTAATTCTAGTTTGAGTTTCGGCTGGCAAAAGATTATCTTAACTAACTGGGTCCGGCTGGTAATGTCGCTGTTCCTTGTTTCTTTGTCCCGGCCCAAACAACTTTCCTGGAACCCAAACTAAGTCTGACTCTTGGACCCAAAATGCACCTGTATATATACAGAATGTTTCATTATTATTTCCGGCTAATAGGACACCCACGAATAAACCCATAACTTTTGGGGGAGTCAGTTCCCTCTTAAAAAACTGGACATAAAATTATTTCCTAGACTGGCCGTCTCCGATACAGGGACAATAAATTCAGACCCTTTTAAGTTTTTGACCAGTACCTGGCAAGTACTTAACACGTCTGCACCCACATGTATAAACATTTTCTTATCTAGATTTACTTAATCTAGTTAATGGGTTTTCCTAACATTTGAAATTTGATACCCAGGCCGAATCTAACTCATCTTGCCACACATATATATGTGTGTATATGAGTGTGTGTATGTAGGTGTGTGTGTGTACACACATGTGCGTGGGCATACATATATACATACACACACACAAACGCGCACACATGTATGGGTGCACACACACACGTGTGTATACATGTATGTGCATATATCCAACTCATAGTGTTACACATGTAGTTTTATGGGTATGGAAGATTTGTTGGCTATTTGTTCGTAGTGTAGTTGTTGTGGAGTTTGTTGCTGATGTCTATTGTGATGATTATGGGATTCGTATCTGACTCCTTTGTTCTTTTCTTACCTCATTGACTCGTTTTCTCCTTTGGGGAAAGCTGCAAGGGAATTAAAGAAGGAAGGAAAGAGACGATGATATCATTTAACTCAAAACTTTATTTTGTGTTTCAGGATTATTCTATGGCGCGGAACGTTTTCCCGAACCAGCAGAAGCAGTCACGTCTCTCAGTCAAAACGCTGAAATATATTAGTCAATCTTGGTGGTAAAAATTCATCGTTTGTCCAGTGAATGTTTTCAGTGAAGTATCCTTAGCCAAAGCGGCTGATAACAGGACACACAACCTGCCGCGAAGTCCAGGACTTGAGGCGAACGTGTGTTACCCTGCCAGCAACCGAGAGAAGGTGGTCCGTCCAATACCATCGGTGAACGCTTAGTGATAGAGGCTTTCCTTTTGGTGCCAGGAAGCCTATCTTTTAGGCATGCGCGGATTTCGTGTCCTGCCAGCGGGCTTCTGGGAACTGCTACATTTTTTGAATTTGGTTATTTGCTTTATTATTTTGTTTTTATTAATCCCTACGGTTTAACCACGCTGTAAAAACTTATTCATTAGATTAATTACAAAGTATTTCTAAAAAGTGTGGAATTGAATATTTTACAGAAATTCTATTTAATTAAGTTACAGTCGTACTGAAAATATACTACACCTAATAAAAAAACTAATAACAAAGAACGGAAAAATTACTACGAGTAATCCCTGTATGTAGCTGCAAACCGAATAACGAATGTCCTCTTAAAGGTGAATGCTTAACAACAAATCTTGTTTATAAAGCTACTGTAAAAAGTCAAGATGGATACAACGTGATTTATGCAGGAACAACAGAAATACCATGTAAGAAGAGATTTTTTAACCTTAGAGCATCTTTAAAAGAAAAGATATTTTGCTAAGTGCACGTAATGTAGATATGAACGATAAAAAGTAAAACCTATCAAACTTTCCTAACTAAATAAACAACCAGTCGGCTGGGGATGTAGAATACACCGACTGCATCTCTGCAGAGGAGTAAGACTCCATCAACGAATGACCTATGGTTCCAGCTGGACCAGTAGAATACACCGACTGCATCTCTACAGAGGGTTAAGACTCCCCAACAAGTGACCTGTGGTTCAGTTAGCTGGACCTGTAGAATACACCGACTGCATCTCTGCAGAAGAGTAAGACACCATCAACGAGTGACATGTGGTTTAGTCAGCTGGACCAGTAGAAGAAATCGACTGCATCACTGCTGAGGGGTACGACTACCCCAACGAGGGCCCAGTCGGCTGGGACAATAGAATATACCGACTGGATTTCAACAGAGGAGTAAGACTCCGTCCTCCAATGAGGGTCCTGGATTTAACACTAGACTGCATCTGATGGTGAAGCTCCATTTTAATTCTTTTGATAATGTGGTGTACTCCTTTCATCGTCATTACTCCCAGATCAACTTTGACCTGGTGGGGTAGTACCAGTATGAGCTCCACATAAAGAACTGTTTAACCATTTAACTGTGTGCAAGCAAATGACTGGTGTTAAGATGAATCATTAGTGTTACATAGCAAAACTTGAAACCATCTATGTGTAATCGAATGAATAATGTTGAATAAAATTATTAGTGTTAGATAGTAATGCTAAAAATCTCTTTACTGTGTCCAAGCAAATAATAAATACCAAATAGAATTGTTCATGTTTGATTGGAATACTGTAATATAATGGCCGAGGGATTTCGTTTTATGGTTTTGGGTTTAGTTAGGCTGAGAACCTTTCGGCTCAGTGCATGGGTTACTTAGGTGCAACATTAACGCAGGTGTTCACGCGCGCGCACGGGTGGAACAGACGTGTCACTCAGAGATGTCACAATAGCCCGATATGGGAAACAGAGTTACAGAGTGCGGGTGACGTCACGCACCGGAAGCGCGCGGAGGATTTGGGGAGATTTTGAAAAAGTCAGTGAGTTGAGTTGAGGACTGCCTCGGAAGAAGTCGGCAGACTTTCGCTTGCTCGCGGAGGCCTTGGGTAGGTGTCGCACGAGATGGGGGGCAGATGAAAAAGCCAGGATAGAAAGATTGTGCTTCTCTCTCCTTATGTCGAAAAACCTTTAAACTCAAAGGTAATAAAAAGTTTCGTACCTGAACTGAGAAGTCGTAAGTGTTTTTCGTGTTCGAGATCCCTATGTTCTATATATATATATGAACATCCCATGTACATTTCGCATATTCATGTATATGGCAATGGTACAATACCTGAAATTATTTAACAATGTGCAAACAAATGAATTCTGACATGCCTAATTTGTTACTAACAAATTATTCGTTTACAAATCAAATATACCAATGAACCTGATTTAGCATTAAATAACCAACAAGGTTTGATATGCCGTAAAATATAACCAACCAATCGAATTGAATAAAAGTAGTACAAAGCAAATGAGACGGGCTCAAAAAATTGTATTAAATGTTAAACTATAGTTTCGCCAAAGAAGATATCTACTGAATAAGAATTCTGAATTGATTCATATATGTAGACATGTAAACAAGCGTTTTTTGTTTTGTTTTTTTAGTACCTCCAAACTGGGAAAAAACAGATAAGTCGATATACCTGTACACCGAACTTACTATTTTTATGCATACATATATAATTATATTTTACTTATATTTTATTGGCGTCAACTGCGGCTGTTGCTATCTTCAAGTTAATAGGTGGAAGTATGATAGGAACAGTCAGAAGGATATAAACTAGAGGGCAATTTAACTTCTTCAACATTTTTTTCTAATGCGTAAAAAGAATCTAATGATCGAGGAAATCTGAAACTACCAGTTGTGAGAATACCCACCTCTACAGCTCGTTGCGTAAGTTACTAACTCCACGTCGAGAACTTATGTGTAGCCGGATCGAGCGAGAGGCAGGTTCACAGGGAAAAGAACAAAAACACAACAACAACTTTGTGGTTAAAACGCCAAGGGAGGATGGAGAGCGTGTAACACTTTGTGGATAATTAGTTCTAGTCTGAGTTTCGGCTGGCAAAAGATTATCTTAACTAACTGGGTCCGGCTGGTAATGTCGCTGTTCGTTGTTTCTTTGTTCTGACCGAATCAACTTTCCTCGAACCCAAACTAAGTCTAACTGCTAGGACCCAAAACGCACCTGTATATATACAGAATGTTGCATTATTATTTCCGGCCAAGGGACACCCACGAATAAACCCATAACTTTTTGGGGAGCCATTTCTCTCTTTTAAAAACATGAACATAAAAATATTTCCCAGCCTGGCCGTCTCCGATACAGGGACATTAAATTCAGACCCTTTTAAGTTTTTGACCCGTACCCGACAAGAATTTAACACTTACCCACACCCGTGGCCATTTGTATAAACATTTTCTTATCTAGATTTCCTTAATCTAGTTAATGGGTTTTCCTAACATTTGAAATTTGATACCCAGGCCGAATCTAACTCATCTTGTCACATATATATGTGTGTATATGTATGTGTGTGTGATTGTGTGTGTGTAGGTGTGAATTTGTGTGCACACACATGTGCGTGGGCGTATATATATACACACACATGCACACATGTATGGGTGCACACACACACACGTATATATACATGTATGTGCATATATCCAACTCATAGTGTCACACAGTGAAATGTTGGTTATTAAACCCCACACTGAAACTGTACTAAAGTAAAAGTACGATCAAAATACTTTGACATTGTAGCAGGAGTACTACACAGAATACACAGAATACTTTGACATTGTAGCAGGAGTACTACAAGGGGACACACTGGCCCCGTACCTCTTTATCATTTGTCTAGACTACGTACTTAGAACATCGATTGACAAAATCAAAGAGAATGGCTTCGAACTGACGAAGAGAAGGAGCAGAAGATACCCCGCAACAACAATTACCGACGCCGACTACGCCGATGACATAGCGATACTGGCAAATACACCTGACCAAGCCGAAACACTTCTGCATAGTTTGGAACGAGCAGCAGCAAGCATAGGCTTCCATGTTAATGCACACAAAACGGAATATATGTGCTATAACCAAACGAGGGACATCTCCACTCTAGAAGGAACCCCACTTAAACTAGTAGACAAATTCACGTACCTAGGAAGCAGCGTCGAATCAACCGAAAAGGACATCGAAACGAGGTTAACGAAAGCATGGACAGCTATCAATAGGCTATCGATTATATGGAAATCAGACCTAACCGATAAAATGAAACGCAGTTTCTTCCAGGCAGCGGTCACATCGATACTGCTATATGGATGCACTACATGGACGCTAACAAAACGGCTGGAGAAGAAACTAGATGGCAATTACACAAGAATGCTGCGTGCAATCCTGAACAAGTCCTGGCTGCAACACCCCACAAGACACCAACTGACGAACCAGACATGCAGGACACTGCTGGAGAAGCAGAGATGAACTCTTAAGAGATGTACTCTTATGGATCCCCACACATGGCCGCGCAAAAGCAGGACGACCAGCTCGAACGTACATTCAGCAGCTATGTGATGATACGGGTTGTTGTCCTGAAGACCTACCTAGGGCGATGAACGATAGGGAGGAGTGGCGAGAGAGGGTCAGGGATATCCGTGCTGCCAGCACGAGATGATGATGATGATGATGATATATTCTTGGACAAAACGAAACAGGCAGTGAAAAACTAAACAATTTTTTTTTTATTATTGTCCCAGATTTTAATAAAACTTGAATAGCTTTAAGACACACAGAGGAAAAGATCATTTTCTTTGGTTGTTGTTAAAATTCTCTTAGTTGTTGCGAAAAGTAATTCTTTTCTAAAAAGATTTTCAAAAATATCAAAAAATACTAAATTTCTGAGAGTTTTCTTTCCTTGATTTGTGTTACCTTTTTACGAACAAAGCAAATATGTAAACACAACTAAAAAGAGACGGACTCGAGATGTACAAGAAAACAATTAGGTTTATTCAAACACAGGCAGAGATATGCATCTATTTACCAGGAAAAGAAGCTGTTTTAACTTTATGTGCAACCCTCAAATACACGTCCATGTGTGTCATGGCAGATTTTAAGTCTTCTTCTCGGCATTTACTCGGTTGCTGAGCCAATCTGTCATGGATAGACGGGAATTTTAAAAATCAGAGTCCATGCATGCCATAATGTCCGGGTGTTTTCCAAAGTTGTACTTCTCAAGTATTGCTCTAAACGAGTCCATTTGTATGTCAGCCCGAAGTTTTCTTCAGGTCCTTTTAATATTTTTTCATATTATTTATCCTTTCAGTATTTCTATAATGTTCTTTCTATTTCCGTATTTCACTTCAAAACGGTCGTGATTCCTTTGCATCCGATTCTTCTTTTGTACTTGTGTTGGTAGAATCTATTATTTTAGTCGTTGTGAGTTTTTCACACAAATTATAACCGTTGGTTTTCGCTGAAGTCCAAAGGTGAGATTTTTAAGCTTTCTTCTTATATACAGCCTCGGGAACGCCATCTAGCGATCACTTGTAGAAATTCTTTGGCCGACAAGGCCTGCTTACATTTATTCAAAACCCGTCTGTCAAATGAGTGACCTTTTGATTTTTTGACCTGTGTAAACTTTTTTTCGTTTAACCTTATCCGCTACCTCACTTCCACCACCAACCTATCTTCAGGGAAGCATAATTCACGCAATAAACTTCAAACTTATTGTTGACACGGTAGTTGAAAAGACAATACCTATACAAGACCAATCTGGTAAAAACAACTTTTGTCAACAACAGTAAAATTCAACTTTCTCCAGGATGAAAAAATAACAGATTGGAAAATCCGAATAAATGTTACAAATATAAGTGGAAAAGTCAATAAAACCAGACAACAGATTTAATTGATATTTCGTCTTTATTTACCCAAAGACTTCACCAGAATGTTGGAAACCACATGACGTTAGGCAAAAGAGGAAACACTGTCGCTACGCTCCAGCGTATATATTCTTTTGATACTCAGATTTTTTTCCTTCTGTCATTCTTTTTATTTTTATTTTCTTTTTCTTTCTGTCTTTCCCTCTTTTTATCTATTTCCTTTTCTGCCTACAGTTATGTAGTCGCCAACATTCTTCGGATAAATAAAGATGAAGTCTTTGTGAAATAACGATGAAATATCAAAAGAATCCGTTGTTTTATCCTCATTTCTCCAGAATATATTTGTGATAGCTTTTCCAAGATATGAACTGTACAACTTAGTTACTGAATTTGTTTTACACAGAAAATATTCTGAGCAAACTTTCAAATCAAAGTTTTTAAAAAGGCAATTTTTTCCCAAACGCAAAACAGCTTTGAATTTAGAAACTTTGATATAGCTATAATTCCCTTACTATATTTTTTCTTGTTTTATTGTAGAACAAAATACACTTTGTTAATTTTATACTTAAAGCACGCGGTTTTCATTCCAACACAATTTTCTTCTTAAAAAATTTCCTTTTTTCTTCAGTTCATTCATGTAAGAGATATACGAGGATCATTAAATAAGTTTCCAGACTTTTTTCGTATGGGCACTTTTATTGATAGTACACACATGAAACTCTACTCCTCTCCGAAGTAATCTCCTCCGGCTGCAATGCACTTGTTGTACCGTTCCAACAAAAACGACAAGGCTCCATGGAAGTCCTCTAGTGTGAGCGTGTCAATGACTTTCGTCACAGCCTCTTTCATCTCAATTCTCTCATAACGACAGCCTAAAAGATTAGGGAATAACCAAAAGTCACAGTGAGCAAGGTCTGGACTATAGAAAGGGTGAGGAACTGTCTTGAGGCCCATCTTGGTCAAATAGTCTGTGACAAGGATGGAGTTGTGGACTGGTACATTATCCTGGTGGAAATGCCACTGAGCCGATTTGAAGAGTGCTGGCCTCTTACGACCGAATCTCTTCCTGAACTCCCTTAAAACCTCAACATAGTAACCCTAACCCTCTGGTCAATCAACTGTGGTGTATTGACTTGCTTACTCCTCCCACACCTCTCATTATCCCTCACAGACTCCCTGCCTTCCTTGAATCTCTTATGCCACTCAAAAACCAGTGCTCCATTCATGCAAGATGCTCCAAAAGCAGTCTGAAGCATTCCATACGTTTTTGTGGCGTTTTTTCCAAGTTTAAAACAGAATTTTATTGCATGTCGTTCTTCTAAAATGTCCTCACGTCCAGATTGCATTTTTTGAAATTCACCAGCTGTGACAATCAGGCTTTAGTAGGGTGTATTCCAATTGCTGCTGTAGCTGTTCATTTGAACCTGAAATCATAAAAATTGGTCAGTCATCTCATAAGATGTATAACAATAACATAGTGAATTTTTAAGAGTCTACGACAATTTTAAATGCCTGTATAAAAAATTCTGGAAACTTATTGAATGCCCCACGACTGTGATACGTGGCTATTTCTACTGGTTCAGGAAAACATCCCACACCACAGAATATGTGTAAATCCCAAAATAAAGTTTGAGTTTAAAGGTATCCTTGTGTTGTATACTCACAACCAAAATGATATCAATAACAACAGTACATATACAAATGCAGATACAGGCAAATACAAATACAGGAGGACTCAAATACATAGGCGACCCCGTTGTTCAGGTACGAACGTTTTATCAGTTTCTCTCTTCGGTTCTTCGGCACGAGGAGAGAGACACAATTCTTAAAAGTCTTTCGTATCATACTATGCAAACAACACCTCCAACGTTCGGCACATCTCGTGGTGTTTTAGATCTCAATTCATCTTTGTTGATCTGGACCCGAAAAACTTAACCGCCGCCGCAACGGTAGAAAACTCAACTGTCTGCCTCCATGGTCCAATGTCAACTTTCAACTCCATGGTCGGAATTCAACTTCTCAACTCTATGGTCGAACCCCAACTTCTCACCACCATGTTCAGAACTCAACTTCTCAACACTATGGTCGGAGCCCAACCTCTCAACACCCTGGCCAGAACTCAACTGCCGTATTTTTCAAAATCCTCAAATTCTCAGCCCATATCTTCGGGACATGACGTCATCCACACTCTAGCTCCATTTCCTGTCCGGGTTTATTATGACAATGGTGATTGTCATATCCTTTGCGCACGAGCGTAAACTGCACCAATTGACTACACACCTGAACTCTTAACCCGAATAGTTCAAAGCCCAACCAAACTGAATGATAAAATATAATTAATGAAAAATGATTAAAATTTAAAAAAATCATTACTTAATTATATAACTCTTGTCTCTTTCCTTCTGCACTTAATCCTCTTATTGCTTTTACAGATAAAAAGAAGATTACAAGTGAATGAGGTGAAAAGAAAAAAGAATCAGATACGAAACTCAGAACTTCCTAACAAATTCCAACATTAACGTCTAACCAACAATTTACTAACTACTACTACTACTACTACTACAAATAAAAACCCACCTTATTATTCCTCAGTAAACCAATGAAATTTATGACTGGCCAGCGAAGATGATAAAGATTAAAGTGAAAAAAAAATCTTAATTTAAGCCGTTAATCAGAGATGCACGTGTATAAATAAGCGGAAGAAGAAGCGGAAGCATGTGGGCGTTATGAAAGAATATAGGCAGATGCTGGCGGCCGTTGAGTTAGTTAGACACAGGAATGCCAGAGTGAGGGCCAGCTTGCAGACTGAGGGCTGTGGCTCTCAGCGACCCCAGAAATGATGCGGAATAAGTGCTGCTATGGTCAAGAGAAGAACTTGGGTCAATATAGCAGTCTGTCCCTGTCTCCACTCATCACTCACACACCACAGAAACATCGGGAATAAACTGTGAGAGATATATTTTTGTTAAGAAGTGTGTTCGTTCGTTCATTGAAGTTCATTATCTTTGATTATGTTCCCGCTTATATATATATATATATATATATATATATATATATATATATATATATATATATAATTGTTAATATATATGTATATATGTATGTGGGTATACAACAATCAGAAAGGAATTAAAAAAAAAATCCTTAGGAAAATAATGCTTATTACATTGTGGAAATACCTCAAATTATCGAATTTATTTAGTTAATCAGACGCAACCATTTCAGCTTTAATGATTATTCTCTTGCCTCTATCCCCCACTAAAGAATATTTGGTTATATTGTAAAAAATGTCAGGATGATAATTCCCAAAGAAATAAACAAGCTAAGTGAGTCAACAGCTGTAAATGAGATGATATTTGATGTACCCTCGAACTAAAAGCCTTCATTTTAAATTCCTCACATAGCTGGCAGTCCAGTCGGATTGAGTTGTAGAATATACTGACTGCATCTCTGCAGAGGGGTAGGACCCTCCCCTAACGAAGATCCTGGATATGACATTAAACAATCTGGTGGTGATGTTCTAGCTTTGGGGATTTGGAAAATGTAGAGTACCCCTTCATTATCATCGCTCTCAGGTCCACTCTTTCCCAGAGTGAGAGCACCTGAGAGGTAACGATCCATGGGTTAAATAGAACAAACTGTGTGTAAACAAATGACTGGTGTTAAATCATGACTGTTATCTAGCAATATTGGAAACCATCTAACTGTATGCAAAAAGACCTCAGGCTCGTTAAAGAATGTTATCTACAAAATGTGTTTACAGATCACATATATATATTTAATATATATGTGAAAACAGGATTTGGTATCGACTAACCTTCAATGGTTAATATGCAATAAAACAAGATCAAACCAAATCAAACAATTCTTTTGTTTTTACTATTACACACTCTAATGAACATACAATGAGTACTTTTAAATCAATCAATTAATCAATAAATCGATTAAAATGCTGCATATGTGTGCCTCATTACTCAGCTCATAAAGCCAGAGTAAATATATTGGCTTATGATTGATAACTTAGTACACTATCAACCACAGAGATTTTGACAATAGCCAACAAATAGAATTGTCAACAATTTAAAATCAAAAGACCGGCAATTTGATTGGTTTGGTTTTATTTGGTTGGTTTTTATGTCATATCAACAATTGTAGGTTATTTAATGTCAAATCCTCTTTATACAAATATATCAAATATATTTGATTTTCCTTAAGTTGTTTTTACGGCATATCAACTATTGTAGGTTATTTAATGCCAAATCCTGTTTATACAAATGTATTAAATTATATTTAATTTGGTTTGATAGGGTTTTATGGCATATAAACTATTGTAGGTTATTTAATGCCAAATCATTTTAAAACTAATATATAAGATATATATGATTTGGTTAGGTTGGTTTTGATGGCATATCAACCATTGATCCTCTTTAAACACATATCTGATTTGGTTTGATAGGGTTTAATGGAATATCAACTATTGTAGGCCATTTAATGCCAAATCCTCTTTATACATATATATAAACTATATTTGATTTGGCTTGAGTTGTTTTCATGGCATATCAACCATTGTAGCTTATTTAAAGCCAAATGCTTTTTATACAAATATATAGGATTTGGTTTGATTGGGTTTTATGGCATATCAACCATTGTGGGTTATCTAATGCCAAATCTTCTTTATACATATGTATTAGATATATTTGATTTGGTTTGATAGGGTTTAATGGCATATCAACAATTATAGGTTATTTAATGCCAAATCCTCTTTATACATATATATCAAATATATTTGATTTGGCTTGAGTTGTTTTCATAGCATATCAACTATTGTAGTTGTTTTCAAAGCATATCAACTATAGTAGGTTATTTAATGCCAAATCCTTTTTATACAAATATATATAATTTGGTTTGATTGGGTTTTATGGCATATCAACCATTGAAGGTCATTTAATGCCAAATCCTGTTTATTCATATATATTTGATATATATGATTTGGTTTGTTTGGGTTTATGGCATATCAACCATTGAAGGTCATTTAATGCCAAATCCTGTTTATTCATATATATTTGATATATATGATTTGGTTTGTTTGGGTTTCATGGCATATCAACCATTGAAGGTCATTTAATGCCAAATCCTGTTTATTCATATATATTTGATATATATGATTTGGTTTGATTGGGTTTTATGGCATATCAACCATTGAAGGTCATTTAATGCCAAATCCTGTTTATTCATATATATTTGATATATATGATTTGGTTTGATTGGGTTTTATGGCATATCAACCATTGAAGGTCATTTAATGCCAAATCATGTTTATTCATATATATTTGATATATATGATTTGGTTTGATTGGGTTTTATGGCATATCAACCATTGAAGGTCATTTAATGCCAAATCCTGTTTATTCATATACATTTGATATATATGATTTGGTTTGTTTGGGTTTATGGCATATCAACCATTGAAGGTTATTTAATGACAAATCCCTTTTATACAAATATATAAAATATATATTATTTATAAACACATTTTGTTGATAACATTTTTAAATGATTTTCAATTCGTTTTCTTTTTGCTCACAGTTAAATGGTTTCAATTATTTTTATCTAATACAAATAATTCTATTTTTTATTCCACCATTTGTTTTCATAAAATCAAATAGTTTGAAGTATTGCTATGTAACACTAACAACTTAACATCCGTCATTTGTTTGCACACATTTAATTTCAATTATTGCAATCTGACATTAGTAATTCTATTCAATATTAATCCTTTGTTTGCAGGCAGTGAAGTGGTTCCAAGTATTGCTATTTGACACTCATTATTCTATTAAACACTATTCATTCACTGGCACATGGTCAAATGGTTCCAAGTATTGCTATGTGTCACTAACAATTCAATCAAAGATCAGTCTTTTGTTTACACACATTTAAATGATCAAACAGTTCTATTTCTAACAATTCAGTTTAGCATAATCTAACAAAGTTAGATGGCTCCAAGTACTGCTATGTATCTCTAACAATTCAATCAAAGATCAGCCATTTGTTTACACACATTTAAATGATCAAACAGTTCTATTTCTAAGAATTTAATTATAACAAGTCATTTGTTGGTACAAAGTTTAAATGTCAAACAGTTCTATTTGACCCATAGATAAGACCCTATCAGTTGCTACCACTTCGGGTCAAAGTGGACTAGGGAGCAAATAGCAATGAAAGGGTACTCCACATTCCCCAAAGTTTCAGCATTACTGGAGTCTCACCATCAGATAGTTTTGTATCATATCAAGACGCGCATTGGGAGTGGGGGCACAAATACCCCTCCACAGAGATGCTGTCAGTGTATTCTGCAGCCCCAGCTAAATGGGTCAAAATAACAATGAGCAATTTTGTGAGAATAAAATACCATATCTGACAGCATTTTTTTTTTTCTCTGACTCAAAGTATCTTTTAAAATTCCCCTACATTTTATTTGCCATCTGTATGTTTGAAACCCACAATAATCGACCGAAATTAGCTTCCTTGCAATTCCTATTAGCTAAGACTTTAGCGTAACTTTCATGTATTTATTGTTATTATTTAAAAGGCTATTATGCAGATTTGGAGGTGCCCGTGGTGTAATGGTTATCGTCGTAGGAAATGGACACGGTGACACGAGTTCAAATCCTGGACGAGACTGATTGCATTTCACATAGCACTAATGCCCTTGGGAAAGGTATGAATCCAAATATTCTCCCTCCAGCTATGGGTAAATAGTAGGGCAGACTATGTTCTTCAGCCTTGGTGAGGCAGCTAGTCTAGGAGAAGGAAAACTCTGAATTCAAACCTGTTAAACTTCGCTTAAAAATTGACCTTGTGTCATATCCTGCCCGAGCGGAGGGGGTGGTAAATATGATATGATTATGCAGATTAAAAGTGTTTTCATTGATAACATTGATTATATGAATTTCATCATATCTAATAATTGTAATTTATTTCTCTAATTTTTTTTTTTTTTTTTTTTTTTTTGCTTTGCCCTACTGAAATCGGGGTGCGTCTTATACACTCGTGTGTCTTATACACTCGTGCGTCTTATATGCCGTCAAATACCATAAAGGAAGTAAACAGTACTAATATTTATTAATAAATTCATCATTAATCATAATTAAAAATTGACACAAACGATAAAACTTTTATAAACTGGTATAATTATCAGTTTAGTTCGTACTTAAGTTTTTTCTGTGTAACCATATTTATCAACCTCCGTTCTGGTAGGATATGACACAAGGTCATTTTTTAAGCGGAGTTTAACAGGTTTGAATTCAGATTTTTCCTTCTCCAAGACTAGTTGCCTTACCAAGGCTAAAGAACCCAGTCTGTCCTGCTATTTACCCATAGCTGGAGGGAGAATAATTGGAATCATACCTTTCCCAAGGGTATTAGTGCTATGTGAAATGCAATCAGTCTCGTCCAGGATTTGAACTCGTGTCACCGTGTCCATTTCCTACGACGATAACCATTACACCACGGGCACCTCCAAATCTGTATAATTGCCTTTTAAATAATAACAATAAATATATGAAAGTTACGCTAAAGTCTTAGCTAATAGGAATTGCAAGGAGGCTAATTTCGGTCGATTATTGTGGGTTTCAAACATACAGATGGCAAATAAAATGTAGGGGAATTTTAAAAGATACTTTGAGTCAGAGAAAAAAAAATTTCCTACGATTATAACCATTACACCACGGGCACCTCTAGTTTTTTTTTTATGTGTAACACATCCGAATCAGATCAGATATGTTCTGCATAACACTCACTTATTTTTTCTTGTATTTTGTTTATCATAAGCCAATCAAGTCAAGAGCGTTAACGATGGCCAGGACATAGTGAGAAAGATTACGATTTTGTTTTGTTTTGCTTTTGCAGTGCATCACCAAAGAAATGTGCAACAGGATTTTCATCTCACAACACTGAATTAATCTTGAATATTTTAGTTTTTGACGAAAAATAAAACCGAAGGATCTTTTAAATAGTTGTTCCGTATAAATGAGCAGAGTAATAATATTCTCCGCCAAAATAAATTTATTATGACGACTTAACCGAGTTTGAGTCGCCATTAAATTGTACTATATATATATATATATATATATATATATATATAATGTTTCTGGAGTTTTCTTGTCACTTTGAATTTTATATCGATTTCTTTTTCCTCTTTAAACTCAGATATGAAACATACTAAAAAGAATTTAAAAAAAAGAAAAATATGATTTTTTTTGTTTTTGTTTTTGTTTTTCTTGTGCATCATCAAAGAAATGTGCAACAGGATTTTCATGTCACAACACTGAATTAGTCTTGAATATCTTAGTTTTTCACGAAAATTAAAACCGTAGAATATTTTAAATAGTTGTTCCGTATGTATATATATATATATATATATATATATATATATATATATATATGTGTGTGTGTGTGTGTAATGTTTCTGGAGTTTTCTTGTCACTTTGAATTTCATACCAATTTCTTTTTCCTCTTCAGACTCGGATATGAAACATACTAGAAAGAAAAAAAGAGAAAGAAAAATACTATTTAGTAGAGTTCATTGCATCAGGTAATTAACAAAATAAAACAGTCATTTAGCAGTCATGAGACAAGACAGCAGATATGTGTGTTTTTCAGCTTCAATATTCGTTTAGATATAAACACACAATCTCAACACATTACAATCTTTAAAATATGAATTATTTCCAAGAAGTTAAACAACTAAACACGTTTTTATAATCTTTCTAAAGATCACAATCCAGTCCATATCCTTCTTCAAGTTTAAACTTTAGGTCAAATGGTGCAAGTTGATGGGGATAACTTTTTTTAGCTATGCAAAGCAGATAATGGTAAATACAGGAAAGAAATGATGGCAAATATTCTAATGAGATACTTGCCCATTCGGCTGGGGCTGTAGAATACACCGACTACTTCTCTGCAGAGGGGTAAGACCCTCCCGCAACGAGTGTCCTAGATATGACACTAAACAATCTGATGGTGAGGTTCCGGCAATGCTAGAGCTTTGGGGAATGCAGAGTACCCCTTCATTGCCATTGCTCCCAAGTCCACTCTGGCCCGGAGTGGTAGCACCTGATAGGGCCCTATCTATGGGTTAAATAGAACTAACAGCATACTTATGCAAAACTGAATTGTTTGATTAAACTGAATAGCTTGAAATAGAAAGGTTTTTGACAATTAAACTGTTCTTACATTTAAGCTGCGTGTTTATGCTTAACTGAATTATTTGATATAGAACTGTTTTTCGACATTAAAACTGTATTTACACTTAACTGAATTGTTACATATAACTGCTTGAATAGTTTGAAATGGAAATGTTTTTGACAATTAAATTGTGTACTTATGCTAAACTGAATTGTTTTAAATAGAACAGATTACTTTCATAAAAATGGATTTGGCGTTAAATAACCTACAAAGGTTGATACGCCATAAAACCCAACAAACCAAACCAATCTTATGAGATCCTATTTACCAACCCCTACGCTCGGGCAGGATATGACACAAGGTCAATTTTTAAGCGGAGTTTGACAGGTTTGAATTCAGAGTTTTCCTTCTCCTAGACTAGTTGCCTCACCAAGGCTTAAGAACCTAGTCTGTCCTACTATTTACCCATAGCTGGAGGGAGAATAATTGGATTCATACCTTTCCCAAGGGAAATGTGAAATGCAATCAGTCTCGTCCAGGATTTGAACTCGTGTCGCCGTGTTCATTTTCTGCAACGATAACCATTACACCACGGGCACCAATCTAATGAGATGCACATTCAAAACATTACGTATAACAGAAGTCATTTTATTTTCATATATTCAGTTGGTATGAATTATAATATTGTGCAAATTTCTTTGCTTAATCAAAAAAAATAGTCGAAAGGCACCTGTTCAATAAGAAATATAGAATGACTTGCATTTAATGCATAGCCACAAATAGAATGTTTTGATTCATATGGGTAGATTGGGTTGGTAAGGTTTTATGGCATATCAACCGTTATAAGTTATTTAATGCCAAATCGAATTTATACATATATACTAAATAGATATGATTTGTAAGCGAATAGTTTGCGGATAAATTTTTTAAACGAGCCGGAGCTCATTAATTTGTATATAGTTAAGTGATTTCAATTATTGTATAATACTAATAATTTAATTTAATAACAGCCATGTGATTGAATACAGTTAAATGGTTATACAAATGATTTGTAAGTGGATAACTTGGTAATCTTTTTCAAATGAATCATAGCAGATTTGTTTGTACTCAAGTATTGTTATCGCTTACGTATAGTTAAGAAGTTTCAAGTATTGATATATATATATCTACCAACCTCTCCGCTCGGGCAGGATATGACATAAAGTCAATTTTTAAGCTGAGTTTAACAGGTTTGAATTCAGAGTTTTCTTTCTCCCAGACTAGTTGCCTCACCAAGGCTGAAGAACCTAGTCTGTCCTACTATTTACCCATAGCTGTAGGGAGAATAATTGGAGTCATACCTTTCCCAAGGGTATTAATGCTATGTGAAATGCAATCAGTCTCGTCCAGGATTTGAATTCGTGCCGCCGTGTCCATTTCCTACGATGATAACCATTACACCACGGGCCCCTCCTTTCAAGTATTGCTATATAACCCGAACAATTTTATTTAATATCAATTACTTGTTTCGCCATTGGTCCGGGAGACTTGGGTTCAATCCCAGGTCCCGTCATGCCAAAGACTTTAAAAATGGTACTTAATACCCCTTTGCTTAACACTCAGCATTATAAGTTACGTATCAAGGGTAATGTGGAGCAATCCAAGGAAAGGGGTAGCACCCTCCCCTACACCTCGGTGCAGTAGCTATCGAAAAGGGAGCCTTCGGGTCACCCTCGACTATGGTCACCAACTTTACTACTTATTTGTTTTGCATCGAGTAAAGTGGTTTCAAGTATTGCTCATACAAATAGTTTTATTTGCACACAGTTAAATGGTTTCAAGTATTTCTATCTAGCACAAAAATTCTATTCAACACAATTCATTTACTTGCATACAGTTAAATAGTTCCAAGTATTGCTATATTAAACCAATAATTCAGTTTTTGCTCATAGTTAAATGTTTTCAAGCATTCCTATCAAACACAAATAATTCTATTTAGTATCACTCGTTTGTTTGCACACAATTGAATGGCTTCAGTTATTGCTATCTAATACTAATAGTTTTATTTGCACACAGTTAAATGGTTTCAAGCATTGCTATGTAATACTAATAATTTGATTTAACATCAGTCATTTGTTGGCACACATTTAGATGGTTAAGCAATTCTATTTTATCCATAGATGAGACATGATCAGGTACTAGCATTCCATATTCCCTAAAGCTCCAGGTCTAGAACCACACTAACAGATGCAGTTTAGTGTCATACGTAGGACACCAGCTCTACACAAACTGTAGATGGGACCCTAACAGATATGACCACTCCAGGTCAGAGTAAACCTAGGTGTAATGACAATGAAGGAGTACTCCACATTCCCCAGACCCCAAGAACTAGAGCCTCACCATTAGTGTAGTTTCATTTTCAGGACATTCGTTGGTGGGGTCTTACTCCTCTGCAAAGAAGCAATTGATGTATTCCACAGTCCCAGTCGACTAGGTTGATAAATATGGAATCGTCAATATGGATATTTGTTGGCTATTGTCAAAATCTCTGTATTTGATAATGTACAAAGTTATCAATCATAAGCCGATATATTTACTCTGGTTTTATGAGCTGAGTAATGAGGCACACATATGCAGCAATTTAATCGATTTATTGATTAATTGATTGATTTAAAAGTACTCATTATATGTTTATTAGAGTGTGTCATAGTAAAAACAAAAGAATTGTTTGATTTTGTTTGATCTTGTTTTATTGCATATTAACCATTGAAGGTTAGTCGATACCAAATCCTGTTTTCACATATATATTAAAAATATATATGTGATCAGTAAACACATTTTGTAGATAACATTCTTTAACGAGCCTGAGGTCTTTTTGCACAGTTAAATGGTTTCAAATATTGCTAGATAAGTTATAATTTAACATCAGTCATTTGTTTGCACACAGTTTGACAGTGGACCTGGGAGCAATCACAATTAAGGGATGCTCCATATTCCCTAAATCTCCAAGTCTGGAGCCTTGCAATCAGATGGTTTAATGTCATATCCAGAACACACGTTGGAAGAGGTGTCTTACCCTTCTGCAAAGATTCAGTATGTGTATTCTACAGCCCCAGCCGACTAAGCTGATTATAATGTGTCATTTGAGTTACTTCTGAATGACTTTTACAAGTCGTATGCTTGTCACCATTTCCTTTTTTCCCCCCACTTTTTGGGGGGCTTGTACTATAGAATAAAAAATAGATCCTGCAATTAATTTAATGTGAATTGTATGCCTGAAGAAGGTTGGAGAAAGGATTAACAAAATCATTGAAACAGAAATAAAAGCAATAAAAGAATTATCTTAATTGTGATAATACACCGCCGGCTGATCGCCACTATCTCAACCACCCAAAGTATTCATGGCCATCAGATCGTCTAGAGGTTTATCTCATCTCCGGCCAGGGGTATTTCAACTACACAGCCGAGGGGGTGAAAGAAAAGAGAACAAACCAACACGGACTTGGGTTAGCTACAAGCGCAAGAAGGGAGAAGTTTGTGACACTTTTGTGCAACTCTCCGTGAATCTGCACACTATCTCGAGCGTGTATTCGAGCAAAATTCCCATAAAGCCACAAAGACTCACTTTCTCACGTTGGCCAACCCGGCGTCTCAGTCCACAAGTTCTAGCAGCCGCCTTCCTCGACCGTCAGCTTCCCCCGACTTCTGTCGACTGGTCTGTTCTGTCCACTTCTCTGTTCTGCCTCCTTCTAACGACTGCCCTGTTCTCTTGTGTCGACTGGTCTGTTCTGTCTACTTCTCTGTTCTGTCTCCTTCTAACGACTGCCCTGTTCTCTTATGTCGACTGGTCCGTTCTGTCTACTTCTCTGTTCTGTCTCCTTCTAACGACTGCCCTGTTCTCTTATGTCGACTGGTCTGTTCTGTCTACTTCTCTGTTCTGTCTCCTTCTAACGACTGCCCTGTTCTCTTATGTCGACTGGTCTGTTCTGTCCACTTCTCTGTTCTGCCTCCTTCTAACGACTGCCCTGTTCTCTTATTTCGACTGGTCTGTTCTGTGCCCTTGTCTCTTCTGTCGACTGGTCTCTTCAGTCCACTTCTCTGTTCTGCCTCCTTCTTACGACTGCCCTGTTCTCTTATGTCGACTGGTCTCTTCTGTGCCCTTGTCTCTTCTGTCGACTGGTCTGTTCTGTCCACTTCTCTTGACTGACTCCTTCTCTGTTCTCCCTGGGACCTTCCAGTCTCCTGGGAGATCTCACGCGCAAGCCCTTTGAGTGGGTTTAACGCCAAAACAGACAAAGGAATCTTCAGACTGGCACTTATCCGCACCCTCAGAAATGAATGCCACCCATTGTGTCACTTAATGATAGAAACAACTTTTGAAATGTACATTTCTGGTCATGGTAATTAAATTTACTATCTAATTCCTTTACCTAAAAAAGAAAAGGAAATGTATACATATATCCTTGCCCTTGAGGTTATAATGATTACATGGATGCGTATTTCCAATCCTCCTGAGAAGACGTGGTCCTGGAGGTGACCTGTGTCCTCTGTAAAGAGTACGGATGTTATTTGCAAGACACATTCGGGTTAATTGACCGCGCAATTACTAGTTAATTTGGCGTTACTTGCGTGCGATGTGAGTTGCTGGCTCAGTGGTAGAGTTTTTGTTCTGCACTCTGTAGTCACTGGTTCGATCTCCCGTGGTGGGGATCACGGTATACGCTGCTAATGAGACCTAATAAGGTCGAAACAGTTGTCAAGTGTTTTCGTATGTCGTGCAGAAATGTTCGTCGGATTTTCTGGTCATGGTAATTCAATTCACAAATCTTAAAATGATAATGAATAATCTCAAAATTTAAATGAATCTATTCATTAAAAAGAAATTATCTTTTGGTCTTTCATAGATGCAAACAAATACCTGGTTCTGCTTTTAATCTTTCAATAGATTTTTCTGATAAATAATGCTTGTTAAGAATATTTCAATAATATATATATATATATATATATATATATTAGAGATTCTTTACAATCACCATAATTGACCTGAGTTATATTGTTTAAATCTATTGTCCTTAAAAAAACATATCCGAGAACGTGTGATAAAAAATAAAGATTGAAACTTCCAATTCTTTTAATAGTAAAATCTCAATGAAAACGTGTATATTGTGGAACTGCTTAGAATAAAATATTTAGACAAGGAGACTTTAGTTAAGGTTTGGTTTCTTTGTTTAATGGCATATCAACCTTTGTAGGTTATTTAATGCCAAAGCTATTCTCCTAGAAGAACATTAGTTCTACTATTTAACCCATAGCTGGGAGGATGAGGGAGTTCATACCTTTCCCAAGGGGATTTGCCCGAAAGTAAATGTACAAGTAATAGCGCGACTGGAGTACGAACTCGCTTACTACGATTTTGCAGTCCATCGTTTTAATCATTACACCACAAGGACACCCCGTTCAGTTAAGGTTTTGTCCAGATGAATGTGTGTCGTTTAAAAACAACATAAAACCAGTCCTTATACTTTAGAAAATAGACTTGATCGTGAAGAAACTATTTGTTTCAGTGTCACCAATTTTGTACTTTCAGGGTCCTTTTTTCACATTTAATGAAATTAATTCTTTATCAATTCTTTTCAGAAAAATTCTTCAATAGTTTCCCTTAAAAATGCTAACAAAATTAATCCAATTAATTTTGTGCCAGTTTAAAAAAGTACAATTTGTGAAAGCGAAATATGGAATAATTATTGAAACGTTTGGTTTTTTAGTCTTTTCTTGACCCCTCCCTGCCAAAAAAACAAAACAAAAAAAAAACGCGATCAATCTAAATTTTCATGATTAGCTCAATCATTCAAGCCCCTTTCATTAAAATTCAGCCCAATACGAAAGAGCAAGAAAAGAAACTACAATGATTAGCTTAACGCCAAATACTCCCCCGCCAAAAATATCCGAAGTAATTGGAGTATCTTAATGGCCTCCATCAAGACCAGACCTTATCCCTATTGATTACGCTGTATGAAAACAAAACAAATGCAACTTCCCATCCAAATATTGGTTTGCTTAAGACTGCTATTATGGAAGAATGGAATAAAATGTTTGAAGAATTTATTCTGAAAGTATGTAAAACGTTTCAAAGTTGTGTTGATACAATAATTGAAAAAAAATGTCGGCCATGTGGAGTAAATTTACTGTTTCGTGTTTATCTACTAATTTCGTGGTTTATTTTTTAGAATTAAAATTAATCTTGTTTTATATTAGAGTCGTTTATTATTATACTTGAACCGGACATTGGTCTAATGGTTAGAGTGTTCGCCAATGGTCCGGGAGATCTGGGTTCAATTCCAGGTCGAGTCATACCAAAGACTCAAAAAATGGTGCTTGGTGTTACCTTGCTTAAGACTCAGCTTTATAAGGTTCGGATTAAGGGTAAAGTGGAGCAATCCAGGGAAAGGAGTAGCACCCTCCCCTACACCTCGGTGTAGTAGCTATCGAAAAGGGACACCTTTGGGTCACCCTCATCTCAGGTCACCAACAACAACAAATTATTATACTACTAAAATATTTCCTGTACAAAAATTACTTTTTTTCCAAACCTGTTAGAAATAATCATATTGAACTTTGAAAAAGTAATTTTTAATCCAGAAATATATTGATACCTAAGAAAATCAGGATCACGAGAAATAATATGCTCAAACTCCATGTATGACAAACTTCCTTTTTCATCCAAATCTCCTTCTTCCATCACCTGAGAAATAAAAAGAAAAATATATTTTCATTGTTCTCTTCTTACAGGGAATGAATATATTGAAATATATACAGTTATTTATGTTGTTATCAACTTTGACCTTCTCATAGACCAGGAATGCTTGACTTATTTGCAAATCAAACTGTAATATAATGGCCGAGGGATTTCGTTTTATATATCTTGCCTTTGGGTTTAGTTAGGCTGAGAACATTACGCTTAGCGCATGGGTTAGTTAGGTGCAAACGTGAGCGCAGGTGTTCACACGCGCGCGGAGCGGACGTGTCATTCAGAGATGTCAAAATAAAAATCCCAGATAGAGGATGTGACCAGAGATGTGAGTGACGTCACGAACCGGAAGCGTGGGCTGAGATTTGAGAAAAGTCAGTTAGTTGAGATTGAGACCTGGGCGAGGCCAGACGAATTTGTGCGCTACGGGCGCCGCATTTGATGGGGTGGGGCAGATGAAAAAGTCACCATAGAAAGATTGTGCCTCTCTCCTTATGTCGAAAAACCTTTTAACTCAATGGTAATAAAAAAATGTTTCGTACCTGAACTAAGAAGTCGTAAGCGTTTTTGTGTTTCAGGATTCCTATGTTATATATATATATGTTATATATGAACATTTTATGAACATTATATGTACGTTTCACATATTCATGTATGGGTATGTTACAAAACTACCCTCTAAAAAAGTGAACAAATTTTTTTCTTAAAATAAGATGAATATACCTACATACAAGAAAAGAGATACTTACTTCATATTTCGGATCAAAACAAAATGCACTGAGAGAGTGGTCGTGGTGTTATGGCTTCCGTCGTAGAAAATGGACACGGCGACACGAGTTCAAATTCTGGACGAGACTGATTGCATTTCACATAGCACTAATACCCTAGAGAAAGGTATGAATCCAATTATTCTCCTTCCAGCTATGGGGAAATAGTAGGGCAGACTCAGTTCTTTAGCCTTGGGTAGCCAACTCGTCTAGGAGAAGGAAAACTCTGAATTCAAACCTGATAAACTCCACTTAAAATTGACCTTATGTCATATCCTGCCAATGCGGAAGGGTTTATATGTACGTGGATCATTAAATAAGTTTCCAGCCTTTTTACATGGGCATTTTTATTGATAGCACACACATAAAACTCTAGTCCCCTTCGAACTAATCTCCTCCGGCTGCAATGCACTTATTCTACCGTTCCAACAACCTCTGGAAGGCACCATGGAAGTCCTCTTGTGTGAGCATGTCAATGACCTTCGTCACAGCCTCTTTCATCTCCTCAATTGTCTCATAACGGCAGCCTTTGAGCTTAGGGAATAAGCAAAAGTCACAGGAACCAAGGTCTGGACTATATGGAGTATGAGGAACTTTCTTGATGCCTATCTTGGTCAAATAGTCTGTGACAAGGATGGAGATGTGGAATAGTGCATTGTCCTGCTGGAAATGCCAATGACCCGATTTGAAGAGTGCTGGCCTCTTCCCTAGGAATCTCTTCCTGAACTCCCTTAAAACCTCAACATAGTAACCTTAACCCTAACCCTAACTTTTTGACCAATCAACTCTGGTCTATTAACTTCCTTACTCCTCCCACACCTCTCATCATCCCTCACAGACTCCCTGCGTTCCTTGAATCACTTATGCCACTCAAAAACTGATGCTCGATTCATGCAAGATGCTCCAAAAGCAGTCTGAAGCATTCCATACGTTTCTGTGACCTTTTTTCCAAGTTTAAAAAAGAATTTTATTGCATATCGTTCTTGTAAAGTGTCGTCACGTCCAGATTGGATTTTTGAAATTCACCAACTGTGACAATCAGGCTTTAGTAGGGTGTATTCCAATTGCTGCTGTAGCTGTTCATTTAAACCTGATATCATAAAAATTGGTCAGTCATCTCATAAGATTATATAGCAATAACATAGAGTCTACGACAATTCTAAATGCCTGTATAAAAAAGTCTGGAAACATATTGAATTCACCACGTATATATATATATATATATATATGTTTATGTAAAAATCATTTGTTTCATATTCATCGTCTAAATTTTGGAATAGAATTTTTATCACTTTGAATATTCAGACCACTGATTTCATTTCCATTGTTATCCTCACAACGTTTTGGACAATATATCCTTCGGCCTTCTTCAGTTGTATTACATCAAACTTAGGAAGCTACACAGAACCTCGAACTGAACTCTTTATCTCACCCACAGGAGTAGATTGTTTTAATTCCATAAACCATGACTAGATAAGTATTATTTCTTATCTTAGCTGGAGGTGGGATAGAACCAAGAACTTCTTGATGATTTCTCTCAGAAGCACTTTCAGATCAACATTCCTGAGTTCAATAGAATACACCTGAAGATGGCCAAAGGATATATCAGCTGAAACGTTTTGAGTATAATAATGAAGAAGTTAAGTTTGGTTTGGTTTTATGGTATATCAACCACTATTAGTTATTTAATTCCAAATCCATTTTTATACATATCATCATCATCATGTCATGCAATCAGCACAGATTTCCCTGACCCTCTCTTGCCACACTTCTCTATCGTTCATTGCTTCCGACAGGTCTTTAGGAATACATCCCGTAATTGCACAGAGCTGCTGGATGTAGGTTCTAGCTGGTCATCCCGCGTTCGCTCGTCTATGTGAAGGGGTCCACGGGAGTACGTCACTTATGAGTTCATCCCTACTTCTCCAGCAGTGTCCCGCATGTTTGGTTCGTCTAACTTGGATAGTTTTTGTGATGGGTGGTAGGTGGGGTGCTGCCTCCAGGACTTGTTCAATATTGCTCGCAGCATTCTTGTGTAGTTGCCGTCAAGCTTTTTCTCCATGTGTTTAGTTTGCGTCCATGTACTGCATCCATACAGCAGTACATAGTTCTATTTCAAACAGTTTAGTATAAGAATAATTTTATGTTTAATCACAGTTAAATGTCAAAACAGTTGTATTTCAAACAATTCAGTTTAGCATTAATACACAATCTAAATGTCAAACAGTTCTATTTGACCCATAGATAGGGCCCTCTCAGGTGCTACCACTACAGGCCAGAATGGACTCGAGAGCAATAGTAATGAAGAGGTACTCCACATTCCCCAAAGCTCCTGAATTACTGGAACCTCACCATCAGATTGTTTAGTGTCATATCCAGGACACTTGTTTGGGTAGTTTTACCCATCAGCAGAGAAGCAGTTAGTGTATTCTACAGCCCCAGCCGACTGGGCCACCAGGACACTTGTTTCGGTAGTCTTACCCATCTGCAAAAAAGCCGTCAGTGTATTCTACAGCCGCAGCCAACAGGGCTACCCGGACACTTGTTCGGGTAGTCTTACATATCTGCAGAGAAGCAGTCAGTGTATTCTACAGCCCCGGCCAACTGGTCAAACCAATGAAAAAGAAGCCAATAGTCTGAATATTTTAAGTGATGAAAATCATCAGATTTCATCTCAGAAATTTAGGCAAACAAATTAAAATTTATATTGATTTCTCTCATTGTTATTACTTATAATATTCGAACGATTGACTTCATCTTTATTGTTATACTTACAACGTTTCAGGCGATGCGCCTTTCGGCCTTCTTCAGGTGTTCCATGCCAACACACAGAGTTTGAATTCATTTGCTTTGAGGCTGCAGTCTAGCACTCCAGCCATAACGCCATTGAGACTCCCTGCTGCAGATAATTAAAATCGGTATGCTTCTCACTCTGGCCTCCACAACAGGAATATTACCCCAGTTGATTCTTTTTTGTCACATTCTTCTTTGCAAGCAAAATATCCATCCCTTCTACTCGTGCTTATCATATCTTATTTACCAACCCCTCTGCTCAATTTTTAAGCGGAGTTTAACAGGTTTGAATTCAGAGTTTTCCTTCTAGACTAGTTGCCTCACCAAGGCTGAAGAACCTAGTCTGCCCTACTATTTACCCATTGTTGGAGGGAGAATATTTGGATTCATACCTTTCCCAAAGGTATTAGTGCTATGTGAAATGCAATCAGTCAGGTCCAGGATTTGAACTCGTGTCGCTGTGTCCATATTGTCCATATCCTGCGACGATAACCATTACACCACGGCCACCTCCTTCTACTCGTGCTTATAAGTAAGTTGTATAACATGCAACTTTGAAATTTGTCTGAAGCGTGAAGAAATGGTTGTTTTAGTGACACAATTTTACATAGAAATCAGACCTGGACAAACAAACAAACAAACAAACAAACACATAAAGCATCTTTTTGATAAATGTATAAATGACGTGTAATAAAAATCTCAAATCTTACTTTATCCACAACAAAAGACATTTCTTTCTCTGTCAATTCATTTCTTGTCAAACATCTTAATATCTTATTCAAGTCACTTCGGCCGATCTCATTATCCTCATCAAAATCTGCCAAAAAAGTATTGCAAATCAACGTTTCATAAGAAAATCTTAAATTTTAAAATTTTTATGAATAAACATTTTTCAACATCAGAGAAATCTGTTCCATTCATTGGCCTTCATTTTTTTCATGGATATATTTCATATATATATATATATATATATATATAGTCACTCAAAAGATGAAAACTTCTCAGAAGAGTTCTTGATATCTAATTGATAGTGAATATAGTTATAAAATCATAAAACAAACTATTTTTCCACCAACTAAATTTTTTGCATTATTGCACTCACCAGGTTGGCAAATGAAGCCTTGCACAACAAAAAAGTAGTGTGTTTTATGATCTTAGAATTGTATATATATATATATATATATATATATATATATATATATATATATGATATTTACCGTCTTAAGTAACCAAATTTAACTATCATCGTAATTTATTTGTTTTCTAATTCTCTAAAATTATTTTTATATTTCTTATATTAGTAATTATTTTGTATATGTTGCATAAATATTTATAAAAGTACTTATTTTAAATTATATAAAGAAAAAAGTTTTTGTTTTCGGATATATATATATATATATATATATATATATATATATATATATATATATATTGACCGGTTTGTGTTTTTTCTTAATGAAATTATTGCTCTGTAATGTCCATTACATTGAGCTCTTTACCAGGAAAATTTAAATGTTCACTTTTGAATAGTTTTCTTGTCCTGATGGAATTACTCCCAACTCCGGTTTAACTGGACCAAATGATACCTATATATATATATATATATATATATATATATATATATATATATATATATATATTACTTATCTATCTATCTATCTATCTATATAAATTATTGTTATTTTTATTATTATTATTATTATTATTATTATAATATATATATATATATATATATATATATATATATATATATATATATATAAAATCTTTTCTGTCTAGGGTAACCAAATTTAACTGTCATTGTAATTTATTTATTTTTCTCTTCTCTGAAATAATTTTTGATATTTCTCATGTGAGTAATTATTTAATATATAAGTGTTTATATAAGCAAGTAAAAGCAAAGTTAGCGACCATAGTCGAGGGCGACCAGAAGGCTCCCTTTTCACTAGCTACTACACCGAGGTGTAGAGGAGGGTGCTTCTCCTTTCCCTGGAATGCTCCACTTTACCCTTGATACGTACCTTATAATTGTGAGTGTTAAGCAAGAAGGTATCAAGTACCATTTTTAAAGTCTTCGGTATGACGCGACCTGGGATTGAACCCAGGTCTTCCGGACCATTGGCAAACACTCTACCCACTAGACCAATGAGCCGGTTATTTATATAAGTACTCATTTTAAATTATATGAAGAAAAATAGTTAGTGTTTTAAGATCTTAGAGTTAACAATATACGCTCCCCCAAGAGGGTTGAGTACTCTAGCGAAGGAATACACAGTTGCTAATCGCATAATGCAAAGCTCTTCAAACGAATTGAGCACTCTGGTATCCGGTAAGGTATAAATGTAAACAAACGAAAACTACTACCTAATATCTTATAATTCCCGAGCTGACGTGGTTCGCTTGTTGACTGAGCGCTATTGTTGCGTAGCCATATACACGAATATGGCCATGTGCGAAATAGACATGTAATGTTCATTACTACAGAACATATAAAGAACAGGAATCTCAAAAACACGTAACTACTTCTTGTTCAGGTACGAAACCTTTTTATTAACTTTGAGTTAAAGGTTTCGACGTAAGGAGGAGAGACACAATCTTCTATGCTGTCTTATTCATTTGGCCCCCAACTCGAGCGGCCCCCATCGGGCGCATGTTCGCCTCGCGCCTGCGAGCTCCAAAATCGATCCTTCTCGTTTGGCGTCTAAAACCCGACTCTTTTTTTTCTTCAAATTCTCACACAAACTTCCGCGTGCTTCCGGTGCGTGACGTCACCCGCACCTTGTCACCCAGTATCGTCTCGGACTGTTATGACATCTGAGTGACACCTCCATCTGCTCGCACGCACCCGCGTTAACACCTGCTTCAATCTTACACCCAAACAACCCATGTGCTGAGTCGAAAGGTTCTCAGCCTAACTAAACTCAAAGGCATGAACCGAAATCCCTCGGCTATTTCATAACAGTATCCGGTAAGGTATAAATGTGAACAAACGAAAGCTACTACTTAATGTCTTATAATTCCCTAGCTGACGTGGTTCGCTTGTTCACTGAGCGCTAAGAGACTAAATCTAACGTAAAGTTGAGCGGGGGTTCGATCCCAGCTTCAAGCGCCCTACATATCTAATCACACTGAAGTGTTGTTATACAATGGAACAGTCTGTCTGTGGATGACTATATATATATATATAATCTCTTCTGTCTAGGGTAACCAAATTTAACTGTCATTGTAATTTATTTTCATATTCTTTTACACAGAGTCTGATTTGTACTAGTAATATTTTTTCAGATTGTCAAATGCATATCTTTTACATAATTCCCAATAAATCGTTACATTTGATCACTTATGTTCCTGTTTGTATTCAATTTGAGTTTGTTTATTGTATTTACTCATAATTCATGTCAATGTCTCTTCTCAATTTCCGCAGGCAAAATTTTTATTCAAGTCTCAAGATATAATTTCTTAATACTTGGTATTGACTGCTATTAATGATGCTGTTATATATTGACCCTCGACTGAGCCGTCAATCAAGAGATGCACCTGTGTAAATGAACGGAAGAACAGTGAAAGCAGGCGAGCGTTAAACAATAATATAACCAGGTGCCAGACGGTTCGAGTTAGTTGGAGACAGGATGCCGAAGTGAGAACCAGCTCGCAGAATGAGGGCTGCAAAGCCCTCAGTGACCCACGGTTGAGCAACCCCAGCCATGATGAGGAAGAACTTGGGTCAATATAGCAGTCCGTCCTTGTCTCCGCTTATTTCTCTCACACAACAAAGATCACCTTTTCGAAAATAAATAGAGAGAGATTTATATATTTATAAAGAGGTGTATTCGTTTGTATATTGAAGTTGTTCGTTACCGGTTGATTGTTTCTGCATATATTTGTATATGTATACGAGCAGTTGTATTATGCTACGACTCTTGCTTCTCTTCAGCTACCATATCTCTTCCTGCAATATATAATGCCATAATATCATATTTACCCAACCCCTCCGCTCGGGCAGGATATGACACAAGGTCAATTTTTAAGCAGAGTTTAACAGGTTTGAATTCAGAGTTTTCCTTCTCCTAGACTAGTTGCCTCACCTAGTCTGTCCTACTATTTACCCATAGCTGGAGGGAGAATAATTGGATTCATACCTTTCCCAAGGATATTAGTGCTATGTGAAATGCAATCAGCCTCGTCCAGGATTTGAATTTGTATCGCCGAGTCCGTTTCCTACGACGATAACCATTACACCACGGACACCTCCAGTATAATGCCATAATATTCATCAGTTCAAATTCCAGTTTTAAAAGTGGCTATGTTACATAAGATATTATTATCCCTTTTAAGTTTAATTTTTTTTTTTAAATAAAAAAGAAACTCTCCTCAGTTGTAATAGTTAACTTTTTTACCTCATGGGCCAACTCAAAAACGTTTAATGGCAAATCAAAAAGTAATATGCACATTCCTTACATAAGTAAGTTAGCCGACCGTATTCAACGGTGACACTTTTTAATAGATTCTACACTGAGGTGTAGGGGAGGGCACTACTCCTTTCCTTGGATTGTTCCACTCACCCTCAATCTGTATATCATAATGCTAAGGAGTCATCAAGAACCATTTTTTGAGTCTTTGGTATGACTCAATCTGGGATTGAACCTCGGTCTCCAAGATAATTGGCAAACATTTTAACCAGTGTGCCGATAAAAAATTAAAGATTGGTTTGGTTTCTTTCATGGCATATCAACCTTTGTAGGTTATTTAATGCCAAAGCTATTCTCTTAGAGGAACATTGGTACTATTTAACCTATAGCTGGGAGGATAAGGGGGTTCATACCTTTCCCAAGGGTATTTGCACGAAAGTGAACATAATAGCGCGACTGGAGTACGAACTCGCTTACTACGATTCCGCAGTCCATCGCTTTAACCATTACACCATCATATTATTATTATTGTTATTATTATTATTATTATTATTATTATTATTATAAATAAATAAATGAAAATGAAAATAAAAAAGTTTTTTCTATATTTTCTAAGAAGACGGAAATTCAAAGTATTGCCAGTTTTATGATATAAATATCCAGTCTGGTTGAAAGGGAAACGAAATATTTGCTTTTATATTTTCTGAATGATTTTCGCATTTTTTAACTCAAATTGTCAGTTTATCTATCCTTCTTTTTTCCATGTGATAAATCACGTCATTTTTACTCCAACGATGTTCACATAGCCATTATGGAGAGTCAGAATGAATAGTCAGCTCACAATGTGAAAGTGACGGTGACTTTTTTCCCCTCTTTTTTTTTTTACAATGCATTCAAAAGAGTTTATGGTCAGAATATTATTTAGGTTCAGTGACTGCTATCATTCATCTCAAAGAATCTCTTGACCACAAAGAAGAAAAGTAAATCATATCAGTTTTCAAAGTTTCAAATTTCTATACTTATTCTCAGAAGATATTTCTTGTTTATTGTCAATTTGGTTTGAAGCTAAAAACAGGCATGTGTTTGGTGTGGTTTATTTTAGTCTTATGGCATATCAACCATTGTAGGTCACTTAATGCCAAATCCTTTTCATACATATATTACGTATGAAATCTAAACACACTTTGCTGAAAACATCCTTAAACGACCCTGAATTCATTTTTTTTCCACAGTTTTGGTAAAATTCAAACAGTTTCCATGGTTTTGCTAAAATTCAAACAATTCGATTAAGCCGAAGTACACAGTTTTTTTTTACACCCAGTTGAATGTCAAAACAGTTTTGTTTCAAACAATTCAGTTCTGTTTAAGCACAGCTTTTTGTTTACACACAAATGTAAAAACAGTTCTATCCAAAAATTTTCCGTTTAGCATACGTACACAGTTTAAATGTCAAAAACGGTTCTATTTGACCCATTGATAGGACCCTATTAGGTGCTACCACCCTGGGCCAGAGTAGAACTGGGAGCGATGGCAATGAAGGAGTATTCCACATTCCCCAAAGCTCCAGTATTACAGGAACCTCACCATCAGATTATTTAGTGTCATATTCGTTGGGGGGGATTTCGTACACCTCTGTAGAGAACCAGTCAGTGTATTATACACCCCCAGCCAACCGAGCAAAGGTATGTGTTAGACTCTTAATACAAAGCTATATGCACTCATAGCAGCATCATAAAGTCTGTAGCCTGATCATAAGAAAAAAACATTCATTTTTTTTATTAGAAAAGTTTAT
>OY757920.1:15123428-15253428 GCA_963585895.1 Sepioteuthis lessoniana | reverse complement strand
GGCGCAACGGGATGATGATGATTATTTGGCTTTTGATATGACATTTATATGGTCAAATGTTACATCATAAAAATTAACCTGTTATAGGTTTGATGCACCTTCCAAATTTAAAATGTAATGTTTAAATATTTTCATTATTTTTTAACTCCAGAAATCTGCCTGCCTGCCTTCTTACTGCTGTAATTTTTCAATATAAATAAACCCTCATCCTGATATAAACCTGACAACATTAAAAAAAAATATGTCCTTTTCTATTGTAGGTTTTTTTATTTGGTTTGATTTTATGGCATATCAACTATTGTAGGTTATTTTATGCCAAATCCTCTTTATACATATATATTAAATATATATGATTTGGTTTGGTTGGGTTTTATGGCATATCAACTATTGTAGGTTATTTAAAGCCAAATCCTCTTTATACATGTATATTGAATATATATGATTTGGTTTGATTGGGTTTTATGGCATTTCAACCATTGTAGGTTATTTAATGCTAAATCCTCTTTATACATATATATTGAATATATATGATTTGGTTGGGTTGGGTTGGGTTGGGTTTGGTTTTATGGCATATCAACCATTGTAGGTTATTTAATGCCGAATCCTCTTTATACATATATATTAAATATATACATATGATTTTAATCACATTTTGTTCATAACATTCTTAAATGATCCTGATCTCTTTTCTGCACACAGTTAAATGGTTTCAAGTATTGCTATATAACAGTTACAATTTAACACCAGTCATTTGTTTGCACACAGTTTGTTCTATTTGACCCATAGATATGATCCTAACAGATGCTACCACACTGGATCAGAGTAGACCTGGGAGCAATGGCAATGAAGGGATACTCCACTTACCCCAAAGCTCTAGCATTATTGGAACCTCACCATCAGATGGTTTAGTGTCATATTCAAGATACTCATGGGGGAGGGGAAGTTTTACCCCACTGAAGAGATGCAATTGGTGTATTGTACAGCCCCAGCTAACTGGGCTTTTCATAGCGGGAATATACCCTCAATTTGGCACATCTTAACTCAACTTTACATCCTATATTTCTCACCTAAATAATTTCTATTGTGGATTCGACCTGAAATTTTTTTTATGTTCATTAATAGTAAAAAGCTGTTGTTTCTTTTTATATTATTGATTTACTAGTTTATATCTGATTTTGTTGTTATCTTACAAGCTTTTAAATTGATATTGCTTTCAAAAATTTTATTGCCAAGTCAACCGGGGCTGTAGAATAAACCAACTGCATCTCTGCAGAGGGGTAAGACATCCCCCCCCAACAAGTCTCCTGGATATGACGCTAAACAATCTGATAGTGAGATTCCAGTGATGCTGGAGCTTTGGGGAATGCAGAGTACCTCTTTATTGCCATTGCTCCCAGGTCCACTCTGGTCCGGCGTGGCAGCTCCTGACAAGGGTCCTATCTATGGGTTAAATAGAACTAATGTCATACTTATGCTCCACTGAATTGTTTAACAAAACTGAATAGCTTGAAATGGAAATGTTTTTGATAATCAAACGTACTTACATTTAAACTGTGTGCTTATGCTAAACTGAATTATTTGAAATTGAACTGTTTTTTAACATTGAAACTGTATTTACACTAAACTGAATTGTTATATATAGAACTATTTTGACATTTTACTGTGTAAACAAAATCTGTACTTATGCTAAACTGAATTAGCTGAATTAGAACTGTTTGAATGAATTGAATAGCTTGAAATAGAAATGTTTTTGACAATTAAACTGTACTCATGCTAAACCAAATTATTTGAAATAGAACTGATTATTTACATAAAAATTGATTTAGCGTTAAATAACCTTCAAAGGTTGATATATATATTTCATAAATTCTAGTGGACATTGTCCGTCATGTTCTTTTGTAAGTATTTCTTTCAATAAGGTAAAATTTTCTTGATTTGTCTGCTTTCATGGAGATATCAATTTACCTCTTTAATTTTCTGATATCTGAGCCCATTGGCCTAATAAGTAGAGTGTTCACCAATGGTCCGGGAGACCAGGGTTCCATCCCAGCTTGAGTCATACTAAAGACTCTAAAAATGGTACTTGATGCTGTCTTGCTTATCACTCAGCATTATAAGGTCAGGATGAAGGGTAAAGTGGAGCAAGGTTGCGAAAGGAGTAGCATCTTTCCTTACACCTTGATGTAGTAGCAATTGAAATGGGTGCCTTCGGGTCACTCTCGACTATGTTCACCAAGTTTATTTTACTTACTATTTCAAAGGTTTTTTCTCAAAGCTTCGGTTTGTTGATTGTCTTTTTGTTTCAAAACTGTATTTGTAATAGTTTGATTCTTTATTTTCTCTGTTTATTACAAAGTAAACCTTCCACTTCATGTTTTCAATTGAACCTTTCAATTTTGTTTATCAACAAGATCTTATATTGGTGCTCTACTTGTATTGAGATATTCTTTCATAAATATTATTTCTCAACTTTGACTAAAACTTGAGTGAGTTTTGTCCGTGACAGACGCATAAAGTTAAGTATGAGGTGCATGCAATAAGTTTCCAGACTTTTTTCCTATGGGCACTTTTTTTGATAGTACATACATGAAACTCTAGTCTCCTTCGAAGTAATCTCCTCCGGCTGCAATCCACTCACTGTACCGTTACAACAACTTCTGGAAGGCTCCATGGAAGTCCTCTTGTGTGAGCATGTCAATGACCTTCATCACAGCCTCTTTCATCTCCTCAATTGTCTCATAACGACAGCCTCTGAGCTTAGGGAATAAGCAAAAGTCACAGGGAACAAGGTCTGGAATGTAGGGAGGCTGAGGAATTGTCTTAATGCCCATCTTGTTCAAATAGTTTGGACAATGGTGGAGTTGTGGACAGGTGTATTGTCCTGGTGGAAATGCCACTGAGCCGATTTGAAGAGTGCTGGCCTCTTCCCTAGGAATCTCTTCCTGAACTCCTCCCACAGCTCTCATCATCCATCACAGACTCCCCACCTTCCTTGAATCTCTTATGCCACTCAAAAACTGATGCTCGATTCATGCAAGATGGTTGAAAAACAGTCTGAAGCATTCCATACGTTTCTGTGGCATTATTTTTTCCAAGTTTAAAACACAATTTTATTGCATATCGTTCTTCTAAAATATCAGATTGGATTTTTGAAATTCACCAGCTGTGACAATCAGGCTTTAGTAGGGTGTATTCCAATTGCTGCTGTAGCTGTTCATTTGAACCTGAAATCCTAAAAATTGGCCAGTCATCTCATAAGATGTATAGCAATAACATACTGAATTCCCAAGAGTCTACAACAATTTTAAATGCCTTTACAAAAAATCTGGAAACCTATTGTATGCACCTTGTAAGTTGACAGACTGTAATTGAGGAAGACCGGAAGGCTCCCTTTTCAGTAGCTACAATACCAAGGTGTAGAGGAGGGTGCTACTCCTTTCCTTTAATTGCTCCACTTACTCTTGATACATACCTTATTCTGTTTAATGTTGTTATACAAGGAGGCATCAAGTACCACTGAGAAAGAATACAACACTGAGATGTAATGATAGAAGCTATAGTTAATAGTAAAAATATTTGGTTTGGTTTGGTTTGCATTATTTTGGTTTTATGGTACATCATCCATTGTAGGTTGTTAATGCCAAATGCATTTTTACACATACTAACAGTTACATTTCAAACAATTCAGTTTAGTATAAGTATAGTTTTTTGTTTAAACACAGTTGAATACCAAAATAGTTCTTTTTCAAACAATTCAGTTTAGTAAAAGTATAGTTTTTTGTTTAAACACAGTTGAATACCAAAATAGTTCTTTTTCAAACAATTCAGTTTAGCATACAAAAACATTTAAACTGAATTGTTTGAAATAGAACTGTTTTGACATTTAAAATATGTGCTTATGCTAAACTGAATTGTTTGAAATAGAACATTTCAAACAATTCCATTTAGCATAAACACAAAGTTTAAATGTCAAAACAGTCCTATTTCAAACAATTCAGTTTAGCATAAGTACATAGTTTAGTTCTATTTGACCTATAGGTAGGACCCTATCAGGTGCTACTACTCCAGGCCAGAGAGGACCTGGAAATGATGGCAATGAAGGGGTACTCCGCATTTCCCAAAGCTCCAGTTTTACTGGAGCCTCACCATCAGATTGCTTAGTGTCATATCCAGGACACTCATTGGGAGGGGATCTTACCTCTGTGTAGAGAAGCAGTCGGTATATTCTACAGCAAGTGTAAAAATCATTTCTATATATACACACATAAAAGAAATATCATTATAATTTATTTTATGCTAATCAAATCTATACACATGTCAATACAAACGTGTTAGCAAAAAAAATACACATTAAACGGAATAAAGTTCAGAAGAGTTTTTACAAGTTAAATTATGAAGAACAAGAAAAAAAGATTTATTGTTCGCTTATTAATGACTCGCAACCAACAAACTTTGTATTTGAGTTTTCTGTTTAAATCGTTAAGCAAGGGATACTTTCCCGCAATCACGTTATATTTTTTAAAGTTTTGTCTTACGAAAGGGTAGGTAATCCATATTAGTAAAGCTACAAATAACCTCCCTTTACAAATGTTTTCGCACTAGTCTCTTTAATACAAACGTTACAAAAAAGAAGAAATATAAAAGAAGAAAAATAGCAGAAATAAATATCCACAATAGTTCATAGTTCACGACCGTTATTTTAACTTTAATGTGGTATGTAAAATAAAATGATCAAAGAATACAATAGCAAGGGAAAGAAAATGCTCATATTAAAGAAAACTGGAAGGCCATGAATCAAAATTTATGAAATATTGGAATAAAACTATAAATTAATCAGGGACCAAGTGATACAATAAATATTTATTCCTACATTTACATTTCTTTATAAACAGCAGTAAGTAATCAATTCATATTTGTAAATGTTAAATACACAGCTTTCCTTCTGGGAGCAATTTGCGGTGAGTTTTACCTTCGAGATATGCTGGTATTTTCTTTACAAGTTACCATTTTATCATATTTACCAACCCCTCCGCTCGGGCAGGATATGTCACAAGGTCAATTTTTAAGCGGGGTTTAACAGGTTTGAATTCAGAGTTTTCCTTCTCCTAGACTAGTTGCCTCACCAAGGCTGAAGAACCTAATCTGTCCTACTATTTACCCATAGCTGGAGGGAGAATAATTGGATTTATACCTTTCCCAAGGGTATTAGTGCTATGTGAAAATGCAATCAGTCTCATCCAGGATTTGAACTCGTATCGTCGTTTCCATTTCCTACGACAATAACCATTACACCACAGGCACCTCCATAAAGTTACGATTTTATATCTATTATAATATGTGATATGTTTTTATGACTTGACCAAATTTGCAGAAAATTAATTTATATAGATAAAACTAACTCTATCTAGGAAAATCATGATTTATTTTTAATTCTTTTTGATTATCTCAGTCAAATAAATCTCCCCATTTAATGAAAATATATGTCAAAATTTTATATGAATTTTTTTTTTAAATCAGTGATTTATGATTTAAAAATTGATATCAAAATTATTATATTTCAGTTTAATTCAAATTAAGCTTTTATTTCATGCACAAATAATTGGATCTTATTTTATCTTATTTTTGTTGCGGCTCTTGCTGGGTTTTTTTTTTTTTATCATACAGCAAATAAAAAGATTTAAATAACCTAAATATTTATATCTAATAATTTACAATGCCCTGAAAAAAAATAGTAATGGTTGAATAACTTTTTTCTTTTCTTTAAATTTGGAATGGTTGGAAAACAATGTGAAAATGTTTACCCATTTTTTTTTTTTTTTTAGGTCAAGATAAAAATATATAAAATGTGATAAAATTTGTGCAGAAAGTGAATATTTAATTTCAAAATTTAAATTCAAATTATGAGTTATGAAGAGCTGCACTACTTATATGATAAAGAGATGATGTCTAGACATTTAGTTTGCTGTCTGAACATCTTGACTTTATCTAGATGAGTCTGTCCAAATTTTTGATAATCTTAGTCTACAGGTTTTGGTGAAACACAAGATTATGCAATTGTAACATGTTCTATAAGTGAAAAGCTCAAAGGGCATTAAAATATGATGTCACAGCTTCACATCATAGCAACAGAATTAGAAAATTGTTTCAATGTGTGGATAACTTGTTGGAACAAGTGAGTTGAATGCCAAAAAGACTATTTTCAAGATTATTATCATTTTATTCATTGTTCATTTCTGTCTAAGGAAATACAGTTTCTACTTTGATACTTTTTTAACACATTGCATAGAAATTTTTGTTTTGATTAAATAAAATATGTGTGGTTTTCCAATTACAGAATCAGAATATAAATGTTTTTTTTTTTGTTTTTTTTTGTTTTTGCTTATCTTGTTTTCGAATTTGAATTATGTCGGGTGATTAAAAAGATATTTATGACAAAAAATATATTTAAAAGATATTATTAAGAAGATATTTGATATTGCTGAAATACCAATATTAGGAGAGTATATTCACAACTTATTTTCAAATTTTTAAAATGCCATTAGATATACGTTATCTAATTCAATGGAATATACGTTATCTAATTCAATGGAATATACGTTATCTAAATCAATGGAAAATATGTTATCTAATTGAGTGGTAAGAAAAGAATTTCCCTTCTCATTTATTGTAATTGCAAAAATCAATTTTCATTTATTCTGTGCATATGTTTTTTAAAATAACACAATAAAGCATTTATATTTTTGTTATTATAGGTAAAAGCCAAGATTTTTGTTTATCTGGATACTAAGTTACTTAGACACACACAGACACACACTGAGTAACACTTGTATTGTGATATATTAAAAACCTTGAATTCTGGCATCTCTTCTAAAGAACAATTGGAAACTTTTAAAGTGCTCGCCATTTCCTCTGACATTTCCTCCGGAATAACATTTGGGTTCAGTTTATGAAACCGTTGGAATATTCTGAAAATAAAGAAAGTTTGTAATTATAAATATCCGATGATGATTTTATTTGTTATGGGCAAAATTATTTTAACGCTGGTAATATATGTACCAAAAACAATTAGTCATAAATTTTTTCGATAAAGAATTTTTTAATAAAGTTAAAGAATATATTATTGCTTCTACATGCACAATAATTTTTGTTAAATAAGATAAATAAGGTCCAGGCAAGAATAGGATAAATATATATCTTATTTTAGAGTTAACACGTGCGACCTGTCTCGAAGAGATCCCTCTAAAAAGTGGTCAACCCTCCTTTCCTCCTTCCTCTCCTCACAGCTCCTTCTTCCTCCAGGGGGAGATAATTGCTCGTCCCATAAGCCAAGATAGGATGTTAACACTTCTTTCTGGTACTGAGGTGGGACATTTTAGGAGGCAACATCAAATGGCTGTCGGCAGGGAAAAAGAAAAAGACAGTTGAACAAAAATTTAAGACTGCATACTTGAAAATTAGACAGATGATTCCTTGGGTTCAGATATGAATTGGAGAATTTTGAAGGAGGGGACTCCCTTTTTTGTTAAGCTACCCGCAATTTGTTTGTCAGTGGGTATCTATGATATCTCTACAATTTCTCCTCTGTCAACCATTTCTCTAAGGATTGCCGTTTCAATCTTCGGCATTTAGTAGGGAAATATCCATTTCTAATATAGCTGTCCGAGCTTGGCCTGTAAGTGACAAAAAAACCGCTGGTGCTTGGCGAGAGGGAGAGATATTTGTAACTAGCTTCCATAGCTAGATTTCTCATTTCCACGAATCATAAAATTCTGGGTTTAAGAGCGGCGGTTCAAATAGTCTCAAACTCATTTTTTTGCCGTAGGTGTTGGTCTCTGCTACCAAATGTTGATTAAGATAAATAAGGTTCAGGCAAGAATAGGATAAATATATACTTCATTTTAGAGTTAACACGTGCGACTTGTCTCAAAGAGATCCCTCTAAAAAGTGGTCAACCCTCCTTTCCTCTTTCCTCACCTCACAGCTCCCTCTTCCTCCAGGGGGAGATAATTGCTCATCCCGTAAGCCAAGATAGGATGTTAACAATTTTATTCAAAAAATATAATTTGGGAAGTATTAAGTACTTAAATACATGTCTTGTATCCCGTAATTTGAAATCCTTGAGCTTTTCTTCTTATCAAAATATAAGCAAGCACATACTTTTATAAAAAAATATCCCCCCCACACACACACAAATATATATGTAAGTAAGTAAATTGGCTGATGTTGTATAGCCACATACATCACAAACGTTATACATATGCAAATATATGCGGAACCTAATCAAACATAATGACGAACTTCAATGAATGAACGAACATACTTCCTTATAAAAATATAATCTCTCGCACTTTATTCTCGAAAGGGTGATGGTTGTTGTGTGTGAGAGATGAGTTGGAGATGGGAACAGACTATTATTTTGACCCAAAGTCCTTCTTATGACCATAGCAGCACTTCTTCCTCATCTTGGCTTGGATTGCCCAACCGTGGGTCACTGAGGGCTGCAAGCCCTCAGTCCGCAGCTGGGTCTCACTTCGCTGGCATCCCATCTCCAACTCAGTTTTTCAAAATACTCAAATTCTCAGCCCATCACTTCCGGGCATGATGTCATTCACACTCCAGTCCCATTTCCTATCTGGGGTTTATTATGACAATTGTGATTGTCATATCCTCTGCAAGCGAGCATAGACTGTACCCAATGTCTGTGCACCTAAACTAAGAGCCAAATAGTTCAAAGCCCAACCAAATTGAATGATAAAATATGATTAATGAAAAATGATTAATATAAAAAAATCATTCTGTGATTATCTAACACTGACAGTAGTCGAGGGTAACCCAAAGGCTCTCTTTACAATGGCTACTTCACCGAGAAGTGGAGGAAAGCACAACTCTTTTCCTTGGATAGCTCCACTTTTGCCTTGATACATACCTTATAATGCTGTGTTAAGCAAGGAGGCATCAAGTACCATTTTTTGAGTCTTTGGTATGACTCGAGCTGGGATTGAACCCAGGTCGACTGGGACAGTGGCAAACTCTGTAACCATTATACCAATGGGCATATATATATATATATATATATATATATAGCTCTATCCTAGATATTGAGCTCTCTCAATATTATATTGCACTTGGTTTGACACAAACCCATGAAGTGATTTAGTGACAACCAACACTGTTATGATATATATATATATATATATATATTATCATCATCCACAGGCAGACTGTTTTGTTGCAACACAACTCTTCAGTATGGCTAGACATGTAGGATGCTTGAAGCTGGGATCGAAACCCGCCCAACTTTATATTAGACTTATTATCATACTGCTCAGCCAACAAGCAAACCACGTCAGCTCGGGAATTATAAAGCATTAAATAGTAGCTTTTGTTTGTTCACATTTTATACCTTACCGGATACCAGAGTGCTCAATTCATTCAAAGAGTTTTGCATTATGTGAGTGGCAGCCATAAACTCTTTTGCCAGAGTGCTCAACCCCCATGGGGGAGTGTGTATATATATATACAATGTATCACAAAAGTGAGTACACTCCCTCACATTTCTGCGGAGACTTAAGTATATCTCTTCATGGGACAACACTGACAAAATGACACTTTGACACAATGAAAAGTTGTCTGTGTGCAGCTTATATAACAGAGTTAATTTATTTTCCCCTCAAAATAACTCTTAATATAACCATTAAAAGCTAAACCCCTGCCAACAAAACTGAGTACACCCCTAAGAAACTACACCACTAAATGTCCAAATTGAGTACTGTTAGTCATTTTCCCTCCAAAATGTCATATGACTCATTAGTGTTATTAGGCCCATGTGTGCATAGGGAGCAGGTGTGTTCAAATTTCTAGTGCAGCTCTCACACTCTCTCATACTGATCACTGAAAGTTCCAGCATGGCACCACATGGCAAAGAACTCTCTAAGGATCTTAAAAGACATATTGTTGCGCTACATGAAGATGGCCAAGGCTACAAGAAGATTGCCAACACCCTGAAACTGAGCTGCAGCACAGTGGCTAAGATCATCCAGTGTTTTAAAAGAGCGGGGTCTACTCAGAACAGGGCTCGGGTAGGTTGTCCAAAGAAGCTGAGCACACATGCTGGGCATCACATCCAAATGCTTTCTTTGAAAGATCAGCATAGGAGTCCTGTCTGCATTGCTGCAGAGATTGAAGAGGTCGGGGGTCAGCCTGTTAGTGCTCAGACCATACGCTCCACTCTACATCAAATTTGTGTGCATGGCTGTCATCCCAGGAGGTGCCTCTTCTGAAAACGATACAGAAGAAAGCCTCCGAACAGTTTGCTGAAGACATGTCAACAAAGAACATGGATTACAGTAGCCATGTCCTATGGTCTGATGAGATGAAGATTAATTTTTTTGGTTCTGATGGCTTCAAGCATGAGTGGCGACGACCAGGTGAGGAGTACAAAGATAAGTGTGTCATGCCTACAGTCAAGCATGGTGGTGGGAATGTCATGGTCTGGGGCTGCATGAGTGCTGCAGGTGTTGGAGAGTTATATTTCATTGAGGGAAACATGAACTCCAACATGCACTGTTAAATACTGCAGCAGAGCATGATCCCCCTCCCTCCAGAAACTGGGTTGCAGGGCAGTGTTCCAGCATGACAATGACTCCAAACACACCTCCAAGACGACCATTGCTTTACTGAAGAGGCTGAGGGTAAAGCTGGCCAAGCATGTCTCCTGACTTGAACCCAATAGAACATCTTTGGGGGATCCTCAAGTGGAAGGTGGAGGTGTGCAAAGTTTCAAATATCTTCCAGCTCCGCGACGTTGTCATGGAGGAGTGGAAGAGCATTCCAGTGGCTACCTGTGAAGCTCTGGTAAACTCCATGCCCAGGAGAGTAAAGGCAGTTCTGGATAATGATGGTGGCCACACAAAATATTGAAAATTGACATGGTGTATGTTAATATTGACAACTTTCCCTAAGGGGTGTACTCACTTTTGTTGGCAGGGGTTTAGTTTTTAATGGTTATATTTTGAGTTATTTTGAGGGGAAAATAAAACAACTCTGTTATATAAGCTGCATACAGACTACTTTTCAGTGAGTCAAAGTCATTTTGTCAGTGTTGTCCCATGAAGAGATATACTTAAGTCTCCGCAGAAATGTGAGGGGTGTACTCACTTTTGTGATACACTGTATATTATAGTTTTAGCCTTTTTAATGAGTTTTATCATCATCATCATCATCATGTCGCGCCGCCAGCGCGGATATCCCTGACCCTCTCTCGCCATTTCTCCCTATCATTCATCGCCTCCGGCAGGTCTTCAGAGTTACTTCCTGTGTCCTCACATAGTTGCTGTATGTAAGTTCGTGCTGGCCGTCCTACTTTTGCACATCCATAAGTGGGGGTCCACAGGAGTACATCGCTTATGAGCTCGTCCTTGCTTCTCCAGCAGTGTCCCGCGTGTCTGGTTCGTCTAACTTGTATAGTTTTCGTGATGGGGGGCAAGTGTCCGTATAGTTAAAGTCTCGTGGGGTGTTGTCGCCAGGACTTGTTTAATACTGCTCTCAACATTCTTGTGTAATTTCCGTCTAGTTTCCTCTCCAGCCGCTTCGTTAGCGTCCATGTGGTGCATCCATATAGTAGTATCGACTAGCATGGTTGCCTTCCAAGCCGTTGATCCGGGTTCGACTCCCGGCTGACGCATTCTGTTCAAGCCTACGTCTGAGAGATGAGTTTTATACCGGAATAAAAAATTTGAGAGTCATAAATAGGAAAGTTTTAATTGTATAATTAAATTAACTGTTGTTTCACCCTTTTATTGAACATATATTGAAATGGTTAAAATTTGTTTTATATCTCAGAGAAATACATTGAAACATTCTGGAAAATTCTTGATCCAATTTTGAACCATCAAGTATGTATTTGTAAGCATGTAGATATATAGCTATAAGAGAGAAATATAGATATAATAAAAAACTTCTTTCACACATAAAGGTCAGTGTAATTAATAATAAAAATATTATTTTTACCAGTATACATAAGCACATACATTCACCCATAATAAGTGGCCTGACATTTAATGAAAAATAGCCTATCTTGGGCAATGGTACCTTAATTCTCCTTGAAAGTATTCTCCTTGAGTCTTCATTCGTAGATTTAGAATAATATGGTGTGATTGACTAGATGTGGGCATTTGGGCTACGTATTTCGACATCAGACCATTTTGCTAAGAATGTTATGTCATTGAGAACATTTATTATTTATAAACCTGTCTTGGAAAGAAAAAATTACAAATTATCTATTATTTTACTGCAAAAATGTTACAATTTTGTATTCATAACGGTTTGACCTCAAACTTTTATACTAAATATTCTTCACATGATACAGGTGTAGATATAAGCTGGTCAACCATAGTCAAGGGTGACCCAAAGGCTCCCTTTTCAATAGGATTTAGGGGAGGGTGTTACTCCTTTCTCTAGATTGCTCCACTTTACCCTTGATCCATACTTTATAATGTTGAGTGTTAAGCAAGGAGGCATCAAGTACCATATTTTGAGTCTTGAGGGTGACTTGACCTGGGATTGAACTCTGATTTCCTATCACCCCATTGGCATAATAGTTAGTGTTTACAAATTGTCTGGAAGACCAGGGTTCAATCCCAGATTCAGTCAGATCAAACTCAAAAAATGCTACTTGATACTGCTTTGCTTAAGACTCAGAATTATAAAGTACAGATCAAGATTAAAGTGGGGTAATTCACAGAAAGAAGTAGAAACCTCTCTTGCACCTCGGTGTAGTAGCTAATAAAATGGGACCCATCAGGTTGCTCTCGACTACAGTTGCCAACTTTATGTGTAAATAGAGCATTTTTTCTTCTTAACTTTAAGATTAAGCAAGGAGGCATCAAGTACCATTTTTTGAGTCTTGAGTATGACTTGACCTGGGATTGAACTTTGATTTCCCATCACCCCATTGGCATAATTGTTAGTGTTTGCAAATTGTCTGGAAGACCGGGGTTCAATCCCAGGTTCAGTCAGATCAGACACAAAAAATGCTATTTGATACTGCTTTGCTTAAGAATCAGAATTATAAAGTACAGATCAAGGGTAAAGTGGAGTAATTTACAGAAAGAAGTAGAAACCTCTCTTGCACCTCGGTATAGTAGCTAATAAAACGGAAGCCTTCAGGTTTCTCTCGACTACAGTTGCCAACTTTATGTGTAAATAGAGCATTTTTTCTTTTTAACTTTAAGATTAAAAATTGTGCTTGATATTTTTCTTTTTAAAGGTAGAAACAAGATATAATGTGTAATGAATGGCATTTTGATTCACTTGATTTATTTATAAAAAGGAAGAATACATTTTGATTTAAAGAAATTCTCTATTCTGGATTCCAAGTAGAATCTTGACCTGGATTTTTAAAAATTCTAATGATGTAACTTGCAAGACACATTCAGGTTAATTGGCCGTGCAATTACCATAACTAGTTAATTTAGCATCACTTGTGTGTGATATGGACTGATGGCTCAATCGTAGAGTTTCAGCTCTATAATCTGTGGTCACTGGTTCAATCTCTACTGGTGGAGATCATGGTATACACTGCTGATGAGATCTAATAGAGTCGAAAGAGCTGTCCAGTGTTTCAGTGTGTAGATGTTCTGGTCATGGTAAATCAATTCACAATATAATTCCTCTACTTAAAAAAGAAAATGTACAGCTGTAGTATTTGTTTTCACTTTCTCATATACAAAAAATATAAAATCATTTAAGGAAAGTGGGCTATCTTCCGTGCTTCATTTCATAGAAAAAAGAGGATTTAAATCACCTTATTTGATTGGTCTAGACACCTTTCAAATCAACCTACCACAAGCTTCCTTGAATTGGCACCAAATAACGAATCCTCAGTTTAAGCCTCTTTTGGCTTCTGTCTTCAAGATGATGTCTCTTCAATACCGCTACATCATAAGCAGTGAACAGGAAAGGAGCTGTTATGAATCAGTCATTAAATAATCATTCATCATCATATGGACCTTTTGCCCGTATGGGATTCAGATAAGTGCACTTTGCTTCACTATTAAGCTGCAGAAAACAGTTTTTGTTTACAACCTTGTACTATTGTAGAAATAATGTTTCTTTAAAATAAAGTTTTCAGGTTTTCCTAACTCCTTTATCAGTCTATGAATACCCAAATGTCCTCGGGGTTGTCCTCGTGGTGTAATGGTTAAAGCGATGGACTGCGGAATCGTAGTAAGCGAGTTCGTACTCCAGTTGCGCTATTATGTTCACTTTCGGGCAAATACCCTTGTGAAAGGTATGAACCCTCTTATCCTCCCAGATATGGGTTAAATAGTACCATTACTGTTCTTCTAGGAGAATTGCTTTGACATTAAATAACCTACTGAGGTTGATATGCCATTAAACAAAAAACCCAAACCAAACCAAATCTCCTCTGGCCCAGTCGGCAGCGGGTATTGAATACACCGACTGTATCCTATCAGAGGGGAAAGACTCCCCCAACGAGTGTCTTGGATATGACACAAAATAATCTATCTGATGGTGAGGCTCTAGTAGCTTTGGGGATTGGGGAATGCGGAGTACCTCTTTATCTTTCCCAGGTTCACTCAGGCCTTGAGTGGTAGCAACTGATATCTGTTGGTCAAATAGAACTAAACAGTATACGTGTGCTAAACTGAATTGTTTGAAATAGAACTGTTTATATGTATATATATGGATTTGGTATTAAATAACCTATAATGTTTGATATGTCATAAAACTAAACCAAACCAAATCTCCTCATAAATTACAGTGTAGACTTTACCGATTTGAAAATATATCGTCACTTTAGAATTTTTTTCCGAAAAGTTTTCATTAATACCAAAATTAGATGGTACCAAAATCCTTGTTTCCATCCAGCTATGCCAAACAGGTTGATTCCATTACACACATATATATCTGTTTCCCTTTCACTTTTAAAATTTAACAAAGTTTTCTTTAGGGAACAACATTATTTATCTCATTGTATTCTCCTTAATCTCATCTATGGTCGGAAATCCCATCCCCAAAAATTAGAAGTTCCAAGAAGTTACCCTAGACTGTCAGTGAGGCTGATAAACCTGGTTAATACAAAATTTTCTTATAAAATATTGTACAAAAACAGGAAAAATGGGCCATTGAAATATTCAAAAAGCCTGAAAACACTTTCAATAGTTCACAGAATTACCAGATCCTCAGATTCATTGACTTTTTTTAATCCATTCAGTATTTTTGGTCAGGCTACTTGTTTTAACCGGTTCATTAGCCTTGTGGTAGAGTGTTCGCCAATGGTTTGGGAGACCTTTAGTTCAATCCCAAGTCGCGTCATACCAAATACTTTAAAAATGGTACTTGATGCCTCCTTGCTTAACACTCAGCAATATAAGGTACGTATTAAGGGTAAAGTGAAGCAATCCAGGAAAAGGATTAGCGCACTCCTGTATACCTCGGTGTAGTAGCTATTGAAAAGAGAGCCTTCTGGTTGCCCTCGACTATGGTCGCCAATTTTATTTACTTGTTAAAGGTTTTCCAGAACATAAAACGATCCCTGTGCAAGTCTAATGTTACAACACGAAAATTTTTATCTGGACTTCATTCATTGAATTATTCCAATAAGACTTCTTAATATTTTAAATAATTTCTGTATATGAATGTCCAAGTTTCAAGCAAAACTTAATATATAAGTAAAAAAGTAATGTTGGCGACCATAGCCGAGGGTGACCCGAAGGCTCCCTTTTTGATAGCTACTGCACCAAGATATTGGGGAGGGTGCCACTCCTTTCCCTGGATTGCTCCACTTTACCCTTGGTCCTTATAATGCCGAGTATTAAGCAAGGTAGCATCACATACCATTTTTGAGTGATTGGCATGACTCAACCTGGGATGAAACCCAGGTCTCCCGGGCTATTAGCGAACACTCTAACCATTATACCAATATGCAATATGACAGTCACACTATACACAAGTTTAATCAATGGTATCCTATTGCGGACTTAGAATTATCTAAGAAAAATAACTATATATATACAGTAAAATTCAATCTGATTGTCAAGTTATGTCAACGCCATATGACTACTTCTCAAGGTATTCAGAATAAATGAATACTTTTCGGACAGACCTTATAATAATATATGCAGTGCCCGTGGTGAAATGGTTATCGTCGTAGGAAATGGACACGAAAATACGAGTTCAAATCCTGGACGAGGCCGATTGCATTTCACATAGCACTAATACCCTTGGGAAAGGTACGAATCCAATTATTATCCCTCCAGCTATGGGTAAATAGTAGGACAGACTGTGTTCTTCAGCCTTGGTGAGGCAACTAGTCTAGGAGAAAGAAAAGTTTGAATTCAAACCTGTTAAACTCCACTTAAAAATTGACCTTGTGTCATATCCTGCCCGAGCGGAGGGGTTGAGTAAATATGAAAATAATATATGCAATTTGTTGATGTAATACAAAGAATCATGTTCGTAACAATATCTAAAAAATTTTCTCTTACCTAAGAATATCCTTTTTTGTAAAGTATGTGCAGTCCTAAAAATATAAAGAAAATTTCAAACATTTTAGAAGCACATTTGAAAAAAATTATGCACAAATTAATGTAGTCTACTTCCCCCACTCCCCGGATCTTGACAAACAACCAGGAACACATATATATAAAGATATAAACATATTTTTAATCTTTAATGGTGATGCCTGTGTGGAGCAGTAGAGCAATAAGGGAGAGTTCAGGCATGCAAAGAAGCTGTCGGGAGTTGGAACAGCCTGTGAGAACTGACTTTAGCCAAAATTCAAGACCTTATCATCATCATCATCATATCGCGCTGGTAGCACGGATATCCCTGACCCTCTCTCGCCACTCCTCCCTATCGTTCATCGCCCTAGGTAGGTCTTCAGGACAACAGCCTGTATCCTCACATAGCTGCTGAATGTACGTTCGAGCTGGTCGTCCTGCTTTTGCGCGGCCATGTGTGGGGATCCATAAGAGTACATCTCTTATGAGTTCATCTCTGCTTCTCCAGCAGTGTCCTGCATGTCTGGTTCGTCTAACTCTAATAGTTTTCGTGATAGGGGGCAGGTGGCCGTACAGTTGGTGTCTTGTGGGGTGCTGCTGCCAGGACTTGTTCAGGATTGCACGCAGCATTCTTGTGTAATTGCCATCCAGTTTCTTCTCCAGCCGTTTTGTTAGCGTCCATGTAGTGCATCCATATAGCATTATCGATGTGACCGCTGCCTGGAAGAAGCTGCGTTTCATTTTATCGGTTAGGTCTGATTTCCATATAATTGATAGCCTATTGATAGCTGTCCATGCTTTCGTTAGCCTCGTTTCGATGTCTTTTTCGGTTGATTCGACGCTGCTTCCTAGGTACGTGAATTTGTCTACTTGTTTAAGTGGGGTTCCTTCTAGAGTGGAGATGTCCCCCGTTTGGTTATAGCACATATATTCCGTTTTGTGTGCATTAACATAGAGGCCTATGCTTGCTGCTGCTCGTTCCAAACTATGCAGAAGAGTTTCGGCTTGGTCAGGTGTATTTGCCAGTATCGCTATGTCATCGGCGTAGTCGGCGTCGGTAATTGTTGTTGCGGGGTATCTTCTGCTTCTTTTCTTCGTCAGTTCGAAGCCATTCTCTTTGATTTTGTCAATCGATATTCTAAGTACGTAGTCTAGACAAATGATAAAGAGGTACGGGGCCAGCGTGTCCCCTTGTAGTACTCCTGCTACAATGTCAAAGTATTCTGTGTCTCCATCCGGTGATCGTACTTGCAACCCACATACAATGCTTGTTTTTCATTGGTCATGTCTTACACTCGTACATCGGTTGCTTTTCATTGGTCACAGCTTACACTCACACATTACTTCCTTTTCATTGACCATGGCTTACACCCATGCATTGCTTGCATTTCATTGGTCATGGCTTACGCCCACACATTACTTGCTTTTCATTGGTCACAGCTTACACTCTTGCATTTCATTTGTCATGGCTAACACCCATGCAATGCTTGTTCCCCATTGGTCACAGCTTACATACATACATACTTTGTTTTCAGGTAATCACTTAGTTGATTTTATGTACAACCGGATGTATCAGTCAACAACATCCGCTGGATTCATCGTAGGTCAAGATGATATATTACATTAATTATCATATTTACCCACCCCTCCGCTCGGGCAGGATATGACACAAGGTCAATTTTTAAGTGGAGTTTAACAGGTTTGAATTCAGAGTTTTCCTTCTCCTAGACTAGTTGCCTCACCAAGGCTGAAGAACCTAGTCTGAAGAACCTACTATTTACCCATAGCTGGAGGGAGAATAATTGGATTCATACCTTTCCCAAGGGTATTAGTGCTATGTGAAATGCATTCGGTCTCATCCAGGATTTGAACTCGTATCACCATGTCCATTTCCTGCGACAATAATCATTACACCATGGGCACCTCCAAATATATATATTACATTAATCATTAATATCTTTATGCTATTTTCTTTTTCTTTCCAGATGATGAATGCAAGTTGGAAGATTTTATTCAATTTGACGAAAGGATTTTCTTGCTTGTGGTGAATGAAGAAATCCCACATCACTTAGACTAAATTGTACATACCTTTCTTCTCCATTGCAAGAATTGGATATTTGAAGAAGAAACAAAAAAAAAAGAAGAAATTTTCAATTTCACGTGTTACTCTACATAATAACAAGTAATTGAAAGTCATAAAATTGTGAACCAGTAGACAATTTCATTTTAAAAATGCTTAAATATCTATGATTTATTCTGAAGAACAAACACAAAAAAGCTTACGGAATGAAAGTGACTCATTTTAAGGAAATCATTGTTTAAACATGACAACAGAAACTGTTCTACCTGCATAGCCCCCAAATGCGAAAATGTTCAAGAAATTGTAGATTCAAATATTGTATAACACTTTATTAATATTTACATTGCCTGTATACTTACCATAGAAGTACATGTTTATATGTTTATTAATAGTAAATTTTAATTTCACTATCTAATATGCAAATGGATTTTTAGATTTAAATGTATTGGCTAAAATTTATTTATATTACAGTAAATCAAATTTTAGTTTCTTGTTGATTAATATACCTTTGGAAGACTATAATTTAAATCTAGTTTCATGTTGATTAATTTGCCTTTTGGAAGCCTATAATTTTAATCTAGTTTCATGTGAATTAATTTGCCTTTTGGAAGCCTATAATTTTAGTCTAGTTTCATGTTGATTAATTTGCCTTTTGGAAGCCTATAATTTTAATCTAGTTTCATGTGAATTAATTTGCCTTTTGGAAGCCTATAATTTTAGTCTAGTTTCATGTTGATTAATTTGCCTTTTGGAAGCCTATAATTCTAATTTAGTTTCATGTGGATTAATTTGCCTTTTGGAAGCCTATAACCTTAATCTTGTTTCATGTTGATTAATTTGCCTTTTGTAAGCCTATTATTTTAATCTAGTTTCATGTGGATTAGTTTGCCTTTTGGAAGCCTATAATTTAAATCTAGTTTCATGTGGATTAATTTGCCTTTTAGAAGCCTATAATTTTAATCTAGTTTCATGTTGATTAATTTGCTCTTTGAAAGCCAATAATTTTAATCTAATTTATAATCCTTCCCATTAAATAAAAATAAACCATGAACTTTAATTTCAAAATATTTTGAAATATTTTCATGTTTAAAATTATATAACATTAATACTAATTTTATTTAGGTATAATAAAATTGATAATATAATATAATACAATATAATTTAATATAATTTAATATAATATGATACAGATTGTTTAAAATTATAATAATCAGGAGATAACAATAGTTATGGAACAAAAGAAAATGATTCTTATTTATGGAACCCACAGACACGTAGACAGACAGACAGACACACACACACACACACACACACACGTGTTGCATATTGACCCTGACCGAGCTGTCAAAATAGGAAATGCACCTGTGTAAATAACAGGTTCATCCGGTCAAAAGTTTTTAGGGGATAACCTTAACTGTCGACAGATTAAATTGAGTGGGCGTAAAACAATAATATAACTTAGTGCACAGGAAGTTCGAGTCAGTTGGAGATAAGATGCTATAGAGAGAACCAGCATCCAGCAGAGGGGGCCCTCAGGAACCCCGATTGAGCAGTTGGAGTTCAGAGCCTCAGATTAGTGGAGAGAAGATGCTGGAATAAGGACCATGTTCCAGAGAGGCTGGGCCCCCAGGCACCCAGTTGAGCAGCCCAGGAGAACGAGAAAGAAACGCTGTTATGGCCATAAGAGTGGGGGTCAATATTTTGCAGTTCTGTTCAGTCTCCAACTCCCTCTCACACACAACCCTTTCAAATACAGTGAGAGGTATATTTTTCTAAAGAACTGTCTTCGATCGTCCTTATTGTGTTGAATATGTTTTTTCATGTATATGTCTATGTATAGTGTTCATGGATATACAACACAAGCTCAACAAAGATTGTAAATCGTAGAAGATATAATAATTAAAAAAAAATAATGTTCCCCCCCAAAAGTTAGTTTATTAGATTTATTCAATAGCAGCATCAATGTCTTATATGACTGTTAACAGTTTTCACTAACTCCAATATTTGCCATGAACATTTGACAATTTAAATTTTATAGCTGATTTAACAAGCACCAAAGAAAAAAACTGTAAAATAATCAAAATTTCTCTAAACTCTGGATAGAAAACCCTTTCAAATATTTAAACATTTCAAACATTTAAAGGAAAACTTTCACGGGATTTTAAAGGAAAAATAAAAAAAAATTGAGAAAACCTTTAAAAATGATCAATGATAGTGGAAAACATCTAAAAGAAAACATTCACCCGATTTTCACTGTGGAAAACACTCAGACAATTTTGATATTCGGTGGTAAATTCAATAAGTTTCCAGACTTTTTTGTACAGGCATTTAGAATTGTCGTAGACTCTTGAAAATTCACTATGTTATTGCTATACATCTTATGAGATGACTGACCAATTTTTATGATTTCAGATTTAAATGAACAGCTACAGCAGCAATTGGAATACACCCTCGAATACAGTCAGCCTGATTGTCACAGCTGGTGAATTTCAAAAATGCAATCTGGACGAGAGGACACTTTACAATAATGATATGCAATAAAATTCTGTTTTTACTTGAAAAAAAAATGCCACATGAACGTATGGAATGCTTCAGACTGCTTTTGGAGCATCTTGCATGAATCGACCTGGAGTTTTTGAGTGGCATAAGAGATTCAAGGAAGGCAGGGAGTCTGTGAGGGATGATGAGAGGTGTGGAAGGAGTAAGGAAGACAATACACCACAGTTTATTGGCCAAAGGTTTAGGGTTAGAGTTACTATGTTGAGGTTTTAAGGGAGTTCAGGAAGAGATTCCTTGGGAAGAGGCCAGCACTCTTCACTTTGGGTCAGTGGCATTTCCACCAGGAAAATGCACCAGTCCACAACTCCATCCTTGTCACAGACTATTTGACCAAGATGGGCATCAACATAGTTCTTCAGCTGCCCTATAGTCCAGACCTTAGTCCCAGTGACTTTTGCTTATTCCCAAAGCTCACAGGCTGTCGTTATGAGACAATTGAGGAGATGTGACGCTGTGACGAAGGTCACTGACACACTCACACAAGAGGAATTTTTTATATTTTGACCTTCGACCCGGCCCAAAAATGCTATTCCAAGGTGATACACCAGAAGGAAGTGACACATTCCAATGGCCAGTCATCGAAAGAGATCGTGTGGGCGGATTAAGGCTTATGATATGGGACAAGGTGAAAGTCCCATTGTGCCACTACAGTGATGCACCGGAAGAGAGTAACCTCTGAACTGCATGACAGTTGTTTCCGCTTGATGACGATTAAACATTCGATTTCGGGGATCCAGTGGGCGATCGTGTGGGCGTTGAATTGTTATATAATTGAGTTGAGTTGGGTGCCAAAGCAGTTGCCAGTAGAATTCCAGACAGCCAGAGACCAGATGTGGTAGGGAAGGCCACACCCGGCCGAGGGGGGCCTCGGAAAGCCCCGATGGAGTTGACCCCAACATCAGGAGAACAAGAAAGACACAACGTGACGGTCATAACAGTGGGGTCAAAATATGAAGTTTAGGTTCGGTCTCCAGCACCCTCTCACATGCAAACTTTGAACAACCCTTTCAAACCTTACAAATAAAGTGAGAGGTAAAATGTTGTTAAAGAAGTCCTTCCTGCGTCGTTTGTCCTTGCGTCTGTTTAATTATTGTGTCGTTGTGATGCTGTAGATGAGTATATAACATTGTCCGATTTGGTGCTTGTGCCAGCAGAGTTCTTCAAGGATTCAAAACGAACTTGGTTACCGTAAACGACAATTTTAAGCATCACAACACGACATCAACGAAGAGGGACAAAGAAAAATGCTGGAATTGAAGGAAGTAAAAAGAAATAAAAACCAGAACAAGCCATCAACAATAAGAGGAACGGACCGGCGCGGAAAGAACAGAAAGAAAAGAAGAAAACAATGCAACGTGCTGGAAGAAAAGAAGAAGAAGAAGAAAACAAAAAGAAAACAAGAAATAAGAACAAACCAGCAACAGAAAAGAGAAAAGAAAGAAAAAAAAAACAGGAAATGTAAGTGGATTGCTCATTCATGTAACTTCTATCTCTCTCTGTAATTTAAATTGATTATAATAGTGAAAGATTAGTTTTAATGACAAGGGCCTTTCTAGAAGCAAAAAATTGGAAATAATTTAAAAAAAAAAATGTGTGATCCCTGCATAAAAATTGAAATTACTGCTATGTGTAATATTGTATCGTAGTGAGGGAGGAAAAAAGAAGGGAACAAAGATGGCTATGGGACAGTTATTGTCCGTTTTTTTTATAGCTTATCGTAAACAATAAATTTTATGAATGGGGATTTTTTTTATTGCAAATAGGTCTTTGTGAGTAAAAAAATTCGTTGTAGCTTTTCATTGGTCCAGACAAGTGGTGATTGAAAATTAGAATTTCAGTCCAAGATTTGGAATCCCGCATATCTGTAGTTAAGATCTTTTGGGCAAGTTTTCATGTTTGGAACTTGTGGATTGGAAATGAGAATTTTAATCCGAGAAATGTAATCCTGGGAGCATCAATGGGATGCTCATGAATTTCGCACATTGGTTTTTGTCTGAAGAATGCGCATATACTTTTTCGATATTTATGAAGTAGGGAGAATCGATATTTTCGGCGCTGGTAGAATCGGGCCGCTTGTTTTGCTGTGGAAATTGTTGATATCAATTATTGAAGACATAGGTATTGTCTTGAAAACGGTCTTGCCGTGGAGGCAGAGTAACTAGGAGACAGATGATTTTTTGTGTCTGACGAGGCAGACAGGTATTTTGTGAGTTCCCCCTGGAGTGAAGCTTCGAGATTGTTATTGGGGAAGATATTTTGAAACAGGGTTTTGGATGTAATTAAGAGATGCGTAGAATTTTGACGGAACCAAGTGTGGCGAAGATTCGCAGATTCGGAAATATTTTGAATTGGGAAAAGTTGGCGGAGTTTATGAAAGTTTGGGTTGTTTTGAAAAAAAAACCCCGGGATATTTAGTGAAAAGAAAAATAAAAAAAGAAGAAGAAGAATGCTCGTAAGCTATTGAAAAAAGTTTTATTATAAATCAGGCTGAAATTGAATAAACTGGGAAGCGAACCTATAGTTATCGTGTTAAGGTTAAGACAGGTAGATATAAGGTTGAAAAAAGAAGGGACATTGAATGAGCAATTTATTATGAAAAAAAAAAGAAAAAAGAAATGAAAAACAAAACAAAAACAAAAAGCTACAGGACAATGAAAATGGAAAAAAAAAGAAAGAGAAACTTGAACGTTCGATTTCGGGGATCCAGTGGGCGATCGTGTGGGCGTTGAATTGTTATATAATTGAGTTGAGTTGGGTGCCAAAGCAGTTGCCAGTAGAATTCCAGACAGCCAGAGACCAGATGTGGTAGGGAAGGCCACACCCGACCGAGGGGGGCCTCGGAAAGCCCTGATGGAGTTGACCCCAACATCAGGAGAACAAGAAAGACACAACGTGACGGTCATAACAGTGGGGGTCAAAATATGAAGTTTAGGTTCGGTCTCCAGCACCCTCTCACATGCAAACCCTTGAACGACCCTTTCGAACCCTTGCAACAAAGTGAGAGGTAAAATATATTTGTAAAGAAATCTTCCAGCGTCGTTTGTTCCTGCGTCTTTCTGCGTGCGTCTGTCTCTATTATTGAGTCGTTATGATACGGCAAATGAGTATATTACAAATTCTATGGGGCCTTCCAGAAGTTGCTGGAATAGTACAAGTGCAGGAGGAGATTACTTCGAAGGGGACTCGAGTTTCTTGAATGTACTATCAATAAATGTGCCCTTACGAAAAAATCTGGAAACTTATTTAATGTTGTTACAACTGTGCTTTCTTTAAAATAAAATATGTAAGAAAGATACATATATAAAGAAAAGAAAAAAAAAACAACCACGCGTCATATTGTTTGTCCGGTTCGGAATTCCTCACGTGTTCATTTATATCACGTCGACCTCTTTACCCTTGACACATCCTCATTCGTCCGTATCTCGAAAAATTAAATCTATACGCAAGCTTTATACTTAACTAGTTATATGGGCTTTGAAAGCTATCAATAAAATATAACTAGTTACGGAGAATATTTAGAGCTTGGGTGGTACGGTACTGTCAAATGGTCCAAAATGGTTCTTGATACTTCCTTGCTTAATACTCAGCATTATAAGGTACATATTAAGGGTAAAGTGGAGCAGGGAAAGGAGTAGTGCTCTCACTTACACCTCGGTGTAGTAGCTATTGAAAAAGGACCCTTCAGGTTGCCCTTCAGGTTGCCCTTCAGGTTGCCCATCAGGTCACCAACTTTACTTTTTTTACTTTTATATATATAAAAACAGGTTTGGCATGAAATAACACTGGGTAACAATTTTTTACTTTTTGAATGTTTTCAGTGACGTTCTTTTCTTTGCAAGGCACCAATTCCTCACGCAAAGCCCAGGCCTTCTTCGAGTAATGCTGAGCACCAACTTTTAGAAGATTTCGAGGATTTATGACTTCAAACTGATCCCTTTTCGACATAATCACCCAGAACTATCGGACCTGAATAATTTGTGTCATTAAAATAATCATTTCCTATCAAAACAATAATTTGACATGGCATTTGACCCCCACTAACTTCTAAAATGCTCCACACATGCGTACATGTGAACAAAAACGTAAAAAAAAGACATGTGGCCATTGCTCAAAAACTTGACCTGATTGAGCAAAACCAATGTAATTTTTGGATTCTGCGCATTAGATTTGTCCTAAATCAGCTAAAAAACACAGACAAGAAATTTGTTGACCTGTGTAATCTACGGTGATTGATATGCCATAAAACCAAACCAAACCAAACCATATTTACCTGAATGTAAATAATTATCAGTTGACAAAAATGTAAGAGGAACTCTAAGACACCAACTAGAAGAAGAAAAAATATTGCAGAAAAGGATTACCAGACCCTGAAGAGGTCAATAAACTAAACAAATGCATCTGGAAGGGTTACCGAAATTAGAATCCTGAAATGTCTCAGATGACAGAAGCAAATTACAAAATTTAAACCAAAACCTGTGAAGAATTGAAAAGTGAACTTAACTCTCTTTGGTGGAATTTCTAACAGAAGTAAATACATAAAAAAAAAAAAAACTTTCAAGATTCATTATTTTCACTGGTACTTGTCCGATTCATGATATGACTGCATCTAATCTTGAGAAATTGCAAAATAAATACCAATTCACTAATAAAGATGTGGGCCCAGTCAGATGGGGTTTAGAGAATACATGACTGCTTCTCTGGAGAGGGGTAAGACGAGTGTCCCAACGAGTGTCCTGGATATGATACTAAACAATATGATGGTGAGGCTCCAGTAATGCTGGAGCTTTGGAGAATGTGGAGTATCCCTTTATTGCCATTGCTTCCAGGTCCACTCTGGCTCGGAAAGGGTAGCACTTGATAGTGTCCTATCTATTGGTCAAATAGAACTCAACTGTTAAACTGAATTGTTAGAAATAGAACTGCTTTGACATTTAAACTGTGTACCTCTGCTAAACTGAATTGGTTGAAATAAAACTATTTACATGTATAAAAATGGATTTGGAATAAAATAACCTACAATGGTTTGGTTGGTTGATTGTTTGGATTTTATTGCATATCAACCTTTGTAAGTTATTTAATGCCAAATCCATTTTTATGCAAATTTTCAGTTCTATTTCAAACAATTCAGTTTAGCATGAGTACACAGTTTAATTGTCAAAAACACTTCTATTTGAAGTTATTCAGTTTATTCAAATAATTCTAATTCTGCTAATTCAGTTTAATATAATTATAGATTTTGTTTACACACAGTCAAATATCAAAACAGTTCCAAAACAGTTTCAAACAATTCAGTTTAGCATTAGTACACAGTTTAATGGTCAAAAACATTTCTATTTCAAGCTATTCAGTTTTGTCAAACAGTTCTAATTCAAACAATTCAGTTTAGTTTTATTTAACCCACAGATAGGGCCCTATCAGGTGCTACCACTCTGAGCCAGAGTAGACCTGGGAGCGATGGTAATGAAGGGATACTCTGCATTCCCCAAAGTTCCAACATCACTGGAATCTCACCATCAGATTGTTTTGAGTCATATCAAGACACTCGTTGGGATGGGCTCTTACCCCTCTGAAGAGAAGCAGTCAGTGCATTCTACAGCCCCAGTCGACTGGGCAACCTACAATGGTTGATATGCCATAAAACCAAACCAAACCAAACCAAACTAAACCAAACCAAACCAAACTAAACCAAACCAAACCTAATACAAATGCAAAACCAAACATTAGATTGGAGCTCAAATATTTGAAAAAAAATGACAAAAGAACTTGAAAGGTTGATTAAAAGATTTTTAAGCAAAGATATAGGAAACTTTGTAGACTAGGCAATTGTTGTACTCCCTACATAATGAACTCGTCCTCCTCCATAAATACACGTCAACGGAGCGTCAAAGGGAGTTAAACAAACCCACGTGACACAATCATGTGTGATACCACTTACGTAGTGGACGGATAGTCACTATTCCACTGGACTCTCTGCTTCCTATCAACTAACTACTGTTTAACCAGGTTCACTTGTATCTTGTTTCTGTTACTTGAATATATATGTTTTTCTATCAACCTTTTTGCGTTCCCTATGTGATACCATTTGCATAGTGGATGGATTGTCACTACCCTACTGGACTCTCAGCTTCCTATCAACTAACTACTGTTTAACCAGGTTCGCTTGTATCTTGTTTCTGTTACTTGAATATATATGTTTTTCTATCAACCATTTTTGTGTTCCCTGTGTCTTTTCTTTTGCCAGCATCACAACGGTAATGTATCAAGAAAAACTCTGGACAGAAGATGGAACTGTATTGCCTGAATATGAATCAATCATTACAGTAACTGCAAGTGAATGCTATAAATATCTGAGTATTCAAATTGGAAGATAAATGTAAAGCAAAAATATTTCAACGGAAAAAATATTGTAGAAAAATGTTGTAGAAAAATATTGTAGAAAAATGTTGTAGAAAAATATTGTAGAAAAATATTGTAGAAAAATGTTGTAGAAAAATATTGTAGAAAAATGTTGTAGAAAAATGTTGTAGAAAAATATTGTAGAAAAATGTTGTAGAAAAATATTGTAGAAAAATATTGTAGAAAAATGTTGTAGAAAAATATTGTAGAAAAATATTGTAGAAAAATGTTGTAGAAAAATATTGTAGAAAAATATTGTAGAAAAATGTTGTAGAAAAATATTGTAGAAAAATGTTGTAGAAAAGAAGTTGTAGAAAAATTGTAGAAATCAAATAAAAATGATGGACTCATGAGCAGTGTGAAGAGTGAGTTATTTGAGACCCTTCCATGACTTGATGGGACAAAAAGTTAGAATGTGGGACAAGAAAATAAAAAATGTGTGTTCAGACAACTAAAAAATGCTTCGTAAAGTCGGAGAAAAATCATTAAAATTGCCAGTAACAACATCATTAATTCATGTTCCTAGTGTTGTATATCTCGAAGGAAGAAGGGTTTGATTTATATACACGGGAGTTTATATACATAGGGATTTATATACACAAGGGTTTAGATACACTGGCTTTTTGTTTTTTATTATGAAAGATACCAAATCAGTTGGGGATCTATATACACAGGAGTTTATATACATAGGGATTTATATATATAGGGGTTTATATACACAGGAATTTGATTATATACACAGGGGTTTATATACATAGTGATTTATTTACATAAGGGTTTATATACACAGGGATTTATATATATAGGGGTTTATATACACAGGGATTTATAGACATAGGGATTTTTTTACATAGGGGTTTATATACACAGGAATTTGATTATATACACAGGGGTTTATATACATAGTGATTTATTTACATAAGGGTTTATATACACAGGGATTTATATATATAGGGGTTTATATACACAGGGATTTATAGACATAGGGATTTTTTTACATAGGGGTTTATATACACAGGAATTTGATTATATACACAGGGGTTTATATACATAGTGATTTATTTACATAAGGGTTTATATACACAGGGATTTATATATATAGGGGTTTATATACACAGGGATTTATAGACATAGGGATTTTTTTACATAGGGGTTTATATACACAGGGATTTGATTATATACACAGGGGTTTATATACATAGTGATTTATTTACATAAGGGTTTATATACACAAGGATTTATATACATAGGGGTTTATATACACAGGGATTTATAGACATAGGGATTTTTTTACATAGGGGTTTATATACACAGGGATTTGATTATATACACAGTGATTTATATACCCAGCGGTTTATATACACAGATTAGATTTATATACACAGAAATTTATATACAGAAGCTTGTTTTTTCTTTATACATAGGGATTTATATAAACAGGAGTTTATATACAGAGGCGTTTATATACGTAGGGATCTGATTATATAATCAGGGGTTTATATACATAGGGGTTTATATTCACAGGGGTTTTATACATAGGGATTTACATACCCAGGGATTTGATTATTTACTCAGGGGTTTATAAACATAGGGATTTATATACATATGGATTTACATACACAGGGATTTGATTTATATACACAGAGATTTATTATATACACAGAGATTTGATTTATATACACAGACATTTATTATATACACAGGGATTTAAATAAACAGTTTATACACCCTGGGATTTATATGCAAAGGGATTTAATTCATATATACAAGGGTTTATAGACACAGGGATTTATATACACAAGGACTTGAGTTATATACACAGGGACTTACTTACATAGTGGGATTTATATACGCAAGGATTTATATACACAGGGATTTGATTTATATGCACAGAGTTTTATATACACAAGGGTTTATAGACACAGGGATTTATATATACAAGGATTTGATTTATATACCCTGAGGATTATATATACAGGGGTTTACATACACTGGGATTTATATACACAGGTATTTGTTTTATATGCACAGTGGCTTATATACGCTGGGATTTAATTTATTTAAACAGGTGTTTATATACATAAGCATTTATATATTCAGGCCTTATAAACACTGGGATTAATATATACAGGGATTTTATTTATATACACAGGTATTTGTTTTATATATATTGGGGTTTATATGCACAGATTTATATATACAAGGGTTTATAGACACATGGATTTATATACTCAAGGATTTGATTTATATACACAGGGGCTTAAAACACAGGGATTTTTATACACGGGTTTATATACACAAGGATTGAAATACTCAGGGATTTGATTTATATACACTGATGTTTATTTTCACAGGGATTTATATACACATTAATTTGATTGATATACAAAAGGGTTTTATATACACAGGGATTAATATACACGGATTTGAATACACGGGGATTTTATTTATATATTCAAGGATTTATATACACTGGGATTTCTATACATAGGAATTTACATAGACACCGGGATTTATATACGCAGGGATTTTATTTATATACACAGGGGTTAATATACCCAGGGATTTTATTTATATGCACTGGGCTTTATATACACAGGGATCTGATGATATGAACAAGTGTAGTACAAAGCAGAGGTCAGACTTGAAAATAAAAAAGCATAAAATACTCTGGGATTTGATAGATGTGATCTGATTATTCTGTCCATGCAAGAAGACTGGATCTGATAATTATCGACAAATAAAAAGAAGTTTGCAAATTTCTTCTAGCAGACAGCGATATAAAACCCAACCAAGCCAAAACAAAAAATACACTACCAAAGAATTGAGAATACAATGGTCATAAATATACATGGAACCATGCAAAAAAAACAACAAAAGACAAATTTAGAATAACAAAAAAATTCAGGAAGGATAGATACGAGATTATTGTTGTTTCGAGATATTCAAAAAAATTAATGATGGTGTCAAAGATTTGCTGTCATTCAGCTCATAACAACAACAAAAAAAAACAAAAAAAAAACACAGGATGTCTGATGTGAAAATATACGGTTATGGATGTTAATGATAATTGCAATAGTCAGAATTATATTAATAAAAAAAATAGAACAGATTTACTTAACAGGTTTTTTTGCACCTTAGTACATTAACTTATATTCTATAGTGCTAATACTCTAATTAAAAAATACTAAATATTATTCAATTATACTAATATTCTTATTCTACACTCTTTTCTTTAGATCATCATTATCATCAGTGAAACAATGACCAATAAGATAAACGAAAAACATTTCCTTATTTTTAAAATCCCCTTTCAATTGTGTATTGACAAAGAAAAAGACAAATTTTGTATCCGTTTTCTTTTAAAACATTCACTGCCAAATAAAGAAATATTGTTGATACTTACTTGATAAGCATTGAACTGGTCTTCCGTAAATGTGGACACCTTATTCCCCATATTACCTTTCAGAGATTTATCTTAGTGTAAACGTTCATAAAAATCAAACAGCATAGCTGATCTATGGATGGCCTTAAAGGCTACAGTCATGGTTTTTTAAAACTATTTTTTTAAACTATTTTTTTAAACTATTTTTTTCATTTAGTGTACGTAACAAAAAGTTATAAAGATTTTACTATTTAATGTCATTAACGGTTCTGGAAATTGTATTTTTCCAAATGAATTGAATTAATATTTTAGATAAATGTTGAATAAAACAGCATAAAAGTTGGTATATTTAATATTAATCTAAAATCTAACAATAGTTTATAAACGGCAATCTTTTAAAGGATTGTTGATAATGATAATAATGATAGAAATAAGAAGACGAGAGGAGAACATCCAAACTATTTGTTGAGCTCCACCAGAATACTGAGAGGAGTCCTAGAGATTTGAAGAGACTTGCTGTCACTCAGATTTCAGTGAAAAAACCATCAGCTAAGCTGGTGATAAAAACTCTCAAAAAAGAAATGATAATAATAATAAGAAGAAGAGGCCGTCAGTTGATGTATTTACCAGTCCTTCCATACAAGCAGGAAGGCCCCGAAATGGTACACATTCTCTCCTGATGACCCCAAAACAAGCATGGAGTTAAACTGCTCGGTGGTAATGAGAATAACTAAAGGAGCATTTTCTATCAGCTCACTTTTTAGTGAGTTTCTGTTACTTGGTAAGTAACTTCCTTCTTCTCTCAGGATAAAACACAGTAGATGACTGGAGATCAACATATTATGAAACTTTGAAAGTTTTATTCCTAATCATGGTTTCAAATCTCATTCATATTTGTATCATTGAGTATAAAAACGTTTTCAAAGCAAAAAAACGGATACTAAAAATCTTGCTTTAAACTTAGTTTAGCATCACGCTCTAAAAATAAATATTCCCATTATGAAAATTATGGTTAAGATATTGAAAATATAAAGCAATTACCTGGTCTAATGGTTGGTTGGTTGGTTGGTTGATTTTTTTATGGCATATTAAACCTTGCAGGATATTTAATGTCAAATCCTGTCCTTACTTATTTGTTCGTGAATAGTTTTTTGCTAACTTTATTTTTAAATGAGTTAACACTCTTTTGTTTGCACACAGTTAAATGGTTTCCAGCATTCCTATCGCACACTAATAATTCTATTAATATTAATCATTTGTTTGCACATAGTTAGATGGTTCAAGTATTGCTATTTAGCTCTAATTCTATTTTATATTTACCATTTATTTACACGCACTTAAATGGTTTCAAGTATTCCTATCTAACACTAATAATTCTATTTATCAAGTATTTCTATATGATATAAACAATTTGCTCACAGCAGAATAATGTCACATGACTAATGATAATAGCCTTTTGCAAAAGATTGAATAGTACTATTTGACCCATAGATGGGACCCTAACAGGCACTATCACTTTGATGTCAGAGTGGACCTTGGAGTAATAGCAATGAAGTGTACTCCACATTCCTCAAATCTCCAGAAGTGGAACCTCACCATCAGATGCCATTTAGTGTCATATTCAGGACACCTCTTCTATTTGAACATGAGATGGGACCCTAAAAAGTACAACCACTCCAAGTCAGAGTGCATGTGGGAGTAATGGCAATGAAGGGGTACTATACATTCCAATGCAGTTTTGTGTCATGCTAATTTGGAATGGTTGGGTGTCTTAACCCACTGCAAAGATGCAGTTGGCATATTCTACAGCCCTAACTGAGAGGGCTGTATCTGCTCTTAGATAGCCCTTGTACTATATCTTTGTTTCAAACACCAGATTATATTTTGAAATCATAAATTAGATAGTTTAGAAAGTCAAATAAGGGATACCGTTTTATACGTTTTATGTTGAAAGAAGTCTATTTCTTGTGATTTCTTTTAGTGGATATCTGTTTCAGGTATTATTTGCTGCTGTTTCGTAAATTTTGGCTCATTTGCTAAGACATGGCTTCGAGCTGACAAAGAACAGAAGCAGAAGGTACCCGTAAAAACAATTACCGATGCCGACTACACCGATGACATAGCAATTCTGGCAAATACACCCAACCAACCCGAAACACTACTGCATAGTTTGGAATCAGCCGCCACTGGCATTGGCCTCCATGTCAATGCACACAAAACTGTATATATCTGCTTTAATTAAACAGGTGACATTTCCACACCAGAGGGAATCTCTCTGAAACTAGTAGACAAATTCACCTACCTTGGAAGCAGTGTCTCATCAACCGAAAAAGACATTGACATGCGGCTAACGAAAGCATGGACAGCTATCGATAAGTTATTGAACATATGGAAGTCAGACCTGACCGATAAAATGAAACACAGTTTCTTCCAGGCAGCGGTCGTATCGATACTGCTGTATGGATGCACTACTTGTACACTAACAAAACGGCTGGAGAAGAAGCTAGACGGCAATGACACAAGAATGTTGCGAGCAATATTAAACAAGTCCTGTCGGCAACACCCCACAAGGCACCAACTATACGGCTACCCATTTCCCATCACAAAAAACTATCCAAGCTAGACGAACCAGACATGCAGGAAACTGCTGGAGAAGCAGGGACAAGCTCATAAGTGATGGACTCCGATGGACTCCCACATACGGCTGAGCAAAAGCAGGACGACCAGCTCGAACATACATACAGCAGCTCTGGGAGGATACGGGATGTAGCCCTGAAGACCTGCCAGAGGCGATGGACGATAGGGAGAAGTGGAGTGAGAGGGTCAGGGATATCTGTGCAGGTGGCACAACATGATGATGATATTTCCTTAGAGCAAGAATAAAAAATTTGATGCCATTTTGCATTACAATAGTGGAAAAATCTAAAAAGTGGATGCTTCCAAAGATATTTAGTAAAAGAGTGACTAAATAGACCAAAAACTGCTATGGGGATCCAGAAGATTTTGGTCAGTTATTATTTGGTTATTAGTTTCTTAGGTTGTGGGTATTTGGGTTTAGATATCCGTCTCCGTTATTTTGTTCATAATTATTCTTATTTGTACCAGAAAATATAGACTTGTTTGCAATCCTGAAAACACAACAAACTAATCAACTGAAAGCAAATTATTGCTGAATAGAAATACCATTATGTTTGTGTTAGTAGAAATAGTTGTGAGAAATAATTAAAAAAAAAAAACTATCATCACTAAATAAACTGATGTCATATAGAAATACTTGAAAATATTTACTCGTAAGCGAGTAAATGAGTTGTTTGGTTTTAGTATGGTATCATCAAATTATGTGTTTATAAACCGTACATATAATATATATAAACAGGCTTTGGTATTAAATAACCTATAGAGTTTGATATGCCATTAAACCCAACCAACCAACTAACCAACCTCCATTATTTTCTTTCTTCTTTTGCCCTTTTAACTTGTTGATGTCTTCTTTGTCTGTGAAGGCTGCCAAAGAATTACTGAAGGAAGGAAGAAAAGATGGAGACAAAGATAGGAGATGTCTTTTGAAGTTCACCTTGGGGGAGGGCTCATACGGCTACTCTGTAGCGAGGAAAAGTCTTCCTGGACCATTCGGGAAACAGTCGCATCTTCTAAATAAGGTGTTTAAATGTACTTGTCACTATTGGTGGTTGATAAGCACAAAGTCAGTGGTCATGTCTGGTAGGTATTTTTTTTTATAATGTTTGCTTTGGCAGTGTCGGCTCGCTAGCAGCAGACATGGCTAGATATCAGACTACAAGACCCTATCAGCCCATGTGTTCCTTGCCAGTGGCTGTGTGAAAGAGAGTCTGTTCAGTGCTCTATTGGAGGCTAAAGTAAGGTAGAATTTCTTTTTAAAACCAGGATGGTCCTTTCTTTGGGCATACGCTGCTCTTACTTCCTGTCAGTGGCTTTGTGAAAGAGAGTCTGTTCAGTGCTCTATTGGAGGCTAAAGTAAGGTAGAATTTCTTTTTAAAACCAGGATGGTCCTTTCTTTGGGCATACGCTGCTCTTACTTCCTGTCAGTGGCTTTGTGAAAGAGAGTCTGTTCAGTGCTCTATTGGAGGCTAAAGTAAGGTAGAATTTCTTTTTAAAACCAGGATGGTCCTTTCTTTGGGCATACGCTGCTCTTACTTCCTGTCAGTGGCTTCGTGGAATTTCTACACTTTTCGAATTTATTTCATCTTATTTATCTTATTCTTCTTATTTCTAATCTCAACACGGCTACATATTTTGTATCAAAATTAACTGCTATTAATAAAAAAATAAAATGGAATTATATAGATGATGAAATTTAATTTTGGGCGTATTAGACGGGAGGAAGATTGATATAACATCTTGTAAGACTTGTATTTTAATTCATGTCTTTTGAATGAAAATATTTTTAGTGAATCCTCAAACATATAGAAAATTTAGATCAAAAATGTTTTCTCTAATGACACAATCTAATGAAGTTCTTTGAAAAGGGTTTTTTTTTTGCTTTTGGCGTTCCATAGAGAATTTGATGTCATCATTGATTAACTGTTTTATTGTTAATTACTATGGTGACTGGTAACTGTGGAAATAGCTCTAGGAATTCGTGCCCATCAGAAAAGAGAAGAAATAATGATGTTTCATTTGTTTAGAAAAATCAATATTGAATCATTTTAATAAAACGGGCTTGTTAGTTACATTTAGCTAGTCTAAACCAGTCACTTGCAAAAAAGATCTGCATTTATTTACTATGGAGAAATGCGTTTATTTATCAACTAGTTGATTCTAGTCACTAGCAAAAAAAAATAAAACATGCATTTATTTACAAAGAGAAATATATTCATTTTTCAGCTATTTGCTAGCTACTTGCAAAAAAAAAAAATTCTATGTATTTATTCATTAAGGGAAATACAGTCATTAATCATCTAGTCTATACATGCAGAAAAAATGAAAATTAAAAAACAAAAGACAAAAAAAAAATGTATTTATTTATTTGGAGAAATGTATTTATTTCTCGGATATTTAGCAGCCACTTGCAAAAAATATATATATATATATATATATATATATATATATATATATATATATATATATATATATATATATATATATTTATTTACTAAGGGAAACCAGCCCTACAACCAAAAAAAAAACCAAAAACAAACAAACAACCCCCCAGAACAAAAATTCATGTATATATTTACTAAGGGAAAAATATCTTTATCATCTAGTCTATAACAGCCCCCACCCCCCAAAACTAAAAAAAACAAAACAAAAACCTATTGTCACGTGATCTCCCACTGAGAGAGGAGAGATAAAGAATGTCCCCTACCCCACGTGTTTAAGTTAGCAGGCCACCCAAAGAATGACCGTTAAGACAGAATAGTAATATAGGTCAAAGTAAAGAATGTGGGTCAGAGCGGAGGCCGACAGGTGTTTGCACTTAGTGAACAGGGAAAGGAAGAAAAAAGCTAAATGATTGGCTAGAACCCTAATGCGGAAGTGGGAGCTCCTTCCGTCAGCGAAAATAGGGAATAAGAAAATCAGTTTTTGGACAGAGATCGTGGTGAACGAATCTAAAGCCAAGACTCCGGGTAAAGAAGATGAAAAGTATTTTGGACAAGATGAAGAGCCATACCTTCAAGCCAGAACTAAAAATAACATAAAGTCCGTTAGCCCGTAAAAGAGGAAATATTCTCCACAGGAATCCATTGGAAAAGATAAGTAAACTTTAAGACTGTTTCTCCCTATACCTAATTATATATCCTCTCTCTCTCTCAATTTGAAGAAAGACAAAAGAAGAAAGAAAAGAAAAGAAGAAAGACATTTATGTTTATGTACTATCCGTTAACAATATAGCCAACGCGTTGAATGTGTGTATCAACGTATGCAGTAAAAAGATTGATATATTTTCATGTACCCACGTGTTGAAGTTGTTCATTTGTGTCATCCACTACCCAGTTGTTATTTCATGTTTTTTTTTTTCAGCTTCTATTCGCCTTATGTTGTCCTCGCTTAATTTGTCCTATATGAATTCCTTTAAAATATTACACGAGAAACCGGAGTTGTCGACTACTATAATTAATATTATTACTTCTAAACCTAGAGGTCCATATCTTCCATTGTTCTAGGGGAGGAAGAACTAGTGGCCTTGGTGGATGGGCGTATTGCGTGAAATTTGGAAACCCCTTGCCAACGGCGGTCAGTCTAGCCATAAATTAACCCCCACATAATATGCCAGTTCCTACATGCCCGAGAAAGGACTCTGAACAAGGATTTATTCTACGAGGGATCAAGTGCCAGGCCGCCCCGTCCTCACACGTGCAAAAAAATAAACTCCCGTTTGGTGATAACAATATTTAAATGCACCAGTTCCTATACGCGTTTAAACGGTTGCTCATCCAGGGATCTTTTTATTTTAATTAGCCGTCACATTATGAATATATTTACTGAAGGAAATATATTTTTGTCATCAAGTCAATACCAGCCAAAAAAGAACCCCACAAAAAACAAAGCAAAAAACAAAAACCTATGTATACATTTACTAAGGGAGATATATTTTTTTATCATCTAGTGTATACCAGCCAAAAAAAAACCCCCTAAAAAACAAAACTAAAAACTAAAACCTATGTATATATTTACTTGAGGTAATATATTCATTTATCCTCTAGTCTATATCTATGTATACTATATATACCCCCCCAACAACCCCCCACAAAATGTATGCATTCATTTACTAAGATAAATAAATAAATGCAGGAATTGACAGAATAAAAACCAAAATCTGGTAATAATGTATATTTTTCTTGATAAGTAAAAAAATCAAATGAATACTGTTGGTATTGTTTGATATTTTTCCAACCTCCCATCAGGTCAGATTTGACATTGGTTCATTTTATTTTAACCTCTGTTTATTGAACAGAACAGAAACTTTGTCTTCATTCAAGGCGATAGACTTTGTGTCACATTAAAATGTAAAATGGCTTACCAAAGAAGATAAGTAAAACCTTTTACAATTTTGGGGCTCATTTTTCTATACTGCTTGTTCCTGAAATAATGTGCTGTCTGATTGGTTAGTTGGGGTTGGTTTTTATGACATATCAACCCTTATAGATTATCTAATTCCAAATCCTGTTTATTTTAAATTTATATAATTTGTAAATGAAAGGTTTCTAGGCAACATTATTAAATGAGCCAGACCTCATTTGTTTGCAGACTGTTAAATGTTTCCAATACTTGCTATGTTATACTAATAATTCAAGTTTGTAAGGAATAAATAAATGAATAAATCTTTTAATCAAATGAAGATAATAATTAAAATATGCAGAAACTCCCAGAGGCCTCTGATGGTAATAGGGGCGATGCATGCGTAAAGAAAAAGGACCGTCTCGACAAAAGGAAAAATCTCATTCTCTTTCAGCAGTAACCGGCGGAGTGACAACATCTAAATCTTTCTTGCAGCTCGTGGAAGACCACGTGGCCACTCTAAAGCACCACGTTGGCTACCTTGCTAAACACTCAGCATTATAAGGTAAGGATCAAGGATAAAGTGGAGCAATCCAGGGAAAGGAGTAGTGCACTCCCCTACACCTTGGTGTGGTAGCTATAGAAAAGGGAGCCTTCGGATTACCCTCGACTAAAGGGAGACAACTTTACTTTTACTTAGATCTGATTATTATCTCCAGTTTCTGCTTCATGAACGTCAATACATATTTTTCAAGAATCCCGTGAATATTGTCGAAATTTATGCGATAAACCTAGATAATTTTTATCACTCAGAGTATTCGGACAGTTGTATTCATCTTTATGGTTATATTCCCAACGTTTCGACCGATGTGTTCTTCGGCCTTATTCCGGTGTTTCGTACCAAACTTTGGGGCCTGTGGGGTGTCGTTATTAGATAAAATGCCCCCACAATTTGTGTTGGTTCATTATTGAAAGGCAAACGATATAAACGACGCGGACAAAAGAACATCCACAACAGAGCAATACAAACAAAATACATTTATATATCAACAAATACATTGTAAAAAATATTACGAATGTTCAAAATATAGTTCGTCAAATATTCGTGTGAGCGTGTGTGTGTGTGTGTGAGAGAGAGAGCGGTTATTATCTAGGTGTATGCAAGTAGACTAAATATTAACGGTGTCCTATGGGCTATATCTGCATGTTGATAAAGTACTTTACACAAAAGTACCGGGCCATTAGCCTAATGAGTAGAATAATCGCCTATGGTCCGGAAGAACGGGGATCAATCCAAGGTCGCGTCATACCAAAGACTCAAAAAATGGTACTTGATACTGACTTGCTCAGCACTCAGCACTAAAAGGTGAGGATCGACGGTAAAGTGGAACAATCCTGGGAATGGTGTAGCGCCCCCATAACACTTCGGTGTAGTAGCTATTGAATAGAGAACCTTCGGATCACCCTCGACTGAGGTCGGCAACTTTAGTAATACATCGGCCTTTTATCTCTTTCTGGTTTTGCCGAAGAGTCTGACGTTGTAGGAAGGCTTTCGGCGGATAGGCAGTACAAGAGAAGAAAGAACTCGCCTACTATACATACGCCCATTGTATGTTTCTGGAGCTAGGTGTCGCTAGCTGGGATTCAGAATATAAAAGAGAACGAGAGCTGTCTCAAGCCGTCACGATGTAAGAGAGCGAGTCTAGAGTATATATAGTTAAACCTTGTCATGTGACCGACTCCAAACAACCGTTTATTTTGCGCGGGACAAAATCAAAGGTGTGGACGTAGTTGGGAGCATAAATAATGTGACTTCCCTGACCAAAGGTTCCCAGAATTAATTAGTTTACCAACGTCCACTATCTTTGTTTCGGGAACAAGTGAATCAGTATCCTATTTTCTAGAATTTTGTTGTATCAAGGCTATTTAAAGAATTATTGGAGTGCAAATCCTATAAGCCTGCACAAAACTTCGAACAGAACTCTTTATCTAATCCACGAGTGTAGATTATTCAGATTCCATAAGTCATGACCGGGTAGAAGTGTTAAGTTACTGTAAATATTCCTTTATATTTACCTGTAGCTGGGATTGAAACTGCAATCTCCTGATAATTCTACTTTGAATCACTCTTCAATTAAGCTCCTATATCCTGCCGGACAATTCAGAATGATTTTTTTTTCAGAGAGGGGACTTTTAAACCTAATGTCTGCATTAACTCATGAAATACAACCCACAACTCATATATACGATTTTTTTATACGTCGGCTCCTATTACGTGAATGTTGGTTTCTTGGTTTCTTGTTTAATGGCACATCAAACTTTTTAGGTTATTTAATGCCATCGCCATTCTTCTAGAAGAACAGTAGTGGTACTATTTAACCCATATCTGGGAGGATAAGGGGATTCATACCTTTCCCAAGGGTCCGAAAGTGAAATGCGTGATTCCGCAGTCCATCGCTTTGACTATTATACCACGAGGACACTCCTGTAAATGTTGTATAGTTCCAACCTACATCAAGGTCGCAGGGTGTAACTCAGTGTGTAAACGTTACCCCCTCACCCCCACCACATTATCTCAGTCTTCTAACCATGTCCCTTCTTACGCCGGCCGGTGATCAACTAGTGGTTCGAGGGGGTAACGCACATTTCTTTACCTACACAAGAATACGATCGAGGGAACGGAGAAAATAGAAGGACAAACGAACAAACACGAACAAAGCTTGGGGTTAACCAAGAGCAGAGGAAGCTATGCCACACTACATGCATTCCCGATAGCAGATATGGACTAACGCTAGCGTGGGTTACTAGCGAAAATTCCACAATGCTACTGGAATCAGACTCATCTTGACTCACTTTCGCTGGACCCTATCCCATGCTGCCTCGCCTCTCTGCTCCGGTGTCTGGTGTTGACTCCCCTGTCCGTGGATCCACGCCAACTCTGCTGTTCGCCTCTCTCCTGTCCAGCCGCCAACTGCCCTCTGCTGGGTCGCGTCGTCAACTCTCTCGTCCGGGTCCCCCGTAAACTGCCTCTCTCCCGTCCCCTTCCCACTTCCGGATACGGCGAGATTTCATGTCCAAGACTCCTTTGTCTGGTTTCGCGCCAAAACAGACTCGTCTGCTTTGGCGGCCTACCCACATAGTGCTACAAGTGTCGATTCAATTTGAGGGCTTTCACAATAAGTGAACCTGTGAAAAAAAATGTCCTAATTCCGTCTTTATGAGGACACCTTAGCTGTCTTACAATAAACTCAATCCTTTTAGACAATGAGAACAGGTACCTCCGAGAATAACAATATACTGATATTGGACTTTGGCTTTCTGTGGCATCCAACCTAAAAGTCGACGAGCGATAGACACCCGTGAAGATTGTTCAATTAAAAAATACGTGTAAATTTCTTTCAAAAGACGGCAATGATAATGAGATCTAAGTTTGTTCATTTGGCTAATCATCCTGAGTCTGATCATTGCATTTGTAGGGATTTAAAAACAAAAAAAGAGAAATTTAAAAAATAAAGTAAAAAAAAATTAAAAGTAACAGTTTCCCAAGAGGTCTCTGACAGGAAGCGAAATCGGCGCTTGCTTAAAAAGAGGGACTTCTTATCGCCGAAGAGAAATTCGCTCATTAAGCTGTGACTTCTTCAATTGGATGTTTCGTTTCTCTCTGCTGGTGGTGAAAAGAACACGTATCTACTGAGGCATGGCTTAGTGGCAGGTTGACTCTCCTGCGAACAGCACCCTGTGCTGAACACACCAACGGGACACACGACGAACTTCAAACTTATAACTCTTCGAAAATGACTCTAATATATTTCAACGCCTTGTCTTGGAGACGCGACTATTTTACTGGTTCAGGAAAATATTCTACACTATAGAATAGTCGTAAGCTCCGAAAATAAAGTTCGTGTTCCAAGATATCCTGGTCTTTTTCCTTCTCTCCTTAATTCTCTTATAGCTTCCAAAGATAAAAAAGACAACAATAGGGTAAGAAGAAGAAAAAGAAGTCAGATACGAAACTCAGAATCACTCAATAATTCACCACCGACCACCACCACCACCACCACGAATAATACAACCCTTTCATAGAAACCCCGTACATTTCTGGATAACCAACAGTTTTTTTTAGCATATTGTCAATCACGCCTGTAGCGACCTGAACGTAACCATACCATTTGTTGGAAGACCGTCTTCCTGGTTTTCAGTAACCGAGATTCCCGATAATTTTTGGCCCAGTCAGCTGGGGCTGCATAATAAACTGACCGCATCTTTATTGAGGGGTAAGACTCCCCAACGAATGTCCTGGATATGACACTAAACAATCTGATGGTGAGGCTGCCGTAATGTCGGAGCTTCGGGGAATGTGGAGTACTCCTTCATTGCCATTACTCCCTGGTCTACTCTGGCCTGGAGTAGTAGCACCTGATAGGGTCCTATATATGGGTTAAATAGAACTAAACTGTGTAATTCCGCTAAACTGAATTGTTTGAAATTTGTGTGTTTAAAATTGTGTGTGTTTAAAATTGTGTGTTTAAACTGTGTACTTATATTGAATTGAATTGTTTGAACTGTTTTTGACATTTAAACTGTGTGTAAAGGAAAAACTGTACTTATTGTTCGTGATTTTAGAAGTCTAGTTGAAGTGGAATCAACCTATTGGGGGGTCGTCAGATTATTTAACACGCAAAATAAACTGATGGATGTTCACTAATCAGACATAAGCAAAATACTTTTTTCCACCTCAAACTTAGTTTCTTATATGCTCATTAAATCTCGCCACTTCATGTGGGCTTTTCACGTTCTCCTCCATAAAACAAGTCACACCTCTTGCGTCCTTTTCTTCTCGTTTACGCGTGTCGGTAGCAGAGAGAGAGAGAGAGAGAGAGAGAGAGAGAGAGAGAGAGTACACCTATTTTTTCGAGGTAAGATTGTTTGTGGCATCACTTATAGTAAACTAAATTGTTTGAAACTTTTATCAAAATGACTTAATTCGGCCTTAAATGACCCAAAAAGAGATGATTGGCCGTAAAACCAACCAACCAACCAACCAACCAACCCATTAAATTTTAAATCAAAAGACAATATTGAATTAATAGATAACTTAGATTTTACTGACACATCAGGTTTGATATACCTTTGTAATAAATACGAACGAATAAGAACAACAATTAGAGTGACTCTTGTGGGATTCGAAAGGCTTTTGAAGGTCAGTGGCTAAGGGCAAGGCTGTGTTGCCGTAAGATATCTGACTCCATATTTTGGTTGTATTATTCTACCCCACGTTGACTGGCCGGCGCAATGCCTTGTCCAAAGAAAGTCCAAAAGAAATATACAAAAAGAAAAGATAGAAACAGATAAGAGACGAAAACATTTCTTCCATACTTTCCTTTATTTACTTGGTGAATGGACTAACCAACGCTACGTCCCAAGACGTAGCGTGGTGCCCAAAACACCAGATAGAAAAATGATGTTGTTGGTTCGACGGACACTCCCTGACAAGACTCGGTTCATAGAAAACCTGAGTATTTATCTCTCTCCACCGGCTCCAAATTCACCACTGCAAAATCCTTCTAATTTTGGCGCGACCGCTTCCCATTGGCTACTTTACTTTTTAATATTTTTCTTTTTTTTCTGATTTTTAACCGGATGGATGCCTTATGCGTGGCGACATTTGTATGTGGCGACATTTTGTATGTGGCAGCCGACGAGTCAACATCCGGTTGGGAGTTTTATTGTTAATTCCTAAATCCCCACACTCTTACGCACCGTTTAAACAATACTTCGGTGAAGTGAATTAAATGTCTGAAGAAAAGAAAAGAGTTTTATTATGTTTATACGTGTCCTTGGATATTAGAATATGTATGTGTATATATCTGTGTGACTGACATATTAATAATTATCAAATATGTAAGCGTCGAAAGTTTACGTAGTTGACGGCTAATCAGATCAGTGTGAAAAGTGCGTGAATAGAGAGATTGGGTTTTCATGTTACTGTGAGCTGCTCTCTCTCTCTCTCTGTCTTCATTGAACCTTTCATTCACAAACTCTTTTTCATATTATGGAAACTACATATTTTTGACCCATTGGTTTAATGGGTAGAGTGTTCGCCAATGGCTCGCGAGAACTGAGTTCAATCCCTGGTCGAGTCATACCAAAGACTCAAAAATGATACTTGATACCTCCTTGCTTAACACTCAGCAATATAAGGTAAGTATCAAGGGTAAAGTGAAGCAATCAAGGGAAATGAGTAGCGCCCTTCCTTACACCTCGGTATAGTAGCTTTTGAAAAGGGAGCCTTCGGGTCGTACTCGACTAAGGGAGACAACTTTTACTTTTACATATTTCAAATCAACAGATGAAAAAGTTTGTTACAAACAGAGATTCATTATCAAATCAAGAAAATAAATCCAAAAGTGGCTTATAAATTTCGAATGTGTACACGAAACAACAATAAATCGCCAGGAGCCGATTTTTGTAATACTATATAACTGCCGATAATACTCGCGAACCTAGTCGGAAACAGGCCACATGACAACTAAATCGATTCAAGAAGCAATCACTATTCAAATGTTCTTTCTTTGTTTTAGAATTGTGGGATTATTTCGCTTCTCTATCAAAGAATTTCTGTGGATGATTGATTGATGGCATTACCAAGGCAGTATATAAAAAGGCGCTTTTATTTATTGATTAATACAGACCTGATTTTCGTCCTCCCGTCGCATTAAACATGGTACCGCAGAATATAGCATTGAATGTCCTGAGCTTACTTGCTTTCACTTTTCCCTCTTTTTCGAGCGATCCTCCTCGTTGCTTCATCGTCTTCGCTATGAGGAATTAAAACGAAGTCATCTCTTGTGCGCACTTTCTTTAATGCCTTCTTTCACTCGAGACATCTTTCTTATTACTGACCGCTTGAGCCAAGAGTTATGCCTTCAAAACACTGATGGAAAATACGACGTCACGATTTTTACTCTTCCATGAAACTTGGCTCACTCAGACTAACTAGAAGGTTAAAATTTAATTTTACCTTCCAAATCGTAGCCATGGGACTTTAAAATCCACCAATGAGAACAAAAACTCTCAACTGAGCCCAGAGGTGATAACCTGACAATCAAACTTAGTTAACCTCAACTAGACATAACAATTCCACTCTGAGCTCAACGGTTTAATTCTTTTTAAATAATCTACACCTTGTACTAAATGGTAGTTCTCTGAAACTAGTGGACAAGTTCACCTACCTAAGAAGCAGTGTCTCGTCAACCAAGACAGACATCAACACGTGACTAGCAAAGGCATGGACAGCTATCAATAGTCTATCGGTCATATGGAAATCAGACCTGACCGATAAAAGAAAACGCAGTTTTTTCCAAGCAGCGGTCGTTTCGATACTTCTATATGGATGCACTACATGGACGCTAACAAAACGTATGGAGAAAAAAAATTGACGGCAATTACACAAGTGTGCAGCAAGCAATATTGAACAAGTCCTGGAGGCAGCGCCTCACAAAGGATCAGCTGTACAGCCACGTACTACCCATCACAAAAACTATCCAAGTTAGACGAACAAGACATACAGGACACAGCTGGAGAAGTAAGGACGAACTCTTAAGTGGCATACTCCTGTGGACCCCTTCTCATAGACGAGCAAAGTTTGGACGACTAGCAAGAACCTATATATCACTGCTCAGTGCCGATACAGGATATAGCCTTGAAGACCTACTGGGAGCGATGGACGATAGGGAAAGGTGCTGGCGGCGTGACATGATGATGATAATGATGATGATGACACCTAGTACTCTTTTTGTCTGTTGGTTATATTTTAGTTTGCTCAGGCAAATATATATACACATACACGCGAGCTTGCGGGCGCTCGTGCGCGCGCGCGCACACACACACACACACACACACACACACACACATATATATATATATATATATTCTTATAGGCGTGTTTTCTTGAAAATAACTTACAAGTATTTGGTGTTGAGCTTTTTATTTTTATATTCTAGTTGACGAACATGACGTCGGAACTGTGGTGAAAAGCAGTTAAAAATTGATCAAAGTCTGTATACCCATATACTCCATATATGGGTACTTTCGACCATCTTTGGTCATTGTTGAGAACGTGGATACTCCTGCGTCCTGGAGTTTCGGGTTTGTTCTGCGTCTATGACGTGACCTGCACATTATAAAGTTTCCCACCTCGGCCAACTAGTAAATACAACCCCGCATATTATATTAATAGGTTGACTTCTAACTGGCTGAAGTAATGTAAACAAACAAACAAACAAAATAATAATCCATTCATGGCTGCTTATGAAATTAACCTGAATCTAGAATTAACTTTAAACTTTGAATAGAGAAAATAATATAATCATGTTGTTAGAATTTATCCGGCGTTATTTGAATTCCTTTCAACATGAAAATGCATTTTTATCATTAAGGGTTTTCGGACTATTGTCTTCATCTTTATTCTTATTTCCACAACGTTTCTGCCGATATATCCTCCGGCCTTCTTCAGGTGTTTGTCGAATCCGGGAACCTACACAGGACTTCGAACAGCGTCCTTTATTGAATCCACGGGGGTCGCCTGTTCTGATTCCTTTAGCCATAACCGGGTACAAGTGTTAAGTATTCCTGTATCGTTACTCGCCTGCAGCCAGGATTGAACCTGCAACCTTCAGATGATTGTCTCCTTAGAAGCTTAGGGAATCAACGCCTATAACCGTCATGCTATTCTTTTTTTTTTTTTTTTTTTTTTTTTTTACTTATCCACGAATTATAAACAGCTGTGGGTTACCTTGCTTTTATGATTTCAAAATAAAGTCGGATAAATTCTTCTGGCGTAATTATATTATTTTGTCAATTCAATGTTTAAAGTTAATTCTCTTTTTAACTTAATTTCATTTGTAGCTCTGAATGGATTATTTTTGTTGTTTTTATTATTTCGGCCTGTTAATATAACATGCGAGGCCGTATTTACTCGGTGGCCGTGGTAGACGCATTGGTTCCTTTAATGGATTTTGAACTTTTATTCAACATTTTATTTGTTGCTGATCCCGGTAGTTTATTTACTGTAGTATAACATTTGTGATTCTATCCATATCATTGTTATATACAAGCGTGTGGTTGCAAGAAAAATAAGACTAACAAGAAGTTTTAGTTTATTTTGTTTATTGAATAAACAAGCGGATGAAATATCTGGGCGGGTGACAGGCGGTTATCTGGTAGGCGGCAAGCGGTTGCTTTGATCTGGTCTGACGGTGTTGTCGGGTGATGCTCTCAGCGACGGTCGGTTTCTAATGCCCGTGTGACCTCCACTTGCCCTATTTATATCTTCTCGACTTCAAACACCGGCTCTAGAAAATACTCTCCGTGGAAAAATAATGATTGGTTGAAAAATAGGTCTTTTTATAACTGAGAATTTTCTGGAGATTTTGAATAGACTATGCGCGGAGCCTATGCGTAGAAGCCATGATTTTGTCAGTTTGACACTGTTCATTGTTGGGTCAACATCCGGTAGATGGTATTTTCTTCAGCAGTGTTGATGTCTGTCGGTCTGTATTTTAGTAGTTAGATGTGTGAAGAGTTAAGTGGATGAATCAGAAGAGATTTGGTGTATTTTACTATAACATAATTTAATGGATTTTTATCATTAAGGGTTTTCGGACTATTGTCTTCATCTTTATTGTTATTTCTATAACTTTTCGGCTGATATGTCCTCCGGCCTTCTTCAGGTGTTTGTCGAACTCGGGAACCTTCAAGGAACTTCGAACAACATCCTTTATTGAATTCACTGGGGTCGCCTGTTCTGATTCCGTTAGCCATAACAGGGTACAAGTGTTAAGTATCCCTGTATTGTTACTCGCCTGCAGACAGGATTGAACCTGCAACCTCCAGATGATTGTCTCCTTAGAAGCTTAGGGAACAAACGTCATGCTATGTGTCCTGCTGAACAATTCAGAGTGAATTTTTGGGACTCATAAACTTAGTGTTCTAACTTGGCTGGGATTACTACAATTATGCATGATTTTTTGCCTGTGCTCATATTCAGATTTTTTTTTTTTTAAGAAGGCTGGAGGACATATCAGCTGAAACATAAGAATACTGCGAGCAATATTGAACAAGTCCTGGGGGCTATACCCCACAAAGCACCAACTATACGGCCACCTACCTCCAATCACAAAAACTATCCAAGCTAGAGGAACCAGACATGCAGGAAACTGCTGGAGAAGCAGGGACGGGCTCATAAGTGATGTTCCCTTATGGACCCCCACATATGGCCGAGCAAAAGCAAGACGACTAGCTAGAACATACATACAGCAGCTATGTGAGGATACGGGATGTAGCCCTGAAGACCTGCCAGAGGCGATGAATAATAGGGAAAAGTGGCGAGAGAAGGTCAGGGATATCCGTGCTGGCAGCACGACATGATGATGATGATAATGATGATGACAGTGTACGTAAACGTTTTTAATTTCCTTTAAAAATTGTTTACTTGTGCGTAAGTACTGAATTATTTGGAGTATAAAACTTGGGTTGGGGTTGGGGTTTGGTTTTATGGCACAACAACCATTGAAGGTTATTTAATACTGAAATTCATAAATTTAATTCTAATTTTTTCAGGATATAAAATAGATTCTGTGCATGAAAAATTGGGACCATAGAATTCATCAACATGTTTTGATCTACCAAGGAAAAGAATTAGAATTATTTTGCTTTATTTTTGTTGAAATAATAAAAAAAGTTTATGTGTTCTGTTTTTTTGGGGTGGTCACTCGTTATGATTTGTAAACATAGGTCAACAAAGTTAAATGGTTCCAATTTAATTAAACGTCAGTCATTTGTTTACACACAGTTAAATGATCAAACAGTTCTTTTTCGAACAATTCAATTTGGCATAAGTCAAAGTTAAACGGTTCCAAGTATTGCTATTGTGACGCGAAATTGACTAAAATCCCAAAACGGGACTTTATTTTCGCACGTGTGAAGACCGGGCAGGTTGGCACTTGATCCCCTATATGATAAGTCCTCCTTCAGAGTTTTTCTCTCAGGCATATAAGACCTGGCATATTACGTGAGGGATTAATTTAGGGCCAGACTGACCGCCGCTGGCAAGGGGTTCCAAATTTCACACTATCACACACCCACCAGGCCGCTAAACTTCTCTCCCCTAGACAATGGAAGAATATGGACCTATAGGTTTTAGTCGTAATAATATTATATTGTAGTAGTCGGCGACTACGGTTTCCCATGTGATATTTTAAAGGAATTAATAGGACAATTCTAAGCAAGATAACATAAGGCGAATAGAAGCTGAAAAGGAAGCATGAAGTAACAACATAGACCACGTGGTAACATAAAAATATATGATTCTTTTACTACAGTTATATACACTTTCAAAGTGTCAAAACATATAATAATTGGACAGTCCACGAATATAAATGTCTTTTCTTGACTTTTGTTTTTCTTTAAATTGAGAGAGAGAGAGAGAGAGAGAGAGAGAGAGAGGTATACAAAATTTGGGTATAAAGGAAAAATTTCCCCAAAGTTACTTATCTTATTTTTCGACGGGGTTCCACTGGAGAAGCTTTCTTCTTTCACGGGCTAATAGACTTTATTCTATTTTTTTTACTCTGGCTTGAAGAACCTGGGGTCCCTCGTGTCTCAGATATTCTTTTGTCTTCAACCCGGAGTAAATGGCTAAGGGTCTGTCTGCCACGAGCCCTGCTCAAAAACTAGCTTTCTTATTATTTACTTCCGCTGAGGGGAGGGAGTCCCACTTCCGTTTTGGGGTCCCAGCCAATCATTTGGCTTCTCTCTCCCTCCCCTTCCGGAGTCCGGCGACCTGAGGTTACTAAGTACCAACACCTGTTGATATCCCCTCTGTGACCCACATTCTCTCTTAACGGTCACTTTTTTGGACGGCTAGATACTGTTAATTCAAACACGAGGAGTAGTAATTTTATCTCCCTCCTCCCAGTGGGATATCCCGTGACACTATGTATCTGTTGTATCGTGGTAAAGAAGAGATACACAGTGAAATAGAGTTAATAAATAATTAACTCCATTTCACTGTGTATCTCTATCTGGTACAGTCCTACAAATATTACGGGATAGAACGATAAAAATGTTGTCCTAAAGAAAACAACACTACAGCTTTATATTAAAACTTTTATTGAAAAAAATCAATTCAGGTAACTTGATTATGTAGTAGAGCTGACATCTACAGGGTGAAACGATAAAAATGTCGTCCTAAAGAAAACAACACCACAACTTTATTTTAAAACTTTTATTGAAAAAAATCAATTCAGGTAACTTGATTATGTAGTAGAGCTGACATCTACAGGGTGGAACGATAAAATTGTCGTCCTAAAGAAAACAACACTACAGCTTTATATTAAAACTTTTATTGAAAAAAATCAATTCAGGTAACTTGATTATGTAGTAGAGCTGACATCTACAGGGTGGAACGATAAAATTGTCGTCCTAAAGAAAACAACACTACAGCTTTATATTAAAACTTTTATTGAAAAAAATCAATTCAGGTAACTTGATTATAATAATACTCGGTTGATGGCGGCGATCACGCTGGCTTTGGTGTTGTGGGAGGTCATGTTGGTGATGTTCTCGACGTATGATCAAAGGAAGTAATCCAGCAGGTTCAGGTCGAGGGAGGAGGGGGCCAGTGAGAGAAGGATACAAAGTCGTAGCACTCCTTCTGAAGCCAAGCCTGGGTCTCTTTGGACTTCTGGGCCGGTGTCAAGTCCTGCTGCCACACCCAGGGTCTGCCACCGGCTACCTGATTGCACCAGGGGATCACCACACTCTTCAGCACATCCAGGTACACTTTGGTCTTGACTTTCAAGCTGACTTCGAAGATTTGAGGTAGCATGATGTGGCCCTCACTTGAAACCACACCAAAGACCATAACCGTAGCCGGAAACTTTGTTTTCATCACCCTGGACACGTCCCTATTATTCTTGGCAATCTAGATTTGCATTTTGAGGGTGCTGGCAATAGTCCTGTTGTCATAACTTAGATCGGCGGAGAGCATGAGTTGTACAGCGACGCATCTCCGATCTCGCTCGTTGAGCATTGTGTCACTTTCAGACATGATAGAAGGCTCCTATCGCTCTTGGGATTTGTGCACAACTGGCCAACGAGTAGATGGTCTGCAACAAAAAAAAGAAAACCGTTTTTCATTAAACAGAAATGGAATCATGTCGTCTTTTCTTGGGCGACAATTCTATCGTTCCACCCTGTATAAGTCTCGCGCTGTGGGTGTTACGTCCGAAGTTGGTCTTACCGTGATCTTTCAGTACCGACGTGGTAAAGAAACACGACGTTTTTTATACATCCGAGATACTGGAAGTCACATGGTACGAGCCACTATACAACAACAGTATCACTAACAATTCAATTAAACAACTGTCATTTATTTACGCAGTTAAATGATCAAACAGTTTTTTTCCTAACGGTTCATTTTAGCCTGCGTCAGGTGTTTTCACCCAGTTTAAATGTCAAACATTTCTATTTGATCCATAGAAAGGACCCTATCAGGTTCTACAATTCTGGGCCTCAGTGAACTTGGGAGAGATGGCAAAGCTCCAGCATTACTCCCCAAAACTCCAGCATTACTCGATCCTTACTGTCAGATTGTTTAGCGTCATATCAGGACACTCGTTGAGGAGGTCTTACGCTTCTGAAGAGATGCAGTCGGTGTGTGTTATATCCTCAGCTGACGGAGCTCGAATTAAACTTGGTTATGTTTGTGAAATTAATGATCCTATTTACCCAACCCCTCGGCTCAGGCAAGATATGACTCAAGATCAATTTTTAAGCGGTGTTTAACAGGTTTGAATTCAGAGTTTTCCTTCTCCTAGACTAGTTGCCTCACCAAGGCTGAAGAACCCAGTCTGTCCTACTATCTACCCATAGCTGGAGGGAGAATAATTGGATTCACACCTTTCCCAAGGATATTAGTGCAATGTGAAATGTAGTCTGTCCTACTATTTACCCATAGTGAAGGTTATTCGTTTCAAACGTCTTTTTTCCTCTTGAAAAATTGTAATACCTTATCCATTGCTACTAGTGTCTGTATTTATTGTTATAGGTTCGCAGGGTCATAAAAGAAAAATTCTAGTGTTATAGTCACTTTCAAAAATTCCATTTTCTTATATTAGTCATAGAATTATAAAGCGTGCCTTTTTAGTCACTTCAACTTAGGTTGAATAAAACTCTAAGGGAGGTAACTCGTATATCATCACAATTCGTTCTTAGCTAGGTTATGTCCCATCCTCCGCTATAATATGGTCAAAATATTCAGTCTGGCTTTTTATAAACTCACGTTTTTCTTTGTTAAACTTTACTGCTTGTTTTATATTTTTGGGGATTTTTCAAACCGTTCATCAAGTCTATGGTACAGTTTTCCCGTGAATCAAAATATTTTTAATTATTGTATATTAGCCTTCAAGATATCCAAACGAGTTTTATCATGCAGCACTTCAATATTTTAGGCTCAGATGAGATGCCAAAAGGTCGTCTTTTGGAATAGTTACTCCTGCATTGCTGTTAGCAATAAGTTGTGAATAAGAAAATATCCTTATCCAAAAGAATTTCATAAAATCTCTCTATAGCGTCAAATTTTGAGAAAATTATTGATCTCCTTGACTTTGATGGTTTGTCATCTAAGTTTTTATTTAATTTAATTTAATTCTTTTTTTTACATTAATTGTTTTAATTCAATTCGTTTCTTTTCTTTAATAGAATAATTGGTGTGCACTAATTTTGAATAACTTACCAAAATTATTAAAAAAAAAAATCTCATTTTATTTTTTCTGAAATGAGAAAGATCAGAAAATAATTTCAGCCTCGATTTCAGTTTATGAAAACGGCTATTAATTTGTATTTCACGACCTTCATAAAAGAGTTTGTTTGTGAATCGGAATCTTTCAAATCCCTGGTACCATTTCTACTATCCACATAGGTTTGTGAATGGTTAAAAGTCTCGAGTAGACGCAAGCAACACCCCACAAAGCACCAACTACGCGGCCGCCTGCCTCCCGTCACGAAAACTATCCAAGTTAGACGAACCAGACACGCAGGACACTGCTGGAGAAACAGGGACGAGTTCATAAGTGAAGAACTCCTATGGACCCCCACATATGGCCCAGCAAAAGCAGGACGACCAGCTAGAACATACATTCAGCAGCCATGTGAGGATACGGGATGTAACCCTGAAGACCTGCCAGAGGCAATGAACGATAGGGAAAAGTGGCGAGAGAGGGTCAGGGATATCCGTGTGGGCGGCACGACATGATGATGATGATGATGATTTCTATCGTTCCAAGAATTTTTTTCCCTTCTTTTGAATATGTAGGACTTATTTCCCTTTTATTCATTTTCATCTCGAAAGGTTGTTGCATCTGATATCAATATCTATTAAGAAAGATATAATCTGAATCTAGAATTTTCCCATATTACTCTAAAATAATATTGCCCAGTCGGCTGGGGCTGTAGAATACACCGACTGCTTCTCTGCAGAGGGGTAAGAACCCCACAACGAGTGTCCTGGATATGACACTAAACAATCTGATGGTGAGGTTCCAGCAATGCTGGAACTTTGGGGAATGTGGAGCACGCCTTTATTGCCATCGCTCCCAGGTCCACTCTGGCCCGGAGTGGTAGCACCTGATAGGGCCCTATCTATGGGTTAAATAGAACTAACAGTATACTAATGCTAAAATGAATTGTTTGAGTAAACTGAATAGCTTAAAATAGAAATGTTTTTGACAATTAAGCCATACTTACATTTAAACTGCGTGCTTGTGCTTAACTGAATTGTTTAAAATAGAACTGTTTTTTCGACATGAAAACTGTATTTACACTTAACTGAATTGTTACATATAACTGCAACTGTTTTTTGACATTGAAACTGTATTTACACTAAACTAAATTGTTTAACATAGAACTGTTCTGACATATAACTGTGTATAAACAAAATCTGTACTTTTACAAAACTGAATTAGCCGAAGTAGAATTGCTTGACTAAACTGAATAGCTCGAAATAAAAAAAATGTTTTTTTACAATTAAACTGTACTTACATTTAAACTGCGTGCTTTTGCTAAAACGAATTCTTTTAAATTGAATTATTTTTTACACTGAAACTGTACTTACACTAAACTGAATTGTTATATATAACTGAATAGATTGAAATTGAGATGTTTTTGACAATTAAACTGTGTACTCATGCTAAACCGAATTGTTTTAAATTGAACTGATTATTTACATAAAAATGGATTTGGCGTTAAATAACCTAAAAAGGTTGATATGCCATAAAACCAAACCAAACCAAACCAAACCATCTAAAATAATATTACTGATACATCAAGATATAAAGAAGAAGAATTATATGAACAGACAGGAACAAAGATGGAGCCAGTGAAGCTGTTGGCATGGGCCTACGATTTTGAGGGAGATTACTCCTATATTAGAAGAAACAGAGAAACACCTTTTTGTTAATAATATTGACATCATGAAGCGAGTCAAGTGCTGCCCACATTTCGTATCTGGCCAAGATTTCTTAGCATTTTTGTGTGGTTTGATATGAATTTCAGGTTTTGACCAAGAGATTTACAATTATCGATTCGGTATCTATAATTACCAGATTTTTTTATGTGTCCTACATTTTAAGCAAACAGTATAAGCTCGGAATTTAATTAACATAAATAGGGAAAATTGTTAAGTGATAATAATTTAGGGAAAAAAAACTGAATAATGGTATCAGAAGATATAAATTGAGCGATTCTTTTTGTATTGCAATCATTCCAGCCAGGCCATTACATAGTTATTTCCCCTAAAATTAAGAGTTATTTCCCTTGCATTAACAAAGCTCTGATATTGATTTAAAATTTTTTTAAAAATCTATTACGTTTCGTCTATTTTATCCTAAGTACAATCAAATTTTGATTTTTTAAACTAGTATTTAACTATTATTAATTTATTAGTTTCTTTAGTACGTCTTGAAATTAGTTCAAGAATTTTTTTTCAAACCCATCGTTTCTGGTAGGGAAAGATGTAAGCAATTTTTTTCAGTGATGCAGCTACGCGACTTAAATTTTGACAAGAGAAAAGTAGTATCATAATTATTGAATATAAGATTTTTCTTTAGAATTATCCAGTTTAAAAACAATTTATTACAAGCAAAACTGATGTAATTCATTCGATAATTCATCTTGCTTCGAGATAGACTTTTGATGGTATCATTTGTACTTGTTGACTTCACACACCCGTAAAATTTGGTGACTTTTACTGGAAATTATGCGACTACCAAGTCATTTGATTACTTGAATATGCAGGTTTTTTTTTTAAAGATTCATATCACAGACGTTTTATGTTGAACTTTCGATAACAGAAGAAATTGTCAGGACCGTGTAACGTCTTTGTATTCTTGATGAGGTTAATGGAATAAAGTGCCAGGAAATTAAGAACTGGCTAGCGAAAATGGTGATGCTCCACCCTTCGACTAAATAATAGCGGCGGTAGTATAAAGATTACATGCCACAACCTTTCTAGTGAATACATATCAATCCAGAAAGGTTCCTGACCTGTTGCTAATTACAGATGTGTCTTCAGTTAATTTTGGAGAAGTCCTCGTGGTGTGGTGGTTAAAGTGCTGGACTATAGCCACGAGGCAAACGAGTTCGAACTCCAGTCTCGCTTGTAAGTTCACTTTCTGACCAATACCTTTGGGAAAGGTATTAAACCACCTATCCCCCCAGCTATGGGTTGAATAGTATTAAACGGTTCTTTGACAAGGATGGCTTTGGAATTAAATAACCTATGAAGTTTGACATGCCATTAAATAAAGGAACAAAATTTGCTGAGATTAACAGATGTTATAATTATGCCCAGGGGTGTATAAATCATTCATAATCGTGCCTGGGGGGTACCTTTACGTTAGCTGATTTTTTCCAGAACTAGTTTTCTGACCCTAATATAGAACACCCGATGTGAGTACCTATTCACCCAATCAATTCTATTTGACGGATCTTCTGGTCATCGCAATTCAATTCACAATAAAAAAAAAGATGTAGATCTATATCCTTGCCCTTGAGGTCATGATAATCATGCAGATGCGTATTTCTAATCCTCTTGGGAAGACATGGACCTGGAGGTGACCGTGTCCTCTGTAAAGAGTACGGATGTAACTTACAAGACACATTCAGGTTAAAAGAAAAGAAAAAAATGTCAAACATAAATTCTTTTTGTCTCAAAAATTAATTTTTAAATACAAAAAATATTCATAAAAATAAAAACGTCTTCACTTTAACCTGTTATAAAAAAACAAAACAAAAAAAAACGACTTTGCTCTTTTGCGACAATGAAATAGTTATGTTGTAGCTGAAGGAATTTTCGTATTTTGGTTTGGCGCGTAATTTAATTCAACGCATAATTTCACCCAATCAGGATGACTTATCCTATTCAACCCGAATCACCTGGGGAAAAATTGTCAAACACCCCCTTTTCGCAGAACGACTTGGTTCTGTACAGACGTCCCATCTGCCTGCTCTTAAATAGCAGCAGCAGCAGTATGGACACATATAGGATACACATTTTTTCTAGTCTTAAAATAAGCAATAAAAACATACTTAAGAACATTCTAGAAAATTAGGATTAAAACTGCATTAGCATTTAAGTTAAATTTTTATATTTTTCAACCAATCAGCTAAAACATAGACTAAGAACATTCTAGAAAAATAGGATCGAAAGTCAATTAACAGAAAATATTTAGGCTCTAAAATAAAATAGTAAAATACAAATCTGATTGGTCAATAAATGTCTACGCGCCAAAATTTTAGGACGATTCTTTGATCCACTATTAGGATATAAGTAACATATATGTCAGAGAGCCATTCAAAAACTCACTAAGCCAGTAAGCAGTAGCCGATACTCTGTCAGGCAAATTCCTTTCCTTCTACAGCCAAAGTTCATGACCTTGCTTCAGATAGCCACGAATCACATTCAAAAGAAAAACCCGGCAAACTTTCTTTCATCAACACGACACGCTGTCGCCACAATCGTAAAACACGATATGAACTTAATGTAAGTAAGAACGACTTGTTTACAGACTCTGTTAACATCTAAACATACACACACGTGTAAACAAATTTATTTTCTTCTAACTTGACAAACTTTTCCAAAAGGCCATTTACACGTCATATTTTTTATTTGTTTTCACATTCTGTTTTATGTATATTAAATTGTTTGTTGTTTAATGTTCGTTGTGTCCTATTCCATTTCTTTTACGCGATTGAAAGTTTTGTGTTGTATTTGATGAGGAAATAATATAGAGAGCAATACCAGTAAAATACGAATGCACATCTACTGAAATACCCAATTATATACCATGCAATTGGCCACGCAATTACCATCACGAGTTAATTTGGCATCACTTGTGTGCGAGATGGACTATGGCTCAGTTGCAGAGTTTCAGCTCTGAATTCTGTAGTCGCAGGTCATGGTATACACTGCTGATGAGACCTATTAAGGTCGAAACAACTCTCCAGTCGTTTCTGTATGTTATGCGCAAGTGCTCGCCGGATCTTCTGGTCATGGTAAATCAATTCATAATATAATTCATCAACTTAAAAAAAAGAAAATGCAGTCAATTCAAATTTTTTGTTATGCTTCCGGGACTTTTACAAGTACACTGATACTGATGGGTCCAATCACTAACTCCACGTTCAATAATCTCTTGAACAGTCGCAGTATTTTCAATTTTTTATTCCCTTTTATACTGTAGATTCATCGAACAAAGAAGTCTAATATTGTTGTGGACCAATAAAGGGTCCAGAAGAATAACACAACTCGAGTTTACGTGGAACAAAATATATTTACGAAGTATAATACAACTGAATATCGAACGTCAGTCTGACTCCCAAAATGTTAGGCTGGGAAGAACTTACACTCCAAGAATGAATATTCCCCCGGTATTTATAACAACAGGAAGAGTCCGCAGGTTGGGTACCAAAACAAATATATAACATATCTTTTCTTTATTTCGGCGCAGTTGATCTGGTTCCCTAACCCAGATTGGAGGATCTTTTCGAATTTTAATTTATGACCTTTTTTCATTAAGAGAGATTCTTGGTTGTTGTATAAAACAATGATTTGAATGGTCAACTTTTCCAGTTGTTTACATTCATCATAATTAATCATGTCTCTCTTGACACAGTCGTGTTTATTTTGAATTATTTCCGAACTATCTTTCTGTATTCACTTTGCTTATGATTGACAGACTTATTTCTGTCTTCACATTTTCTATTTTCATGAGACCTGTTAATTTTAATCCTCAATATAATTAGTTCTTATAGAAATTTCTGACAATGTTTGAAAAAAAAAACTCCTATTCTCTTTTTAGTTGTGTTTTCAGCCATTTCAATGTTATTTCATCTGGGTTTGGTTTGTTTAATAGCATATCAACCTTCGTGCCAAAGCCATCCTTCTAGAAGAACAGTAGTGGTACTCTTTAACCCATATTTACCCAACCTCTCTGCTCAGGCTGGATATGACACAAGGTCAATTTTTAAGCGGAGTTTAACAGGTTTGAATTCAGTTTTCCTTCTCCTAGACTAGTTGCCTCACCAAGGCTGAAGAACTCAGTCTGCCCTACTATCTACCCATAGCTGGAGGGAGAATAATTAGATTCATACCTTTCCCAAGGGTATTAGTGCTATGTGAAATGCAGTCTGCCCTACTATTTACCCATAGCTGGAGGGAGAATAATTGGATTCATACCTTTTCTAAGGGTATTAGTGCTATGTGAAATGTAATCAGCCACGTCCAGGATTTGAACTCGTGTCGCCGTATCCATTTCCTACGACGATAATCATTACTCTTTAACCCATAGTTGGGGGGATAAGGGGGTTCATGCTTTTCAAAAGGGTATTCGTCCGAAAATGAACGTAATAGAACGATTAGAGTTTGAACTCGCTTACTACGATTCCACAGTCCAACGCAGTAACCAATACACCACAAGGACGCCCCCACTTTAGCTGGGATTTCAAACTTTGTTTTTTTTTGTTTTTTTTACGTCATTGGAGAGTTTTTCTTTTAATTATTTATCATTCTCATAGTTTTGAGTTTAAGCAACGAATGTTCCGAAGAAAATTGAACTTTTTTTTTTTTAGAGAGGGATGTACGTAGATAAGTTCAGTCAGTACTATGTTAAAGATGTCATTGGTCTCTTTGAACTTACATTTTTTTTTAAATTTCCGTCAATCCAGGTCATTCTGTATAATTTTAAGTACAAAATAACCATCTGCAAAATTTTCAAGTTTCTCAACGTATTCGTCTAATTTAATTTCAGTTTGAAAGTTGAAGATAATTTTCGGTTTGTTTTGTTTTTTTTTTGTTTAATGGCATATCAACTCTTTTTAGGTTATTTAATGCCAAAGCCATTCTCCTAGAACAACAGTAGTGGTACTATTTAACCCATAGCTGGGAGGATAAGAGGGTTCATACCTTTCCCAAGGGTATTTGCCCGAAAGTGAACGTAATAGCGCGACTGGAGTACGAACTCGCGTACTACGATTCCGCAGTCCATCGCTTTAACCATTACACCACGAGGACACCCCCAAAGATAATTTTCAAATACTTGAACCGTTACAGCCGAATTTTTTATCATTTTGTCTCCGCTTCAATTGTGGTCATCCAATTTTCATTATTTTATTTTACTTATATTTTTATTTCTGATTTTGACAGGAATCACTCTTTCTCTAATATCGTCGATGATGGAACAAATTATTCAACCACGAATGGAAGAAGTGGAGTTATGGCAGATTTTCTCGGCGTTGAAAAATAGACTGATTCTTAATATAGCCAACTTCGCTATGTGGTTCATTTTGCCTTCGCTGCTGGGGCTGCTGTTGGTGTCATCCTTTATGCCACAGATTTTTGTCCCTTGCTCTCGAAACTTTAAAGCCAAATTTATCTGAGTTGAACAAACTTTTTTTTCAATATTAACAGAGCTCTTCGCTGTATTTCCGCTACGCTAGATTTGGGATTTATTTTTTTTTACGTGGATTATGGATCCTCGTTATGTTACATAGTCATCTACAGCATCACAACGACACAATAATAAAGACGCAGTGACAAAAACGCACGCAAGATAAGACGCAGGAAGACTTCTTTACAAAAATATGTACCTCTCTCTTTATTGCAAGGGTTCGAAAGGGTTGTTCAAGGGTTGCATGTGAGAGGGAGCTGGAGACCGAACATAAACTGTAATATCTTGACCCCACTGTTATGACCGCCACGTTGTGTCTTTCTTGTTCTCCTGATGCAGGGGTCCACTCCATCGGGGTTTCCGAGGGCCCCCTCGGTCGGGTGTGGCTTTCCCTACCACATCTGGTCTCTAGCTGTCTGGAACCCTACTGGCAACTGCTTCTTGGACTCGAACTCAACTTAGTTAAATAATAATTCAACGCCCACACGATCGCCCACTGGATCTTTGAAATCGAATGTTTAATCGTCATCAAGCGGAAATAACTCTCATGCAGTTCAGAGGTCACTCTCTTCCGGTGCATCCGTCTGTATTGGCACAGTGGGACCTTCACCTTGTCCCATATTATAAGCCTTAATCCGCCCACGCGATCCCTTTCGATTACTGGCCATTGGAATGTGTCACTTCCTTCCGGTGCATCACCTTGGAATAGCATTTTTTTGGGCCGGGTCGAAGGTCAAAACATAACATTTTGACAATTGGCCCATTCGTTTGGAGCAGCAGAATATACTGATTGTGTCTCTGCAGATGGGTAAGACCATTCTAACGAGTGTCCTGTATATGACACTAAACAATCTGATGGTGAGGCTCGAGTAGAACTGGAGCTTTGGGGAATGTAGAGTACCTTTTCATTACCATCGTTCCCAGGTCCACTCTGGCCTGAAGTAGTAGCACCTGATAGAGTCCTATATATGGGCCAAATAAAATTAACTATGTTGCTTATACTAAACTGAATTGTTTGAAATAGAACTGTCTATACGTATAAAAACAGGATTTGTTACAAAATAACCTACAATTGTTGATATGCCATAAAACCAAACCAAATCAAACTAAATCTATAGACAGTTCCGAGTCTCTTGGATTAAATAATTTTAGCCATGAACGCCATCAGCAATTAAAAACGTATGTTTGATGAAGTGAACCGCAAAATCCTTGTCGATAATCCTTGGTAGGTGATTAGAATATTCCTAGTAATGAATGGGAGCTGTTTGGGCTGCTCTGACACTTTAGCCTTTAAGAGAAAAGGCTTTTATGTGTACAAATCAAACATGCATCTGACGAATCTCATGAATCAACCTCAACTTTGGATAGTCCAGTCGGCTGGGGCTGTAGAATACACCGACTGCACTTCTGCAAAGAAGGGAGACCCCACCCCAACGATTGTCCTGGATATGACATTAAACCAACTGATCGTGAGGGTCCAGTAATGCAAGAGTTTTGGGAAATGCTGATAGCCTCTTCTTTGCCATTACTCCAAGGTCCATTCTGACCCGGACTCGTAGCAGCTGTTAGGGTCCCATATATATAAATTGCCCGGCAGGCTGGGGCTGTAGAAAACACCGACTACATCTCTGTAGAGGGGTAACCCCGCCAACGTGTGTCCTGGATATGACACTAAACAATCTGATGGTGAGGCTCCAGTTATGCCGGAGCTTTGGCAAATGCCGAGTTCCTCTTCATTGCCCTCGCTTCCAGGTCCACTCTGTTCCGATGTACTAGCACCTGATAGGGTCCTATCTATGGGTCAAAAAGAACTGTTTGGTCATCTAACTGTGTGTAAACAAATTACTGATGTTTGATTGAATTGTTAGTGATACATAGCAATACTTGAAACCATTTAACTTTGACTTATGCTAAATTGAATTGCAAGAAATAGAACTGTTTGATATTTACATTGAGTGCAAACACCTGACTTATGTTAAACTGAATTGGTAGAAATAGAACTGTTTGATCATTTAACGGTGTTTGAATAAATTACTGTTGTTTAATTGCTACTGATATATATAGCAATACTTGGAACCATTTAAATTTATTGATTAATGCTAAATTGAATTGCTAGAAAAAGAACTGATTGATCATTTAACCATGTTTATCTAAAAAAATATTTACAAATCATATATTCAATATCTATGTAAAAACAGGATTTGGCATTGAATAACCAACAATGGTTTATATGCCATTAAACCAAATCAAACCAAATCAACTTACAAGGAATGATCGCTCGACCCTCACAGAGTATTATACTATCTTCCCAAATCAATTGTTCTTGTGTTGTTGTATTTTGGCCTTTGACCCGGCCAAAAAGTGCCATTCCAAGGTGATACACCGGAAGGAGGTGACACATTCTAATGGCAGTTATGAGAGGAAATCGCGTGGGCGGAAATTGGCTGATGAAATGGGACGAGCTAAAAAAAATTCCCATGGTACACTCATAGACAGCTGCACCGAAAGAGAGTGACCTCTGAACTGCATGACAGTTCTTTCCGCTTGATGACGATCAAACATACGATTTCAAAGACCGAGTGGGCGATCAAGTGGGCGTTGAACTATTATATAACTCAGTCAAGACAGAAGTCAAGACAGTTGAGTCCGAGTTCGAGTTCCAGTTACACTTGAAGACGGAGTTATAGACGAGATGTGGTAGGGAAAGTCACACCCGACCGAGGGGGCCCTCGGGAACCCCGATGGAGTTTGGGAACCAGAGAAGTTGCTGATAAGATGCAGTAAAGAAAGCCAGCACCCAGCAGAGTGGACCCCAGGGCCTCCGGTTGAGCATCAGGAGAACGAGAAAGACACAACATTGACGGCCATAAGAGTGGGGGTCATAATATTACAGTTATGTTCGGTCTCCAGATCCCTCTCACACGCAAACCTTGAGTAACCCTTTTCGAACCCTTCCAATAAAGTGAGAGGTAAATATTTTGTTAAAGAAGTCTTCCTGCGTCTTTATTATTGTGTTGTTATGATGCTGTAGATGACGATATAACAGTGTGTCCTTGTTGACTTTCAATTTTGTAATTCTTCATTGTTGATATGTACAATCTGCTCAAAGTAGGATCCTTCTGAAATCGTAGACACTGGTTCCTTCAACAAATCCATCATAAACAATTTGTTCATCGAACTAGAAGAATCTTTTTCATGGGAATTAATAAGTATACACCATAACAGGAGGTATTGGATACCGTCGTTGTAAATGGTCATAGCGACCCGTGTTCGCACCCTGGACGAGGCCGTTTACTTTTCACATAGCTCTAAAACCTTTGGCAAAGGTATGAATCCAACTATTTTCCCTCCAGCAACGGGTAAATAGTAGGGGAGATTGGACATTGGTGTATCCATTAGGATACCGTCGTTGTAAATGTACTCGGCAACCCGTGTTCGCATCCTGGACGAGGCCGTTTACTTTTCATATAGCTCTAAAACCTTTGAGAGAGGCATGAATCCAACTATTCTCCCTCCAGCAATGGGTAAATAGTAGGGCAGATTGGACATTGGTGTATCCATTAGGATACCGTCGTTGTTAATGGACTCGGCGACCCGTGTTCGCATCTTGGACGAGGCCGTTTACTTTTCACATAGCTCTAAAACCTTTGAGAGAGGCATGAATCCAACTATTCTCCCTCCTGCAATGGGCAAATTGTAGGGTAGATTGGGCTCTTTAACCGTGGTATGGCAACCAGTCTAAGAGAAGAAAAACTCTGAATTCAAATCTCCGCTTAAAAATTGACTTTTTATCAAATCCTGTTCGATTAGATAGGTTGGTCCCGGGAGACTTGGGTTCAATCGCAGCTCGCGTCATACCAAAGACTATAAAAATGGTACTTGATACCTCTTTGTTTAACACTCAGCAATATAAGGTACGTATCAAGGGTAAAGTGGAGCAATCCAGGGAAAGGAGTAGCGCCCTCCCCTACAGTTTGGTGTAGTAGCTATTGAAAAGAGAGCCTTCTGGTCGCCCTCGACTACGGTCGCCAACTTTACTTACTTAACTATATATATACTCCAAGACAGTCTGCATGACGGTTGAAGAGTCAGCGCGATACCGTAACCGTTGGTTGGTTGTAAACTGCAAGAAAAAGAAAAGAAGAAAATACAGGGTCCAACGTTGCACTCTGGCAGCGACAAGGAAAGAAAGAGAATTGTTCTCAGGTTTGGTTGGTTGGTTTCTTTGTTTAATGGCATATCAACTCTTTTTAGGTTATTTAATGCCAAAGCCATTCTCCTAGAAGAACAGTAAAAAGTTGGCGACCATAGTCGAGGGTAACCCGAAGGCTCCCTTTTCGATAGCTACTACACCAATGTGTAGGGGAGGACGCTACTCCTTCCCTGGATTGCTCTATTTTACCCTTGATCCGTACCTTATAATGCTGAGTGTTAAGCAAGGAGGCATCAAGTACCATTTTTTGAGTCTTTGGTATGACTCGACCTGGGATTGGCGAACACTCTAACCCCAAGGCCAATGTCTGGTATGAACAGTAGAAGAACAGTAGTGGTACTATTTAACCTATAACTGGGATTCTCTTCTTTGTGTACCTCTTTTCCCAAGTTCAACATAATACATATACAGATGCATGCAGAATCACAACGACAACACAATATTTCTCTTTTAACTATTTGTATTGCTTGCTTGTAAATCAGTTGTGTACGAATGTGTTTGAGTGTATGTGTGTGCCAAGGTGGAAAGAGAGAGAGAGTGAGAGAGTGAATGGGAGAGAGAGAGAGAGAGAGAGAGAGAATGTGTGCAATCCAGAGTGGGAAAAGAGAGTGAAAAAATGCGTATGTGTTTGTGCGTATGTGTGTGCTGAGGTGGAAAGGGAGATAGCGTGAGAGAGTGAATGGGAGAGAGGGAGAGAGAGGGAGAGAGAGAGAGTGAATGGGAGAGAGGGAGAGAGAGGGAGAGAGAGGGAGAGTGAGAGAGTGAATGGGAGAGAGAGAGTGAGTGAATGGGAGAGAGAGAGTGAGAGAGTGAATGGGAGAGAGAGGGAGAGAATGTGTGCAATCCAGAGTGGGAAAAGAGAGTGAAAAAATGCGTATGTGTTTGTGCGTATGTGTGTGCTGAGGTGGAAAGGGAGATAGCGTGAGAGAGTGAATGGGAGAGAGGGAGAGAGAGGGAGAGAGAGAGAGTGAATGGGAGAGAGGGAGAGAGAGGGAGAGAGAGGGAGTGAATGGGAGAGAGAGAGAGAGTGAGTGAATGGGAGAGAGAGAGTGAGAGAGTGAATGGGAGAGAGAGAGAGTGAGAGAGTGAATGGGAGAGAGAGAGAGAGAGAGTGAGAGAGTGAATGGGAGAGAGAGAGAGAGAGCGAGACAGAGATTGTGTGTAAGTGTATGCATATTTTGTGACGGCAAATTGACTAAAATCCCAAAACGGGACTTTTATTTTCGCACGCGTGAGGACGGGGCAGGTTGGCACTTGATCCCCTACATAATAAGTCCTCGTTCAGAGTTTTTCTCTCAGGCATATAAGAACTGGCATATTATGTGAGGGACAAATTTAGGGCCAGACTGACCGCCGCTGGCAAGGGGTTTCAAATTTCACATTATCCACACACCCACCAGGCCGCTTTCACTTCCTTCCCCAAGATAATGGAAGAATATGGACCTATAGGTTTTAGTCGTAATAATATTATATTGTAGTAGTCGGCAATTCCGGCTTCCCGTGTGATATTTTAAAGGAATTAATAGGACAATTCTAAGCAAGATAACATAAGGTGAATAGAAGTGGAAAAGGAAGCATGAGGTAACAAATTCGTAGAAGAACTGCAAAGAACAAACTTAGACCACGTGGTAACATAAAAATATATAATTCCTTTACTACAGTTATATACACTTTCAAAGTGTCAAAACATATAATAATTGGACAGTCCACGAATATAAATGTCTTTTCTTGACTTTTGTTTTTCTTCAAGTTGAGAGAGAGAGAGAGAGAGTGGTATACAAAATTTGGGTATAAAGGAGAAACGTCCCCAAAGTTACTTATCTTATTTTTCGACGGGGTTCCACTGGAGAATCTTTTTTCTTTCACGGGCTAATAGACTTTGTTCTATTTTTTTTCACTGGCTTGAAGAACCTGGGGTCCCTCGTGTCTCAGTTATTCTTTTGTCTTCAACCCGGAGTAAAATGGCTATGGTTCGTCTGCCACGAGCCCTGCTAAAAAACTAACCTTCTTACTATCTATTTCCGCTGACGGGTTGGGGAGTCCCCACTTCCGTTTTGGGGTCCCAGCCAATCATTTGGCTTCTCTCTCCCTCCCCTTCCGGTGTCCGGCGACCTGAGGTTACTAAGTACCAACACCTGTTGACACCCCCTCTGTGACCCACATTCTCTCTTAACGGTCACTTGTTTGACGGCTAGATACTGTTAATTCAATGGGAGGATAGTATTAATCTTATTTCTATCGTCTCCGTGGGCTATCACGTGACAATTTGCATTATACTATACTACACTTCTCTTCTTTGGTTTGGTTTCTTTGTTTAATGGCATATCAACTCTTTTTAGGTTATTTAATGCCAAAGCCATTCTCCTAGAACAACAGTAGTGGTACTATTTAACCCATAGCTGGGAGGATAAGGGGGTTCTATACCTTTCCCAAGGGTATTTGCCCGAAAGTGAACGTAATAGCGCGACTGGAGTACGACCTCGCTTACTATGATTCCGCAGTCCATCGCTTTAACCATTACACCACGAGGACACCCCCAATTGTTCTCGGGGAACATTCCCAAGAGAGACTTGTGATCTGTGTACAACGTAGCGATTGTTGTCATACAAATACTTGGCCATTTTTTTTTTTTTTTACACAAAGGCCAGTCAGAGTATTCTGCAGCCAAACCAACTGGACCATCTTAATGGCAAGTCTTTTAGTTGCTTTAATTACAATATTAGCGCTAAGGATATAACTAGATTGAACTGGACTAGACATTTTAAATAGTTTTTATTCATCAAATTTGTAGGTGTCCTTGACGTTCATTAGGATAGTGTAATGCAAAACTTAGGCAAGATGAAATTGAAATGTTTATCGTAACTAGTTTCGTTCATTATCTAATTTTGAGTTTAAATTTCTCTTCGCTTTTAGATTTGATTACAAACAAAAATAAATCACAGTCTAATCGATATGCAATCAAATAACTGAACTAGAATGCATATTTATTTGGAAGCGAAGATTTTGAGTAAGGAGAAAGTTTCTTCCGAAAAGAACGAGAAAGAGTGAGAGAGAAAGTTCGAGAGAATGAACAATAATCATTGAAAGGACAGTAAATGCATCAGAGTGAATAAAGTAGGTGAAAGCAAGACAGCAATAATCATGAAAAATAAGTCGAATGAAAAATATAGGGGTGATTATAATAAAAAGAAGGAAATGATATTCTATTTTCCAGAGCTTTTCCCCTTTTAAAGATAAGAGAAAATAAAAGAAGACATAAGAATAGGTAACCTGTTGTAGCTTTAGTTCTTTCCCCCCATCCCGTTTTCTTTCAAATGACATCATGAAAATCTGCAAGAGTAGAAGCACTACCTCAACTTGTTGGATGAAGGAACGATATTCGGGAATCGGAATATCTCTACATTGATAAATGTTAGTAGAGAAAGTATAAAGATATTCATTCTGACATTGTTCTTAGCAATCGGGCTTATTTCAAGTCTAAAGAAAAGAATTATCAATATCATTAGTAACCCCCCCCCCCAAAAAAAAACAAGAAAAGGCAAATCGAACAATTATTTGAACATCTGACATTAAAATGCTATTCTTCATCAAATGTCTCATTCGAATTCTTCTCAAATCGAAGTGATTGTGTTTCGACAACGCAAAAAAAAAAAAAAAAAAAAAAAATAGATAAATATTCTCAAATCCAGTGAAAATCCATACAAAAACTACAGCAATTTCTACAGCTGGTGTCAACACCACCACCACCAACACCAACAAAAAACAAAGATAACAACAACAGCAAAAAAAAAAAAAAGAAAAAAAGGCCTCTTGTATAATATAATAAATAACCAGCTAATCAGTTGGTTATTTTTACTGGTCTAACTATTAAATAACCAACTAATCAGCTGGTTATTTTTACTGGTCTAACTATCAAATAACCAGCTAATCAGTTGGCTATTTTTACTGGTCTAACTATTAAATAACCAGCTAATCAGTTGGCTATTTTTACTGGTCTAACTATTAAATAACCAGCTAATCAACTGGTTATTTTTACTGGTATAACTATTAAATAACCAACCAGTTCTAGTCCAATCAATTCAGTTTAGTATGAATAAAGTTTTCGTCCAAACACAGTTAAATGTCAAAACAGTTCTATTTCAAACAATTCAGTTTAGCGTTAGTACAGTTTACATGTAAAACAGTTCTATTTCAAGCAGTTCAGTTTAGCATAAGTACGCTGTTTAGATAACGAAACAATTCTATTTCAAGTAATTCAGTTTAGTATAAGTACGCATTTTATTTCTATTTGACCCATAGACACGACCCTATCAGGTGCTACCACTCCGGGCCACAGGTGTGTTACCCCTCTACAGAGATGCAGTCGGTGTATTCTATAAAACTCCAGCTGATTGGGCAATACACAAATTACTTTAAAACAGTTTTATTTCAGATCATTCGGTGTAGTATAAGCACGCAGTTTAAAAGCAAAGACAGTAAACTTTCGAAGCCATGGTTTAGTTCTAGTTGACCCATAAATAGGACCCTTATCAGGTGCTACCACTCCGGGTCAGAGTAGACATGGGAGCAATGGTAATGAAGGGTACTTAGCAACCCCCAAAGCTCCAGCATTACTGAAGCCTCACCATCAGATTGTTAATTGTCATAAACAGGACACTCCTATTGGGGAGGGTCTTACTCCTCCGCAGAGGTGCAGTCGGTGTATTCTACAGCCCCAGCCGACTAGGCAATGTAGTATATTCAATTATGGCTGGTACTATATATATATATATATATATATAGGTATGTATTATTCAGTCCAGTTAAACCGGAGACGGGAATAATTCCGTCAAAACAAAAAAATCATTCAACTATGAACATTTAAATTTTCCTGGTAAAAAACTCAATGTAACAGACATCACAGAGCAATAATTTCTTTAAGAAAAAAAAAAATCGGTAACATTAGGATTATAAATTTATTTCCATCCAGTTATGGGTATTGATATGAATCAATAACATAAAAATAACAGGACTTATTCAGATCTATTGGATAAAATAATTCAGAATAGACACAGGAAGGAAGGGTGGGAGGGGGTAGAAGAGCGGTGAAGAGTTTCATCCCCAGTCAGCCCACTTCTGGTTTTTATCTTTTATTACCGGTCTGAATTATAGTAAATTGATTTTTTAAATTTCTATATTCTAAATACATTTCAACTTAAAACTCCAGATTTAATAATAATTTAGGAAAGTACAACATTCCTTAATAACCTTACGTAAGGATACAGTAATACTTATCTTAAATTAAATTCAAAATTCAAAAATTCAAATTTTAAATTCAAAATTAATATTCGAGCCTATTAATTCAGTTACCCTTCCATTGAAGAGTACGTACACATCACGTGGTTTCTTCTCATCTTTTTATTTTATTTTATTTTATTCATTTCACCTCAAATTTCAAATTGATCCTCTGTTTTGGTTAATTAAACATTATCTATGATAATTTGTCTATAGTTTAAATCTCTCTCTCTCTATATATATATATACACATATATATATATATATATGTGTTTGTGTGCGTGTGTGTGTGTGTGTGTGTGGTTGGGCAGCATTTCTTTATTGAGACATATTTTGTTAAATAGTATAGACGTTTTTTGCGTACATATTTTTCTTTATTTTGATCCGTTTAAGTCATTGTATGGATCTTATAATATCCGACCACAATTAGTTAATAAATCATCGATAGTTGATTTATTCCCAAGTTCTTTCAGACCCATCAGAGGACATCATCAAGGACATCATTACAAAATCAATACAACCTTTGTCAGTACCATACAAGTTTGTAAGAATTAAGCGTTAAGTGTTATTTATACTGGTGTCATATTGTAGCGTTTTTTATTTTTTTAAATTTGCTTCTATAAATAGCAACTCTCGCTACAGATATTTGAGTAAATAAGGATTGGATTAGAAATTACTTTTAATAATGTTGGAACTTTTATTTCTAATGTACAGGACTTCAATAATCTGTAACCTTTGTAATTTTGTTGCTCTACTATTCATATGTTATCAGTAAGAATTTTCAAAAATTGAGTTGGAGACCAGAAATGGTTTTTCAGATGTTGGGCCATTGAGCTGGTGTCGGAAAGATGCAGGGTGAATCATTACTTATTTTGAGGCAATTCAGTTGAGCATAAGCACGCATGAAAAATGTATATTAACGTGAATAAATATGGAACTCAAATGACAATTTTAAGGGACATGGTAAGAATGCACTTTTTAAATTGCACCATAGGGGACCTAACGTCATCCAGCGAATGTTGGCTGTTATAATTTTAGGTACACAAACCAAGATCTCAGCTTCATAGTATATAATAGAGGAAAAAATGAAAAAAAAAAAAAAGAAAAAGGAGGGTTGGTTGGTTTGTTGGTTGGGTTGTATGGCATTTCAACATTTGTAGGTTATTTAACGCCAAATCCATTTTTATGTAAATAATCAGTTCTATTTCAAACAATTCAGTTTAGCATGAGTTTAATTGTGAAAAACATTTCTATTTCTAACTATTCAGTTTATTCAAACAGTTCTAATTCAAACAATTCAATTTAGTATGAATACCTATTTTGTTTACACACAGTTAAACATCAAAACAGTTCTATATTAAATCATTCAGTTTAGTGTAAGTACAGTTTCAATGTGAAAAACAGTTCCATTTCAAACAATTCACTATAGATTAAGCATACAGTTTAAATGTAAGTACAGTTTAATTGTCTAAAACATTTCTATTTCAAGTTATTCAGTTTAGCATAATTATACAGTTTGTTCTACCTCACCCATAGATAGGGCCCTATCAAGCGCTACCATTCAGGGCCAAAGTGGACCTGGGAGTAATGGCAATGAAATAGTGCTCCATATTCCCCAAAGCTCCAGCATCATTGGAATCTCACCATTAGATTGTTTAGTGTCATATTCAGGACACTCATTAGGGGGGAGGGGGGTCTTACCCCTTTGCAGAGAAGCAGTCAGTGTATTCTATATCCCTAGCCGACTGGACAAAAGAAAAAAGAGAAATGGGGAAGAGAAAACAAGAAAGTACCCTTCGGCTTTTTTTAAAAAAAAGCAACCACATACAAAAAGGATAGAGAAAATGAATAAACCAAATTTGGAAGGAATCTGCCATGTTTAAAACAACGAACCAAAGATTTTCGAACAAAGAAAAGATACTTAAAAAAAAAAAATAGTTTTCTGACCTTGAGATACTAGAATTATCTGGAAAGGTAAGTAATGTGGAAAATGTTCAACAAGAACTCCCAAAAGGAGCTGAAGCACAAAATGCTGTAAACAACAAAACAACAGATCCAAATTTAGGGTGTCTCAATATACGTGGGACCCATGGGACTGCCCTATTATTTCTGCCCTTTCTGTAAATGTATATTACCCAGTGTCTCAATATACATGGGACCTATGTGACAGATAATAAATCTTCTAATAATAATGTGTTCTTTTTTAAAATCCGATTTGAAAATAGTATACTATGACAACTATTAATCCTCGATGACAACGCCTTTGACAAGAGAGGAAAAATATTTTGCGTCTGTACTCATTCAAGATAGATGCAACCAGGTTCAAGTATTGTTACCCGCCGGCAGTCAGCATTGAACCTGCAACTTCCAGATGATTGTCTCCTTAGTAGCTTAGGGAACCAACGACTATAACCGTTAAGCTGCTGAACAATTCCGTGAGAATTTTTAGGAGTTATAAACTTAATTTTCTTACTTGACTAGAATTACTACTATTATGTATGATTTTTTTTTAACTGTGCTCATATTCAGATTTTTTCATATTTCTTTTTAAATGATAAAAATGAAAGAAAAAGTAAGAAAGGAACACTCCAGAAAAACAAGAAAACTTCTCCAAACCACATTAGGAGGCTGAAAGGCAATCAAAAGGTAATTTCCTTAGAAAATACTCTGGACCCTTCTTGAATGGACAAGGGAAAAACCTAGACATTAGAGTCTCTATTGTCTTTTTGACTCGCAGTCCTGGCTTATTTGACTGTGAATCTCCTCGCCCAGCCGTGTTCCCCGATACACGCATCGCGGATGACAAGAAGGCCCAGAATTCATGTCTCGCGGCTGAGACCGGCGCTCCTTGAAAATTAGGAGGCCATCCCCCAGGCTTGAACCCTCTCTTGAAAGGATAGGTTTATAAACTGACTACTTTTTAGAGGAATGCTGACGGAGCTCAAGGCATTTTTTGATCCTGCGCCTGGTTCCCACAAAAAAAAAAGGGATGTGACATGATCGAATGTTCGTGGGGCGCCCGACAAACATCGGGGATGATATATGCGAACATAAAGGAAGAAGTTTACTCGCTAACATTGGGCAATGCGTGGATACAAAAACACAGTTACCCAGTCAGCTGGGGCTGTAGAATACACCGACTTCACCTCTGCAGAGAGGTAAGACCTCCCCCACCAACGAGTGTCCTGGATATGACACTAAACAATCTGATGGTGAGGTTCCAATGATGCTGGGACTTTGGGAAATACAGAGTACCCCTTCATTGCCATCGCTTCCAGGTCCACTCAGGCCCGGCAAAGTTGCACTTGAAAGGGCCCTATATATGGGTTAGATAGAACTAACGTCATACTTATGCTAAAATGAATTGTTTGACTAAACTGAATAGCTTAAATAGAAATGTTTTTGACAATTAAACTATACTTACATTTAAACTGCGAGCTTATGCTAAACTGAATTGTTTGAAATCGAACTGTTTTTTTGACATTGAAACTGTACTTACACTAAACTGATTTGTTTAATATTGAACTATTTTGACATTTAACTGTGTGTAAACAAAATCTGTACTTATACTAAACTGAATTAGCTGAATTAGAACTGCTTGACTAAACTGAATAGCTTGAAATAGAAATGTTTTTCACAATTAAACTGTACTTACGCTCAAACTGCGTACTTATCCTAAACTGAATTGTTTGAAATAGAACTATTTTCTTCAAAATGGATCTTGCATTAAATAACCAACAAAGGTTGATATGCCATAAAACTCAACCCACCCAACTAAAAACACAGGAACTCGAGGAATGGACAAAAAAAAAAAGAAAAAAAAAAGAAAAAAAGTGACTGATTGCTGCAGCTAATTACAGCAATATCATCAGAAATATCTGAAAGAAAAACAAGAAAACAGCAATAAAATAACCTAGAAAATAAAAATCGGAAGAAAAACGACAAAACAACTGTCTGGATACTTCAAGCGACAAACAAAGGAAATTACATACGAGATGACGAGCACTTGGAAGAAGAAACCTGAAGAGAGAGAATCTCTTTTTATAGCAGAACAAAATGATGTCATAAGAACCAATTATATCGAAGCAAAAATTAATAATTTGCAGAAGAATAATAACTGCCGGCTATTTAGTGATAGATATTATATAGATAATCACTTAAGCGAAGGCAACAAACTGACAGAAAGTAAATATAAAAGTAGAAATTCACTGGGAACTGTGCAAGAGACTATAATTTGGCCATGCACTTGAAAACCAGGATCTGATTTAGAAAAGAAACGGTATAAAATTCTCTTGGACGTTGACATACAAACAGGTCCCCAATTCCCTGTCAAAAAATCAGACTTAGTGTTAACAAGAAGAAAACAAGTAACCTAGTGGATTTTACCGATCCAGCGGATGGTAGATTGAAACTAAACAGGAGGGCAAATATTGGGATCTTGCTAGAGAGCTAAAAAAAAAAAGACTGAGAAACATGTAGGTGTTGGTGATAATTGTTGTCAGAAAAAGAGACTGGAGAAATTCAAGACGATTCAGACAGGCAGTCAATATCAACTAGAATACTGAGAAGAGTCCTGATGAATTGAGGAGACTTGCTGTCATTTAGACGCCAATAAAAAAAAAAATCAACAGTTAAAGCTTGCGTGAAAAACACCCAACAAGTAAAATGATGATCAAAATAATCACAGGTTCTTCAGTAGTCTTCATTTTGAGACAAAATATAGGTTGTCTCAATTTACATGGGGCCCATGTGACTGCCAGTAAGTCTACTACTAATAATGTGGTGTTCGTTCAGTTTCAGATTTGAAAATAATATACTATAACAACTATTAATCTTCGATCACAATGCATGGGACCGGAGAGGAAAAATATTTCGTGTCACTACTTATCATTCAAAACTGTCTCAAAATAGATACAATCCATTGTTATGATAATATTTTATTACTGGAACAAAAAACTAAAAAAAAAAAAATAAATAAATTAAAAAAAAAATAAATAAATAAATGAATAAAACTGCATGTTCTGGAAGCTGATATAATAAAAATCAAAGAAAACATTGATTTGATGTCTCTAGCTCAAAGGATGCATTTTTTACCGGACGTGTTCGAAATGACCGCCAATGCGCATGTCTCGGTAATAAGTCATTATCATATAAATGGGTTGCATCTATTTTGAGACACTCCATTCATAAATCCTATTCAATGCAAAGAGCAGATAAGGACAAAAATATTATAATGATATCTTGGTGTACAGTCTATCTTGTAGGACAGATAGACCATTGTAATAAGATGGAGGAAAAGAAGAAGAAAATTGGTAAAATAAATAAGAAGGAAATACAAAATCTTTTCTCGTGGTGTAATGGTTAAAGCGTTGGACTGCGGAATCGTAGTAAGCGAGTTCGTACTCCAGTCGCGCTATAACGTTCACTTTCGGGCAAATACCCTTGGGAAAGGCATGAACCTCCCAGCAATGGATTAAATAGTACCATTACTCTTCTTCTAGGATAATGGCTTTGGCATTAAATAACCCGCAAAGGTTGATATACCATTATACAAAGAAACCAAGATCTTTTGAAAGAAAATATATAAAGAATCTTTTAAAGTAAAAAGTTGTCAACCTTATCGAGGGCAACCAGAAGGCTCCCTTTTCAAAAGCTACTACACCGAAGTGTAGGGAAGGGCGCGACTCCTTTCCCTGGATTGCTCCACTTTACACTTGATACGTACCTTATATTGCTCCTCTTTACTCTTGATACGTACCTTATATTGCTCCTCTTTACACTTGATACGTACCTTATATTGCTCCTCTTTACACTTGATACGTACCTTATATTGCTCCTCTTTACACTTGATACGTACCTTATATTGCTCCTCTTTACTCTTGATACGTACCTTATATTGCTCCTCTTTACACTTGATACGTACCTTATATTGCTCCTCTTTACACTTGATACGTACCTTATATTGCTCCTCTTTACACTTGATACGTACCTTATATTGCTGAATGTTAAGCAAGGAGGTATCAAGTACCATTTTTCTAAAAAAAGAAAAAAAAGTATTTGCTATAACGCGACCTAGGATTGAATCAAGGTCTCCTAGACCATTAGCGAACATTCTAACCACTAGGCCAATGAGACATAATCAAAGGAAAATTCAAAGATGCCGAAAAGAAAAAGAAAGTATAAAACTCAATGAATATGACAAAGACAAACAAATTTTTTACAGGGATATAGAGAAAAATAAAAACAGTCATAGACATTATATGACATAGAAATAGACGCAGAATTAAAAATAAAAGGACGGTTAAATGAATGTTCGTTAGATTATGGAGATAATCAAAGAATGAGGATCAAATAGATTTCAGTTCCGACAGAAGTCGAGAGAAAAAGACAAAAAAAAAAAAAAATTCTCTTACTCACAATGTTGAAAGCGTTGTATGAGATGCTTAAAGATTAAAGAAAGTTCTAGTAAATAAAAATGAAAATATATACAACAATCTAATAGACGTACGTCGGATAAAAAGAAAATATTCAAAGATTTACCCGAAGTCATAATTTAATATTTTTTCAATGAATGTATATATATATATATATATATGTGTGTGTGTGTGTGTGTGTGTGTGTGTGTGTGTGTGTATTAATGGAAAAATATCATATATATATATATATATATATATATATATTCATTGAAAAAATATTTTATATATATATATATATATATATATATATATATGCTTATTGAAAAATATTATATATATATGTATATATATATATAATGAAAAATAGTATATATATATATACATATATATATATATATACATATGTGTGTGTGTGTGTGTGTGTGTGTGTGTGTGTGTGTATTCATAGAAAAATATTATACATATATATATATATTCATTGAAAAAATATCATATATATATATATATATATATATATATATACGCTTATTGAAAAATATTATATATATATATATATATATACATATATATATATTCAAGGAAAATATTATATATATATATATTAATTGAAAAAATACGATGTATATATATTTATATATATAATATATACTATATTTATATATATATATTGAAAAATATTAGATATATACATATATATATATATATTTATTCACGGAAAAATATTATATATATATATATATATATATTCATTGAAAAAATATTATATATATATATATATATATATATATATATATATATTAGGGAAAGTTCGTTGTTTCAGTGACATCAAAAAGACTGATGAGGATTATCCAGCAGTAAAGAGAGAGAGAGAGAGAGAGAGAGACAGAGAGAGAGAGAGAGAGAGAGAGACAGAGACAGAGAGAGAGAGAGAGAGAGACAGAGACAGAGAGAGAAATTATAAGAAATACCGCCGGAATAAGATTGTTAATTTTAAACGCATAGATACAAGTCGAAATGAGCTGAAGCCTAAAATATCAAAGAAAGTAATTGGTATTAGTATTATATCAGGGCTACACCAAGTAAAGGCCTGTCTACTATGTAACTGAAGTCTTTGAGTAGAGGCAGTTATGTAGTAGTCTAAGTTACAATTAGTCTACAATTTTTACATGTGATTTTGGAATAATACTAGATAACTTGATAATTAGCAACTCTACCGATAATTAGGAAATAATCATTTCTCACTGATCAGAAAACAGAAAAAAAAAGTACCACTATAAATAAATCAAATAGGATTTCAACCTTTACGAAAATACTTATCAACAAAACATAGAAATATCCTGGTAGAAATTATGAATAACGAGAAAAAATAATTTGGATAATATTTCATAATTTTATTCCACGATTATATTTCTAGTCTTGAATTTTCTACACGTCATTTATTTTAAGAATTAAGAAAATATCCTCCAAAAATTTTAAGATAATTTCAAAATCATTTAGTTTTGTTTCTTTGATTACTTTAGAAGTATGGACTAATCCATGGAAAATATTTGTGGCAATATAATTCTGTGATCTCTTTACATATTGAAAATAGAGATTTCGGAAACTGAAATGAAGGTATTTTTCAAATAATTCCTGTAGTCCTTAAATTCGACAACGTTAACATCAAAAAACGATCTATTTCTTATTTAAAAAAAAGTCCCCATCCTCATATCAATAAAATGTTCTACCAGTAAATATTTACCCTTTCTCCGGGACAAGCTTTTCGTGTAACATGGCTTACAATATAAAAAAGTGACATTTCAATATCTTTGGGGATTCTAATTTCTCTCAAGTGATGAATTATTTGATATGCGACTTCATCCAACAAATATCTAAGTAAATAAAAGTCAAGTTGGCGATCTAAATCGAGGGTGACCCAAGAGCTCCCTTTGCAATAGCTTCTACACTGTGGTGTAGGGGAGGGCGCTACTCCATTCCCTAGATAGCTCCACTTTATCCTTGATCCGTTTAATTTATTGGATATTAATTAAAAGTTCTTTACAAAGAATATTAAGAATTGTAATTTAGAAGTAGTTTAGGCCATTACTTGCTTGTCTCAAGAAAAAAAGTTCACTAGCATGGCTGCCAGGCATTTACTTGGTATCATCATCACCATCATGCTAGCACGGATATCCCTGACCCTCTCTCGCCACTTCTCACTATCGTTCATCGCCTCTGGCAGGTCTTCAGGGCTACATCCCGTATCCTCACATAGCTGCTGTATGTATTTTCGAGCTGGTTGTCCTGCTTTTGCTCGGCCATATGTGGGGGTCCATAGGAGTACATCACTTATGAGCTCGTCCTTGCTTCTCCAGCAGTGTCCTGCATGTCTAGTTCGTCTAGCTTGGATAGTTTTCGTGATGGGAGGCAGGTGGCCGTATAGCTGCTGTATGTATTTTCGAGCTGGTTGTCCTGCTTTTGCTCGGCCATATGTGGGGGTCCATAGGAGTACATCACTTATGAGCTCGTCCTTGCTTCTCCAGCAGTGTCCTGCATGTCTAGTTCGTCTAGCTTGGATAGTTTTCGTGATGGGAGGCAGGTGGCCGTATAGCTGCTGTATGTATTTTCGAGCTGGTTGTCCTGCTTTTGCTCGGCCATATGTGGGGGTCCATAGGAGTACATCACTTATGAGCTCGTCCTTGCTTCTCCAGCAGTGTCCTGCATCTCTGGTTCGTCTAGCTTGGATAGTTTTCGTGATGGGGGGCAGGTGGCCATATAGTTGGTGTCTTGTGGGTTATTGCCGCCAGGACTTGTTCAATATTGCTCGCAGCATTCTGGTGTAATTGCCGTCTAGCTTCTTCTCCAGGCATTTAGTTAGCGTCCAAGTAGTGCATCCATATAGCAGTATCGATACGACCGCTGCCTGAACACGTGTGTGAGTGTGTATGATACACAGACACATATCTATAAGTATACCGTTAACGCTGTTATTTTGAATTAATATTCTTCTAAACAAAAGATACCAAATTTTAATTACTTTTCATCATAATCAACATCATCATCATCAAGTCGCACTATTAGCATGGATTGGCTGACTCTTTCTCTCTTTCTTTCCCCGCCCCTATCATCCGTCGGTTCCGGAAAGTCTTCTAAACGACATCCTGTGTCCGCACAGAGCTGATGTAAATAAGTTTTTGTTGGTCGGCCCACACTGGTAAGTCTTTGTGCAGAGATCCATTGAAGAACGTCACTTATGAGTTCCTCCTTGCTTCTCCAGCAGTATCCCGCATGTCTTAGTCGTTTTACTTGGATGTTTTCTGAGATGGAAGGTAAATGGTCGTACAGCTGTTGTTTCGAGGGGTGTTACTTCTAGGATTTGTTCTATATAGCACATAACATTCTTGTGCAGTTCCCATCTAGTTTTTTCTCCATGCGTTTTGTCAGCGTCCATGTGGTGCATCCATACAGTAGTACTTACACAACTACTGCGTAGTGGAACCTCATACTAAGAAAATGAATATTATTTCGTATCATTTATTACCAAGCATTGTAACACTGTAAAAATATGAATATATAGCAATCCAAAAATAAGTATACCATTTACATATATCAGTGTAATTTTATTTTTGGTTGGCAGATTTTCCATTCTGTAGAGTTTGATAGTGAAATAATACCTAATAATATCCGTTTTCATTGTTTATTGTTCCGATAGAAATGATAAAAATCTGTTATCTTTGGTTTTCAGGAGAGTTTACATTTTATAAAGAAAATCAGTCTGTGTGTACTTACTTATGGACTATAATCTATCTATCAATCTATCTATCTATCTATCCCCTACATTTATATATATATATATATATATATATATATATATGTGTGTGTGTGTGTGTGTGTGTGCGCGTAAAATATAACACCCAGTTTCGCTGTCTCTCTTGAAGATGTTTTTTTATCATATTTACCCAACCCCTCTGCTCGGGCAGGATATGACACAAGGTCAATTTTTAAGCGGAGTTTAACAGGTTTCAATTCAGAGTTTTCCTTCTCCTAGACTAGTTGCCTCACAAAGGCTGAAGATCCCAGTCTGCCCTAGTATTTACCCATAGCTGGTGGGAGAATAATTGGATTCATACCTTTCCCAAGGGTATTAGTGCTATGTGAAATGCAATCAGTGTAGTCCAGGATTTGAACTCGTGTCGCCGGGTCCATTTCCTTCGACGATAACCATTACACCAATGGGTACCTCCTAAAATGTTCTTTTTGGACGAGACTGATTGCATTTCACATAGCACTAATACCCTTGGGGAAGATATGAATCCAATTATTCTCCCTCCAGCTATGGGTAAATAGTAGGACAGACTAGGTTCTTCAGCCTTGGTTAGGCAACTAGTCTAGGAGAAGGAAAACTCTGAATTCAAACCTGTTAAACTCCGCTTAAAAATTGACCTTGTGTCATATCCTGCCCGAGCGGAGGGGTTGGTAAATAGTACCTCCTAAAATGTTCTTTTATTGGCACCACTGTGAGTCAAAAAGCGTACTGCTCATTTCGGATTGCGGTAAAATCCGTACTACACTCACATTGCCTGCACACGTGTATATGTGTCTACAGAAAGAGAGAAGTGAAGGGGAGATTTTTCATGCGTATTTGCCAAATTCTTCCAGCCCTTCCTCCCACTGAAAGATGTCGTCATTATGTCCAGTTCCATTCCTCCCTGCAATCGAAATTTCAATTCTATCCTCCCTGTTTTAATGCCGCCACTACCTCACCTTTATCATCACCGATAGCACGATAATAATTATCATTTTCATTTTGCCCATCTTACATCAATATCAGCTTTTTTTTTTCTTCTCTCTAACCATTAATAATGTATCAGAATCGTAACAGGCTATGTGACATATATATCATTAGCATTAACAAAACTACAATACCCTGAACAATTATCATTATCGCCGGTGTCATTATCATCATGATTTTTTTCTAAACAGAGTCCTTCCCTTTTACGCCAATTCAACGACGTCAGTAAACGAATTTCAATCACCACATGCGATGAAACGTGAAGAGAAGAAAAGAAGGAAAAACGGACGAATGACTAAATGAATGGAAGAAACGTTTGAAGGAAAGAAAGAAAGAAAAATGCATTTTAGGAAAGGAAGAATCAGAGGCCTACTGCATATCAAACATCGCATAAAACTTCCAAGGGTCAAGGAGTGCGCAAATCCATATTCTAATTTTAGGGAGATACACTGAGAATTAAAGGGTACACGGAGAAAAAGCAAGAGATGTATTTAGATAGCTTCTCCAACATTCTAGAATGTTCGAATACAACAGAAAAATCTTCTTTTTTTTTCTCTGATCGATGTTTTATCTTTTTTTATTTATGTACTTATGGCCTTTCATTATTTCTTGAAAAATCCCCAATGTTGTAAAACCTCCTCCAGTTTGGAATTAGTAATCCACAATTGGATTTTAACTGCATTTCTTTTATTCTTTTAGATAAATGCTTATGGAAGAAAATTTCGAAAAGTTAAGAGGGGTGTTTTCTTTTTATCTTGGTCATAACCGTAATCAATGACGCCACAACGTACATGCACATCATACGCAGCGCTGAGGGCATTACATGCAAGAAACATGCAGTCGAATAACTTGAAAAATCATGATTCATCATTAAATTAAGCAGTATTAGACAACCATAAGCAAGGTAATTCAAGATATACATATGCATACAAACACACACACACACACACACACACACACACACACACACATATATATATATATATATATATATATATATTGTCATCCACAGATAGACTTTTTCATTATATCACAACTCATCAGTGTGGCGAGACTCGCAGGGCTCTTCAATTTGGGATGGAAATCCGCCCAACTTTATGTTTGATTTAGTATCTTACCACTCAGCCGCATGTCGACATACGCCAACTCGGGAATTATAAAGCATTATGTAGAACCTTTCGCTTGTTTACATTTTGCCTAATTGGATATCAGAGTGCTCAATTCATATGAAGAGCTTTGCATTGCGCGAGTGACAGCCGTCAATTCCTTTACCAGAGTGCTCAACTCCCTGGCGGGGGAGCGTATATATATATATATATATATATATATATATATATATATCAGGGGCGGAGATGGGACTAGTGCTACTCGTGCCCGGCACGACCAATAACTCGGTCAATGTTATTAAAAATGGATTAAATCCATTAATCATCCATTAATTTCAAGCAAACATACTTAGTCTGATCTCAATTAAATTACATATCTATTCAAGTTTCGATAACTAAGTAGCCAAAAGTTCATAAATATATCTGGGAATAATACAACGATGCTGTTTTGAACGGATGGTCTTTGTCCGGCCACCATCAGATCCATTGAACATCCCGTAAAATCGCCTATAATGTTGAACACGTGTAATCCGTGCCAAGCATAAGACCCTTATAATAACAGTAATGTTAGAGAAATCCGCTTTTGGCTGTAGCCAATAGCAAAAGCAACTCAAAATACCGTGCTCAAAAAAATTAGCACAATGTGACTGCTGTCTTGGGAAGAGGGCGAGGGACAGAGAGAGAGAGAGAGAGAGAGAGAAAGAGAGAGGGGGATAGCAGATAATAGCCGTCGCCGACGTCATCATCATCGCTATGGTAAATGTTGGTTAAACGGCGTGTTTTAATTCGTTTTTTCACTAACAGATCTCTATTTCTTTAATGAATGTTGCATATATTACATTCTGTAACTAAAATTTGTTTATTTGAATACATTTTCAACAAATAATCTTTGTTATCAATTTCTTTATTCTAATAAACATATTTTTCTCGTCATAGTAATGAACAACGTCTCCTTTCTTCTATACTTTTGAAAGGAAAAAAAATTATCTTATCTAGTGTATTAACAAGACTACAAATTATATAGTATCTTGATTGTTTACAAAAAAAAACACCATGCAAGGTACGTTTGTCAATCTGTGCCATACAATGGAGAATCACGCAATAGCAACTATGATGACTTACTTTGGGTCCACGGACCACGGGTTGGGAACTGAAGTTGACAGAGGGTGGGGTGGGGCACGAGTAGCAAAAATAGGCTAGAGTCGCCACTGATGAATATATATATATATATATATATATTATTGGAAGAGGATTAATATTTTGTCCTGAGCAAAGCTGAAAAAACTCATGATTGAAGAAGAGACAGAAAAAGAAAGCAATGACACTGTTTACAATAAAGGTTAATCTATTTTCATTTTATGAAAAAACGAATAATATTTCATTTCTTTTTACTCTTTCAAGACTGATATGGTTTTCTTTTGAGATTTTAATCAAAAGACCACTTAAATTGCTAAGATTATTGACCTGTTTTATCGAAACTAAACTATATTTACTTCAGCACAATCAAAGGAATGTTTATTTACCTGACTTCTTATTTTTAACCCAATTTATTTCTATATCTTACAGGGGGGGGGTGTCTTCGTGGTGTAATTGTTAAAGCGATGGACTGCAGAATCGTAGTAAGCGAGTTCGAACTCCATTCGCGCTATTATGTTCACTTTCGGGCAAATACCCTTGGGAAAGGTATGAACCCCCTTATCCTCCTAACTATGGGTTAAGTAGTACCACTACTGTTCTTCTAGAAGAATGGCTTTGGCATTAAATAACCTACAAAGGCTGATATGCCATTAAACAAAGAAACCAAACCAAACCAAATCTTACAGTGAGTAGAGTGTTCACCAATGGTCCAGGAGACCAGGGTTCAATCTCAGGTCGACTCATTCCAAAGACTCAAAAAATGGTACTTGATGCCGCCTTGCTTAGCACTCTGTATTATAAGGTAAAGATCAAGAGTAAGTTGAGCAATCCAGTGAATGGAGTAGCACCCCCTCTTACATAGTAGCTATTGAAAAGGGAGCCGGTGGGTCACCCTCGACTAAGGTTGCTAACTTTATTTACGTATCTCTGTAAAATTTTTGTTTGTCTTTATCATATTCATTGAGTTTTAAACTTTTTTTTTCTTTTCTGCATCTTTGACTTTTTCTTTGAGTACATGGTTCTATACATATTTTCTTTCAAACGATCTTATATTTCCTTCTCATATATTTTACCAACTTTCTTCTCTCTTTTTCTCCCAGTGCAGTCGGTTGGACTGTAAAATACATTGGCAGCATTTCTGTAGAGAGGTTAGACCCCCGTTACAAGTATCCTGGATATGAAACTAACTTGCACTCTTTTGCAATTACTCCCAGTTCCAATCTGACCAGGAGTGGTAGTATCTGTTAGAGTTCCAGCAATGGGTCACATAGAAATATCTAACCAGATGAACGTTGGCTTGTTTGATAGATCACTTAGAAATTATTCGTTATATATATATATATATATATAATTTTTATATGTACGAGGTGCATACAATAAGTTTCCAGACTTTTTTCGAATGGGCATTTAAAATTGTCGTAGACTCTTGAAAATTCACTATGTTATTGCTATACATCTTATGAGATGACTGACCAATTTTTATGATTTCAACAGCAATCGGAATACACCCTACTAAAAGCCTGATTGTCACAGCTGGTGAATTTCAAAAATGTAATCTGACACTTTAGAAGAACGATATGCAATAAAATTGTGTTTTAATCTTGGAAAAAATGCCACAAACGTATGAAATGCTTCAGATTGCTTTTCGACCATCATGCATGAATCGAGCATCAGTTTTTGAGTGGCATAAGAGATTTAAGGAAGGCAGGGAGTCTGTGAGGGATGATGAGAGGTGTGGGAGGAGTAAGGAAATCAATACACCAGAGTTGATTGGCCAAAGGGTTAGGGTTAGGGTTACTATGTTGAGGTTTTAAGGAAGTTCTGCAAGTGATTCCTTGGGAAGAGGCCAGCACTCTTCAAATGAGCTCAGTGGCATTTCCACCAAGACAATACACCAGTTGACAACTCCATCCTTGTCACAGACTATTTGACTAAGATGGGCATCAAGACAGTTCCTCACCGTCCCTATAGTCCAGACCTTGCTCCCTGTGACTTTTGGTTATTCCCTAAGCTCAGAGGCTGTCGTTATAAGATAATTGAGGAGATAAAAGAGGCTGTGACGAAGGTCATTGACGCACTCACACCAGACGACTTCCATGGGGCCTTCGAGAAGTTGTAGGAACGGTACAACTAGTTCATTGCAGCCGGAGGAGATTACTTCGAAGGGACTTGAGTTTCATATGTTTACTATTAATAAAAGTGCCCATACGAAAAAAGTCCGGAAACTTATCGTATGAACTTCATATGTATATGGCCCAGGAGACAGGGGTTCACTCTCAGGTCGAGTCATGTCAAAGACTCAAAAAATGGTACTTGATACATCCTTGCTTAACAACTCAGAATTATAATGTACGTATCAAGGGCGGAGTAATCCAGGGAAAGGAGTTACGCCCTCTTCAGTATTACCTATGGAAAAGGGAGCCTTCGGGTCGCCCTCAACTAATGTCATAAACTTTACCACACACACACACACACACACACATATATATATATATATATATATATATACAGATTCTGTGGTACGTGCCAAATTTAAAAACGGCTTTCATCAGAGAATTATAGCGTGATATATAAGTGGTGATGAGGGGTAGTGACTGTCAAAAAGTAGCTGTGTGTGATTGGTGGAGGTGGGTGGGTGAGAAAACAGAGTAAAAAAAACCAGAGGGATAGATACGAATAATATTGTTTTCTTAACGTAATTGTTTTCTTCAGTTGATATTGCTTGAATTAAGAAAAGTTGTGTTAATTACACGTAAAAGTAATGTGTAAAATTTCTTTTGTATACACAAAGCAGGTTGGAATTTTGTGATGAGGAAGGCCTCTAGTATGGATGAATGTAACTCGTTACTTGAAGACTCCAAGATAGTAAAACATTGTGGGGGTTCTAAGCAGCAGCGCCAGCCGAATTGTCCAATAGGTGTCGGGCAATAGTGGAAGATAATTTCTGATAGCTCCGTGGAGCCGTTCAATTTGCTTGTGCGGTTGGTTGAGGGTATGTACTGGTTGATTCTAAGTTTTAATCTTTGTGTAGTGCGACCGATGTAGTAAACATCACATTTGCGCTGAAACTTTTAAATATATGTGTGAGTGGTTGCATGTGTATGTGTGTGTGCTTATATACAGGATTTGTCATTAAATAGCCAATAAGAGTTGATATGGCATAAAACCAACCAACGAACCAATCAACCATTTCTTTTTCTCCGCCTGTCCAACTACATTGACTGATAAATATATATATATAATTATAATATGTGAGTCCGTATCAGCTCTCTGCATTGGATTGTATTCATTTATTCAGGACATGATTGCCCCAAATGAATAGGTAACTTTTAATTTGATAATTTTCCGTTATCTATTTTAAAGAATAGGAATATAGTGTGACTGATTGTCCTATCAGAAACAAAAATATGTTGAAAAACTTTCTTGAATATCCTCATCAACAATCATCATCATCATCAAGCCATGCTGAAAGACACGGAGTCGATATTTATCTCTGCCCCCCATCAGGCAGGACTTGACACAAGGTCTTTTTTTACAGTGGGGGTTCAGGAGAGGTGGGGGTCGGGGATGAGTCTCGGTTCGTGCCCTGCCAGACGATACTGGTCATAAGCTCATTTCGTCCAATGTGAACTATACAAGCCTTTGCTAATCCACCCGGCACGATGCCAGGTGACCTTGCTGGCCATAGCTTGAATCAGATCTGAAAGTCTAATACTGTGCTTGTCATTGATTCTTCGCCCGCCCGAAGGTGGCCCGGCTGGATAGAACCGAGTCATTTGACTCTCTTTTGCCATCCATCTCAATTATCTATCTTTGAAAGGTCCTCTAGACTGCATCAGGTGTTCGCACAAAACTGGTGTGTTTAAGTTTTTGCAGGTCGGCCACCACTGGTGTGTCAATACGTAGCAGTTCATTATATTTGGATAATTTGTGAGATAGGAGGCAAGTAGCCTTACAGTGACTGTTTTTATGAGTGCTGATTCTGTTAGATAGCAGAGAGGTGCCCGTGGCGTATTGGTTATCGTCGTAGGAAATGGACGGGGTGACACGAGTTCAAATCCTGGACGAGACTGATTGCATTTCACATAGTACTTATACCCTTGGGAAAGATATGAATCCAATTATTCTCCCACCAGTTATGGGTAAATAGTAGGGCAGACTGAGTTCTTCAGCCTTGGAGAGGCAGCTAGTCTAGGAGAAGGAAAACTCTGAATTCAAACCTGTTAAAGTCCGCTTAAAAATTGACCTTGTGTCATATCCTGCTCGAGCGGAGGGGTTGGTAAATATGGTTAAATAGCAGAGAAAGACAACAACACAGATGTATAAAAAATATAATCAGCTTCTTTTCTTTTCCTTTTATAACCCAAAATGTGCGGATGGGTAAAATAAGACAGGATCAAAGACGGCAGAGCTGCACACTCAGAGACCGAGTTACGAATCTTTCGTAAAACCGCTTCTGCTTTTGATCAAAATCTTCCTGGTTATGAAATATCATGGAAATTCTTATGTTCTTACCACGGAAATTCTTATGTTCATATCTCCAGCCAGCCGCCTACACATTATTTGTGATCACGTTTCCTTCTAGCATGTCACCCATGCAATTTACGCGGTACTTCCATTGAGAAGACCTGTGTCCTGTTTACTTTAGGTACCAGGTGTATTTCTTGTTATTTTTGTTCCCAGTCTCCAACTTCTGCAGTTGCATCGACAGATGTCAAAGGATTCTTCAAGTCAATATTCAACACTTCCAGGATCTGCTCAAAACAACATCCATGTGTAGTTCCCCTATAGTCTTTTTCTCCATACATTTCTTTAGAGTTCAGTTGGTGTATATACTGATTACATAATATTTATATCTATATTGACATATCCGTGTTATAGGCATTATAACATATACATAATAAAAAAAACTTATTCTCAGACGTCCTGTGGCAATCTTTTATCTCAGCCTGCATAGTTTTGCCACCAAGATGACTCATCCCCACGTGGTGTAAATTAAAATAACAGTCGGTCGCCGGTTTTGGTCGAGACTGTATGACTCAGCCCTACAAGTAAACAACAAGAAGCAAGTACGAATTTTGAGAATACACTCGTTGGGCTGTCTTTATTGGTGAACGTTTTTTTTGGTAATCATGGCCGGCCGGGCTGGGGACTGATGCCTCAAAACAAAGACCCAACTTTCTTGTCTATGCCTCCGTAACTAAACACAGCTGAAGTGGGTGTTTGGCAGCTCAACTAACCCTGTTCTGGGCTGAAGCTAACTTGTCCATCTCCTGATTGTTTCCTTGAAGATACGCAGTTTAGGATTCCGGAAAATAAGACCGTTTTTTTCTTGAGCGGATGACCTAACAAAAATTCTTAAAAATGATGCCATTATCGGCAGACCCCAGGTTGCAGAAACTTTTTATATAAAATAGGGACTGTAGAGTATTATAAACAAAGGTGCCCCTGGTGTAAGGGTTATCGTCGTAGGAAATGGACACGCCGACACGAGTTCAAATCCTGGACTACACTGATTGCATTTCACATAGCACTAATACCCTTGGGAAAGGTATGAATGCAATTATTCTCCCTCCAGCTATGGGGACATAGTAGGGCAGACTGTGTTGTCAGTTTTGGTGAGGCAACTAGTCTAGGAGAAGGAAAACTCTGAATTCAAACCTATTAAACTATTAAAAATTGACCTTGTGTCATATCCTGCCCGAGCGAAGGGGTTGGTAAATATGATAAACGAAGATCGAATCGAATTTGAGAAAAAGCAATCCTCGAAAAAATTCTCTCTTTTTTTCTTATTTATTTATGGTTATGTTATGTTAGACTGTTGGAGACGTTGATTTTAACAGTAGATAACTGAAGTGTATATATCTAAAAGAAGTTCTCAAACTGGTTGGTCACTATATTCACCTTTAATCGTCAAGTATTATTTATCATCATCATCATCATATCGTGCTGGCAGCACGGATATCCCTGACCCTCTCTCGCCACTCCTCCCTATCGTTCATCGCCCTAGGTAGGTCTTCAGGACAACAACCTGTATCCTCACATAGCTGCTGAATGTACGTTCGTGCTGGTCGGCCGCGCAAAAGCAGGACGACCAGTTTTATTTATAACTAGTAATAACGACTCATATCTTATTTAATGCTATTGTAGTATCCAGGATTACTTCATAAAATGTAATCTCTAATTCCTTTAGATAAATCAATACACTAACAGCAACCAGAAATCATTCACCTAGGGTTTTAACTACTCGAATAACCAATTGATATTTAGAATAGGTCGGCAAGAAATAGCAGCAATGAATAGAACTATACAGATTTTACACAGAACCAGTATTCATGGACCCAAACGTAATTTTGGAAATATTATATGCAGTCAGCTTCAAACAATAAGACATACAGAATTGCAATTGGAAATAGAAGTAATAGTTACCCATGATAGGATCGTTGCCAAAATCATTCATGTCTGAGGATTATTTATCTTAAGAGCATGAGATTATGTCGCATGAGGACATCCTATAGCGACGACCATTGGAATAACAGTCTGAATTATCTTCATAAGCACGTCATAAGCCAGTGTACATTATATACAAATCTGTTCAGAGGCACCCTGGATGTGGAATAATGAAACGAACATTAATCATTGTCACCGTCTAAAAAGTTAATTCAAGCGAAATTACAGGGTGTCTCAACATAGACGAAAATCATTAATTTGATAAAGGATTTATTACTCAGACAAGCGCAATGGCGGTTATTTGGAACACATCTTGTAAAATATACATCTTTGAGCTAGAAACATCAAATCAAAGTTTTTTTTAAATTGTTATTATACCAAATTCCAGGACATGCGATCTTTTTTTAGGTTTGGTTTGGGTTGGTTTGGTTTCTTTGTTTAATGGCATATCAACTCTTTTTAGGTTATTTAATGCCAAACCCATTCTCCTAGAAGAACAGTAGTGGTACTATTTAACCCATAACTGGGAGGATAAGGGGTTCATATCTTTACCAAAGGTATTTGACCGGAAGTGAACGTAATAGCGCGACTGGAGTACGAACTCGCGTACTACGATTCCGCAGTCCAGATCTTTTTTTTAGTTCTTCTCAGTAAGAGATCATTATCATATTAATGAGTTGTATTCATTTTGAGATAGTTTCAAATGATTTTGTCGCCAAATAAGTTGTGACGCAAAATATTTTCCCCTCTTATTCAAGGAACTTAATAGTTGTTATAGTATACTATTTTCAAATCGGAAGCAAAAATGAGCATAACATTTTTAGTAGAGTTATTAGGGGTCACATGGGACCCATATATATTGAGACACTGTGTATTTTCAAATTTGAAGCTAAAAAGAACACAGCATTATTATTAGTAGAGTTATTAGCAGTCACATGGGTCCTATGTTTATTGAGACACTCTGTACACGAATAGATATGAAAATATTTGGGATTGAATCTAAAAGAAGATAAAAACGTGTGAAAACTGATAATTCCAGCCTTTTGATCATTCTGGTTCAAGCAGATAAATGATCAAAAAACAGTCAATTGAGATTTTAAGTCAGAATCTAAGGAAGGATATTTAATGTACAGGGTGGAAAGATAAAATTGTCGCCCTAGAAAAGACGACATGATTCCATTTCCGTATAATGAAAACCGGTTTTCTTTTTTTGTTGCAGACCATCTACTAGTTGGCCAGTTGTGTACAAATCTCCAGAGCGATAGGAGCCTTTTATCATGTCTGAAAGTGACACAATGTTCAACGAGCAAGATCGGAGATGCGCCGTTGTACAACTCACGCTCTCTACCAATCCAAGTTATGACAACAGGACCATTGCCAGCACCCTCAAAATGCAAATCTGGATTGCCACGAATAACAGGGACGTGCCCAGGGTGATGAAAACAAAGTTTCCGGCTACGGTTATGGTCTTATGTGTGGTTTCAAGTGAGGGTCACATCATGTCACCTCACATCTTCGAAGTCGGCTTGAAAGTCAACACCAAAGTATACCTGGATGTGCTAAAGAGTGTGGTGATTCCCTGGTGCAATCAGGTGGTCGGTGGCAGACCCTGGGTGTGGCTGCAGGACTTGGCGCCGGCCCACAAGTCCAAAAAGATCCAGGCTTGGCTTCAGAAGGAGTCCTACGACTTTGTGCCCTTCTCTCACTGGCCCCCCTTCTCCCCCGACCTGAACCCGTTGGACTACTTCGTTTGGTCATACGTCGAGAACATCACCAATATGACCTCCCACAATACCAAAGCCAGCCTGATCGCCGCCATCCACCGAGTATTCGCCGAGCTCCCACCGGCGCTTGTGTAAAAGGCATGCTCCCAGTTCTGGATCCGTATCGAGGCGGTGATTGAGGCTGAAGGCGGCTACATTGAATAGATGTCAGCTCTACTACATAATAAAGTTAGCTGAATTGATTTAATAAAAGTTTTAAAATAAAGCTGTAGTGTTGTTTTCTTGAGGACGACAATTTTATCGTTCCATTTATAAAAAAAACCCAACTTCCACGTGTTTATTAACATATATTATTTCTGTATACACAATTAATTTAGAAAAATACAATCGCAGAGACATTTTTGCAGAGGAAAACAACAAAATATCAATAACGATTTGTAATACGTTTAGAAGAAGATAGACTGATCTTTATCTTATGCTTTGCTGGTGTGTTACAAATCCATTAAAATCGTTTGAGTACCGCAAAAAAAAAAAAAAAAATAGCCCAGTCGGTTGGAGCTCTATCTCTAAAGAGGAGTAAGACTTCTCGTCCTACAACGAGTGTCCTGAATATAAACACTAAACAATCTGAAGGGTGGTGTCCTCTTGGTGTAATGGTTAAAACCCTAGAATGCGGAATCGGAGTAAGCGAGTTCGAACTTCAGTTGTGCTAACACGTTCACTTTCGGACGAATAACCTTGGGAAATGTAGGAACCCCCTTATCTTACCAGCTATGGGTTAAATAGTACTACTTTTGTTCTTCTAGAATGAGTAGAGTGTTCACCAATGGTCCTGGAGACCGGGGTTCAATCCCAGGTCGAGTCATACCAAAGACTCAAAAAATGCCTTGCTTAAAATTCAGCATTATAAAGTACGGATCAAGGGTAAAATGGAGCAATCCATAGAAAGGAGTAGCGCCCTCCCCTACACCTCAGAGTAGTAGCTATTGACAAGGGAGCCTTCAGGTCACCCTCGACTAAAGGGAGACAACTTTATTTACTTTACTTAGAAGGATGGACTTGGCATTAAGTAACCAAGGAATGTTGATATGCCATTAAAATAACAAAAGAAACGAGCAAAAACAAACACTCTAATGGTGAGGCTCCACTAATACTTGAGCTTTGGGGAATGCAAAGTACCCTTCCATTGCCATCGCTCCCAGGTCTATTCTAATCCAGAGTGGTAGCACCTGAAAGGGTCTCATCAATGGGTCAAATAGAACTGTTTGACTTTTAAACTGAGTGCAAACAAATGACTTATGCTTAATTGAATTGTTAGAAATAGAACTCTTTGATCGTTTATCTGTGTGTAAACAAATGCCTAATGTTTAATTGAATTGTTTGTGATACATAGAAATACTTGAAACTATTTACCTTTGATTTACGCTAAATTGGATTGTAAGTAATAGAACCGTTTGATTATTTAACTGTCCGTATCTACAAAATGTGTTTAAAATCATATATTCATATAAATGTAAAAACATGATTTGGCATTAAATAACCTACAATGGTTGATATGCCAAAAGCCCAACCAAACTAAATCCTATATATTTAATATATATGTATAAACAGGGTTTGGCATAAAATAACCTACAATGATTGATATGCCAGAAAACACAGCCCAACCCAACCAAACCAAATCATATACATTTTATATACATGTACAAATAGGATTTGGCATTAAATAACCTACAATGGTTGATATGCCATAAAACCCAACCCAACCAAATCCTATATATTTAATATAAATGTATAAAAAGGATTTGGCATTAAATAACCTACAATGGTTGATACACCATAAATCCCAGCAAAACCAAATCATATATATTTGATATATATATATATATATATATATATATAAAGAGGTTTTGGCACGAAATAACCTACAATGGTTGATATGCCATAAAACCCAATCCAACCAAATCCTATATATTTAATATAAATGTATATAAAGGATTTGGCATTAAATAACCTACAATGGTTGATATGCCATAAAACCCAACCTAACCAAATCCTATATATTTAATATATATGTATAAATAGGATTTGGTATTAAATAACCTACAATGGTTGGTACATCATAAATCCCAGCAAAACCAAATCATATATATATATATATATATATATATATATATATATATATATATGAAGAAGATTTGGCATTAAATAACCTACAATGGTTGATTTGCCATAAAACCAAACCGAAAAAACAAAACAAACAAAACAACTGTTACAACGGAAGCAAGAGGAACAGTAAGACAAAAGACGAGAAAAATTCTAAATCAATAGAGAACAAAAGCATTGTCTTCAATGTAATAACCAGAGATTTCCTGACTCTATCCATCAGATTAAAAAAAAACGGTTAGCTTTTAGAGAAAATAAGTGATATACAAAGGAATTAGTAGAGTGTAAAAGTTTCACACGTCGAAAATTACGACCATCAAAAAGAAAGAAAAAAAAAAAAACAATGAAGAAGTTAACAGAATTGTTTAATACATTCATCAACTTCACAGATACAGACGATGAAAGAAATAAAATTAACGAACTAAAATTTCAAATGACTGTAATCCCTTCTCTTTTTGAGAAACACAGATTGGAAAAATGTCAGTATTAAAAAAAAGAAAGCTCATAAATTCCCACAGTTTATTGAAAGAGACAACATTTAAATCTTTTACTAGGGGGACAAAGTTGATCACTGGAAAAACGACGTCCGGAACAAGTAAAGGCCAAAGTAACAATTAAAAACTTGTTTAGAGAAGAGACAATATAAAGCGTTTATAAATAAACGGAAATAAACAATTACGCGACAAATAAAAAGATAAAAAAATAAGCCAAAAAAACACGTACTACGCCAAGAGAGTAAATAAAGATATTAGGTAATAAATTTAGGTTAAAATTCAAACGTAGTTTAACAATGAAAATTAAATTTGGTGCTTCTGAGTAATGTACACAGATGACTTAAATGAGGAAAAGGAAAAAAATCGGGAAATTGGGTGCTGCCGAAACCAAATGATGGATTAACTAATGGAATACAGAAACATTCAAGCAGTATTGATGAGATGGGATTAAACTAGGGATTAGGATTATAGGATTTAAAAAGACCCAACGTAAAACTGTGAAGAGGATTTCACGAGGAATTTATAGGTTATAGTTTAGGATTTGCATCTTTAAATGGAAATCTCAGCCAGCAATAGCACAAATGGTCTCAGAATAGATGAAAAAAAAAAAAAACCCAATGTGACATTATCTAAAGCAATGTCACAAATGACAATAAGTAATTACAGGAATATTACATGAATACTTTGATCTGGAAAATCCCAACTCGATGACTCGATTGTCTGGGACTCACGAAAAAACAGCAACAACAAAAAATGAATTAAAAAAAAAGAGGATAAAGAAAATTAAAAACAAGAAAAGAGAAAAAAGAAAGAGCGTGAATAAAGAAAAAAAAGAAAAAAAAAGAAAAAAGAAAAAAGAGGGAATAAAGAACAGAAAAAAGAAAAAAGAAAAGAAGAAAAAGAAAAAAGAGAGAATAAAGAAACGAAAAAAGAAAAAGTAAAAATAAAAAAGAGGGAATAAAGAAAAGAAAAAAGAAAAAAGAAAAAGTAAAAAAGAGAGAATAAAGAAAAGAAAAAAGAAAAAAGAAAAAGAAAAAAGAGAGAATAAAGAAAAGAAAAAAGAAAAAAAGAAAAAGAAAAATGAGAGAATAAAAAAAAGAAAAAAGAAAAAAGAAAAAAGAGAGAATAAAGAAAAGAAAAAAGAAAAAAGAAAAAGAAAAAAGAGAGAATAAAGAAAAGAAAAAAGAAAAAAAGAAAAAGAAAAAAGAGAGAATAAAGAAAAGAAAAAAGAAAAAAAGAAAAAGAAAAATGAGAGAATAAAGAAAAGAAAAAAGAAAAAAGAAAAAAGAGAGAATAAAGAAAAGAAAAAAGAAAAAAGAAAAAGTAAAAAAGAGAGAATAAAGAAAAGAAAAAAGAAAAAAAGAAAAAAAGAAAAAAGAAAAGAAAAAAGAAAAAAGAAAAAGAAAATAGGGAGAATAAAGAAAAGAAAAAAGAAAAAAGAAAAAGAAAAAAGAGAGAATAAAGAAAAGAAAAAAGAAAAAAGAAAAAGAGAAAAGAGAGAATAAAGAAAAGAAAAAAGAAAAAAGAAAAAGAAAAAAGAGAGAATAAAGAAAAGAAAAAAGAAAAAGAGAAAAAGAAAATAGAGAGAATAAAGAAAAGAAAAAAGAAAAAAAGAAAAAGAAAAAAGAGAGAATAAAGAAAAGAAAAAAGAAAAAAAGAAAAAGAAAAATGAGAGAATAAAGAAAAGAAAAAAGAAAAAAGAAAAAAGAGAGAATAAAGAAAAGAAAAAAGAAAAAAGAAAAAGTAAAAAACAGAGAATAAAGAAAAGAAAAAAGAAAAAAAGAAAAAGAAAAAAGGGAGAATAAAGAAAAGAAAAAAGAAAAAAGAAAAAGAAAATAGAGAGAATAAAGAAAAGAAAAAAGAAAAAAGAAAAAAGAGAGAATAAAGAAAAGAAAAAAGAAAAAAGAAAGTGTAAAAAAGAGAGAATAAAGAAAAGAAAAAAGAAAAAAAGAAAAAGAAAAAAGGGAGAATAAAGAAAAGAAAAAAGAAAAAAGAAAAAGAAAATAGAGAAAATAAAGAAAAGAAAAAAGAAAAAAGAAAAAGAAAAAAGAGAGAATAAAGAAAAGAAAAAAGAAAAAAGAAAAAGAGAAAAGAGAGAATAAAGAAAAGAAAAAAGAAAAAAGTAAAAGAAAAAAGAGAGAATAAAGAAAAGAAAAAAGAAAAAGAGAAAAAGAAAATAGAGAGAATAAAGAAAAGAAAAAAGAAAAAAAGAAAAAGAAAAAAGAGAGAATAAAGAAAAGAAAAAAGAAAAAAGAAAAAGAAAAATGAGAGAATAAAGAAAAGAGAAAAGAAAAAAGAAAAAAGAGAGAATAAAGAAAAGAAAAAAGAAAAAGTAAAAAAGAGAGAATAAAGAAAAGAAAAAAGAAAAAAAGAAAAAGAAAAAAGGGAGAATAAAGAAAAGAAAAAAGAAAAAAGAAAAAGAAAATAGAGAGAATAAAGAAAAGAAAAAAGAAAAAAGAAAAAAGAGAGAATAAAGAAAAGAAAAAAGAAAAAAGAAAGTGTAAAAAAGAGAGAATAAAGAAAAGAAAAAAGAAAAAAAGAAATAGAAAAAAGGGAGAATAAAGAAAAGAAAAAAGAAAAAAGAAAAAGAAAATAGAGAAAATAAAGAAAAGAAAAAAGAAAAAAGAAAAAGAAAAAAGAGAGAATAAAGAAAAGAAAAAAGAAAAAAGAAAAAGAGAAAAGAGAGAATAAAGAAAAGAAAAAAGAAAAAAGAAAAAGAAAAAAGAGAGAATAAAGAAAAGAAAAAAGAAAAAAGAAAAAGAAAATAGAGAGAATAAAGAAAAGAAAAAAGAAAAAAAGAAAAAGAAAAAAGAGAGAATAAAGAAAAGAAAAAAGAAAAAAAGAAAAAGAAAATAGAGAGAATAAAGAAAAGAAAAAAGAAAAAGAAAAAAGAGAGAATATAGAAAAGAAAAAAGAAAAAAGAAAAAAGAGAGAATAAAGAAGAGAAAAAAGAAAAAAGAATAAGAAAAAGGAGGGAATAAAGAAACGAAAAAAGAAAAAGTAAAAATAAAAAAGAGAGAATAATGAAAAGAAAAAAGAAAAAAAACGATTGTTTAGTGTCATATCTTGGACACTCGTAGGAAGGGGGCTCTTACTCCTCAGCAGAGAAACAGTCGGTGTATTCTACAGCCCAAGGCGAAGAAAATACAGGAAAAAAAAAAAAAAATAGAAAGTAAAAAAGTAAAAAAGAGAGAATAAAGAAAAGAATAAAGAAAAATGAGAATAAAGAGAAAAAAAGAGGGAATAAAGAAAATAAAAAAGAAAATAGAAAAAAAAGAGAGAATAAAGATAGTAAAAAAGCAAAAAGCAAAAAGAAAAAGAATAAGTGAGAATAAAAAACAAAAAAGAAAAAATTAAAAGAGGGAATAAACAAAACACAGAAGAGAAAAAAAAATAGAAAAAAGAAAAAAGTAAAAAAGAGAGAAAAAAAGAAAACAGAAAAAGAAAAAGTGAGAATATAGAAAACAGAAAGAGAAAAAAGACGAAAGAGAAGAAAGAAAAAGAAAGAATAAAGAAAATAGAAAAAGAAAAAAGAAGAAAAAAAGAGAATAAGGAATATAAAAAAGTATTGTATCTTGTGACACATCGGAGAAATGTAAAAATAATCATGGCGGCTACAAAAGCAACAAAACGTTGCAATAAAAATAAAAAGGTAAGAAAATATTCCATGCAAAGTTCAAGCACCCAGCAAAAGAAATTGCAGAAAAAACTAACCTGGACATGATAGTGTAGCAAAGAATCGAAAACGAAAACGGAATGTCTGACAATTGAAACTAAAAACAAGTGTACAAAAACAAACTACATTAATTCCAAAGAAGACAATTCTTAACCAAACATCAAATATCAACCAAAGGTATTAATCTTAATTGATAAATGTGGGGATTAAGTTTGCCTGTCTTCTATAAAATATAAATATATATATATATATATATATATATATATATATATATATATCATCATCATGTCGTGCCGCTAGCACGGATATCCCTGACCCTCTCTCGCCACTTTTCCCTATCATTCATCGCCTCTGGCAGGTCTTCAGGGCTACATCCTGTATCCTCACATAGCTGCTGAATGTATGTTCGTGCTGGTCGTCCCGCTTTTGCCCGGCCATATGTGGGGGTCCATAGGAGTACATCACTTATGAGCTCGTCCCTGCTTCTCCAGCAGTGTTTCGCATGTCTGGTTCGTCTAACTTGGATAGTTTTCGTGATGGGAGGCAGGTGGCCGTATAGTTGGTGTCTTGTGGGGTGTTGCCACCAGGACTTGTTCAATATTACTCGCTGCATTATATATATATATATATATATATATGGTAGATTGTTCGGTAATGGCCCTGGAGACCGGGGTTCAACCCCCGGTTGTGTCATACCTAAGATTTAAAAAATGGTGCTTGATACCTCCTTGCTTAAAAACACAGCATTACAAGGTACGGATCAAGGTAAATGGAGCAATCCAAAGAAAGGAGTAAGGCCTTCCCCTACACCTCGATGTAGTAGCTACGGAAAGGGAGCCTTTGGGTTACCCTTGACTACGGTTTCCAGCTTTACTATATATATATATATATCGTCAATTTTACTTTATATTTGGCATTGATACTTAGTGGGACGTAATGGCTCCAGATGGCTTCTAAATAAACGAGTTCGAACTCCAGTCACGCCATTACTTTTACTTTTGGACTAATACCCCTGGGAAAGGTATTAAATCCCCTTATCTCCCCATATATAGGTTCTGTATCAAGTTACAACCTGTCCCCCTGGGTTGGGACTTACTTCGGCCGGCCTTGTTGCCTGATACGCGAAATAGGTCGGGCATGTTTTGGTTTCGGTGGTTGTCGGTCGAGGCCGTCTGAAATGGGTTCCAGGAATCTGGTATTCATGTCCTGCATGCTGAGACCGGCGCTCCTTGAGTCTCAGGGGGCCGTCCCTCTCCGGAAAATAATTGATAAATCTCTTGTAACATGAGTTTATCTTTTATTGTAACAGTTAATCTTGGTAAACTTTAGGTATAAATTTTTAATTGACCATAAAATTAACTTCACCGAAACGTTATTGTATAAATGCAATAATATTTCAGCTAAACAGTTTACTAACCCAGAAACAAATAATTACGTTAAAATGCATATGTAAGTTGAAATATAGTAATCTTCATGGTAGATATTGGGATGAAAAATGCGCACTGACTGTTAGGAACGAAGGACCTGAAAAGAAATAATCATAGGAATAAAAGTACCAAATTAGGAAAGCATCAGAACGTTCGGATAAAAAGAAAGTAACAAATATTAAGTAACATTAGAAGATACGAGGATCATTAAATAAGTTTCCAGACTTTTTTCGTATGGGCACTTTTATTGATAGTACACACATGAAACTCTAGTCCCCTTCGAACTAATCCCCCCGGCTGCAATCCACTTGTTGTACAGTTCCAACATCTTCTGGCCCCATGGAAGTCCTCTTGTGTGAGCGTATCAATGACCTTTGTCACAGCCTCTTTCATCTCCTCAATTGTCTCATAATGACAGCCTCTGAGCTTAGGGAATAACCAAAAGTCATAGGGAGCAAGGTCTGGACAATAGGGAAGCTGAGGAACTGTCTTGATGCCCATCTTGGTCAAATAGTCTGTGACAAGGATGGAGTTGTGGACTGGAGCATTGTCCTGGTGGAAATGCCACTGACCCGATTTGAAGAGTGCTGGCCTCTTCCCTAGGAATCTCTTCCTGAACTCCCTTAAAACCTCAACATAGTAACCCTAACCCTAACCCTTTGGACAATCAACTGTGGTGTATTGACTTCTTTACTCCTCCCACACCTCTCATCATCTCTCACAGACTCTCTGCCTTCCTTGAATCTCTTCTGCCACTCAAAAACTGATGCTTGATTCATGCAAGATGCTCCAAAAGCAGTCTGAAACATTCCACACGTTTCTGTGGCATTTTTCCAAGTTTAAAACACAATTTTATTGCATATCGTTCTTCTAAAGTGTTCTCACGTCCAGATTACATTTTGAAATTCACCAGCTGTGACAATCAGACTTTAGTAGGGTGTATTACGATTGCTGCTGTAGCTGTTCATTTGAAGCTGAAATCCTAAAAATTGGTCAGTCATCTCATAAGATGTATAGCAATAATGTAGTGAATTTTCAAGAGTTTACAAGAATTTTAAATGTCTTCACAAAAAAGTCTGAAAACTTATTGAAGGCCCCACGTATAATCAAATAAACAAAAATTGCGGAAAAACACAGAAATGAATACCCACTAAGAGCAAGGAAATTTCTTGAAACCAAATTGTGTAGCAGGAACCTAATCAAAGAAATAAGTACTTTGACAGTTTTTCTAGTGTAGATACACTGGACTCTAAAACAGGGCAAGCAAGGTACTCAGAAACAAAGTAAATAAAAAAAATGTGAATATTGTTAATTATGTCGTAAATAACTCGAAAACCAAAAGAACAAACAGGGAAAGAAGAATTATTAAACTTAGAAAACAAAAGTGAAAAAAACAAACAAACAAAAACTATATGCATACTTTGAAAGACAGACTAAATAAATTGCGTACGATATGACCAGGACATGGCTACGCAGAGGAAACTTGAAGAGAGAAACGGAGACGTTATTCATATCAGTTCTGAGCACAAGGGAGAAAACTGAGTGCAGGCCATGTTAAGAAAGATAAAATAGTCAATTACATAATAAGTAAATGAATCAAATTGTCGTAGCAGGATTGCAAGAGCAGGCTTGATTGGGTGGGAAAGTTTATCCACTGATAATTGAGCAAGTGTATAAAATTCAACCACACAGACAAAGGGTATATGCACAGACCAGAATGTGCCCTGATATACATGCACCTTCCTAGGGATTTTGAGATATGGACGGATCACCCAATCCAGGCCGGAAACAAGATCCAATTTTGATTAAGAAGAAAATAAAAAAAGGAAAGCGAAAAACTGGATAAATTCTTGGGCTTTGCCGGAGAGGTGGAAACATTTTGGGAGATAAAAGGGACTGTGGTTGGTACCAATCATAACACTCGGGGCTGTCCAAAAGAACCTGAAAAGAGACTAGAAAAACTAGGTATCAAAGGAAGTATTGTGACTGTCCAAATCATGGAAATGCTGACATCGACGAGAATACTTAGAATAGTCCTGGAGAAATGAGAGCGCTTACAGTCACTCAGACTTCATAAAAAATTGTTATTCAAAGCGAAATTAAATATCACCTCAGATTCATTGATTTGTCACCAATGAACGATTAGTCCTGACCGATAAAATGAAGCGCAGTTTCTTCCATGCAGCGGTCGTGTCGATACTGCTATATGGATACACTACATGGACGCTAACTAAACGTATGAAAAAAAGAAGAAGCTTAACAGCAGTTACACAAGAATGCTGCGAGCAATATTGAATAAGTCCTGGAGGCTATACCCCACAAAGCAGCAGCTGTACGGCCACCTACCATCCATCACGAAAATAATCAGAATTAGACGTACCAGACATGCGGGACACTGCTGGAGAAGTAGGGACCAGCTCATAAGGGATGTACTCCTGTGGACGAGCAAAGGTAGGACGACCAGCTCGAACGTACATACAGCAGCTCTGTACCGATACGGGATGTAGCCCTGAAAACCTACCGGAAGCGATGGACGATAGGGATAGGTGGCGAGAGAAGGCCAGGGATATCAGTGCTGATAGTTCGATAGGATGATGAATGTATGAAAACAGAAAAGCATTTAGTTGAACTTATTTGAGTAACTCATTTTCATCGGCCTTGTTATAAGATTTAACAATGAAATAACGAGTTAGACGGTAAGAAAGCTAGAATTAATTATAATTTTAACCTAGTCATCGAGTAAAGTAAAAGTAAAGTTGTCTCCCTTTAGTCGAGGGTGAACCGAAGGCTCCATTTTCAGTAGCTACTACACCGGGGTGTAGGGGAGAGCGTTACTGCTTTCCCTGGATTGCTCCACTTTACCCTTGATACATACCTTATAAGCCTGAGTGTTAAGCAAGGAGATATCAAGTACCATTTTTTAAGTCTTTGGTATGACTCGACCTGGGATTAGAACCCCGGTCTTTTGGACCATTGGCGAACACTCTACCATCGAGGCCAATGAATCAGTAAGTACCACTGTGTGTATATATATATATATATGTATATATATGTATATATGTATATATATATATATATATATATATGTATATATATATATATATATATGTATGTATATATATATATATATGTATATATATATATATATATGTATATATATATATATATATATGTATATATATATATATATATATATGTATATATATATATATATATATGTATATATATATATATATATATGTATATATATATATATATATATATATATGTATATATATATATATATATATATATATATGTATATATATATATATGTATATATATATATATATATATGTATATATATATATATATATGTATATATATATGTATATATATATATATATATATATGTATATATATATATATATATATATATGTATATATATATATATATGTATATATATATGTATATATATATATATATTCGTACCAAACAAATGAATAAATAAACAAATCATACATTTTCGTATTCAGTATTACACAATTTCTTATCAAATAAAAGACGTACTAATTGGAATCAGCAAATGTCAAATGATGAAATATAATATTGAAATATTTTCGAATAATTCATATGTACCGGATTTTTAGTTGCTAAAGGTAGAGTAATGACATCTCACAGTTAAAAGAACAAATGTTAAAGGTCTCTAACCAAAGCCGACAAAATACAAAACTAGATCGATAGCTGTACAGCAGTTGCTGTAACAAGTTTTATTGTCAAGATAAAATATTTTCGAGTCGTTTTTTTTCACTGGCTTTTGAGGATATTTGTTTCGCATTAATTCGACTTCTCTTTGGATAATTATATAACAAGTTAAATAGTACGCAGTTGCAGTTTCTTGAAATTTCAATATAATTTATGTAAATGTCTACCTTGCTAGAATCTGCATGACAGCTGCCACAGCAGATCAAGGTTAATTCAAAGCTCAGTGAGGCAGAGATAGATTCATGAAGTATAACAAAACTGTTACAATAGTAAACTGCAAGTTCGTATTTTCGAATATATATTTTTTAGTACCAAAAAATCTGATGGTCGATTACTAAGTTTATCAACGGTCAGAACCAGTAGTGCAAGTTTTGTTAAGGGCGAAGAGTCTCATGAAAAAGCATATATCTCGTAACTCTCGTTGTAATATGATGGCCGATGGATTTCGGTTCATGCCTTTGGGTTTAGTTAGGCTGAGAACCTTTCGGCTCAGTGCATGGGTTACTTAGGTGCAACATTAACACAGGTGTTCAGGCGCACGTGCGCAGAGCGGTCGTGTCACTCAGAGATATCACAATAGCCCGAGATGAGAAACGGGGTTACAGAGTGTGAATGACGTCACGCACCGGAAGCGCGCGGAGGATTTTGGGAATATGAAGAAAGTTAGTAGAGTTGAGACCTGCCTCGGAAGAAGACGGTTGGCCATATGGTAGGTGTCGCAGGAGATGGTGGGGAGGGGGAAAGATGAAAAGGCCGGAATAGAAAGATTGTGCCTCTCTCTCTTTATGTCGAAAAACCTTTAAACTCAAAGGTAATAAAAAGTTTCGTACTTGAACAAAGAAGTCGTCAAGTGTTTTTCGTGTTTCGAGATTCCTATGTTCTATCTTTATGGACATTCGATGTACGTTTCACACATAGCTATATCGGGCTATGGTGCATCGTTTTTATTAACCAGGGGTCTCCAAAGTGGTCGATATCGATCTCGAGGTGGTGGGGTCGATGGAACTATTTAAAGGGTTCATGGATGAGTGGGAGTCAGAAGGAGATCAATAAATGACGAGGTGAATTAAAATTTTGGAGATGAAAGCTGGCATTTGTATAAGAATTAAGAATATATAAAGTAAAACTTTTTAAAACGATTGGAATAAACATGAATGAAGACCTCAGATTATTATCATTTTACACCTTGTAGGTTTGTGAGTGATAGCAAGTCTCCACAAGTCTCCAGGACTCTTCTCAGTATTCTGGCCGTTCTCAATAATGTTGTTATTTGGATGGTCTCCACTCGTCCTCCTAATTCCAAGTTCTCCAAACCCTTTAATAATCATTTAGTTACTGTACCAAAAGCACCAATCACAGTTAGTATAATTGTCACCTTCATGTTCCACAGCTTTTTCAATTCTCTAGCAAGGTCGAGGAACTTATCCTTCTTTTCACATTCTTTCAGTTTTATTCAGTCGTTAGTCGGGACAGCAAAGTCGACAATGTTGCAAATTCGCTTTTTTGTCGATTATAATAAGGTCTGGTATTCTGGCTGAGATTAGGTGATCCTGTATATGTCAAAGTCCCATAGGAGTTTATGTGTATCATTCTCTAGGACAGATGCTGGTTTGTGCATATACCATTTGTTCGTATGGTCAAATTTAAATTTCTTGTACATCTTCTAGTGGATCACCTTGCCGACCCAGTCGTGTCTAGTCTTATACTCCTGATGTGTTAATTTGCTGCATTCGCTTATTATGTGATTGATGGTCTCGTCTCTTTCACCACAAAACGTACATTTGCTTCTTGTTGCGAATGTCTTCCTTTTGCTAAAATGAGCTTGACAGCTGTCACACCAAGTTAAGCATAACTTAAAGATCAGTGAGGTAGGATGCAGATTCGTGACGCATTGCGAAACTGTTACAACAATGGGTGTCCTCGTGGTGTAATGGTTAAAGCGATGAACTGCGGAATCGTAGTACGCGAGTTCGTACTCCAGTCGCGCTATTACGTTCACTTTCGGGCAAATACCCTTGGGAAAGGTATGAACCCCCTTATTCTCCCTCCAGCTATGGGTAAATAGTAGGACGGACTAGGTTCTTCAGCCTTGGTGAGGTAACTAGTCTAGGAGAAGGAAAACTCTGAATTCAAACCTGTTAAACTCCGCTTAAAAATTGACCTTGTGTCATATCCTGCCCGGTTGGTAAATAGTACAACAATGAAGAGCTAGGGAGAGATTGGGCTGTAATTTTGGTATGGCAACCAGTTTAAGAGAAGGAAAACAGAATTCAAGCCAGTTAAAGTACGCTTAAAAATCAGCCCCGTGTTGCATCCTTCTTGTGGGGTAGGGGTGAGTAAGAATATAGTTTGGATGGTCTCCACTCGTCCTCCTACCTCCAAGTCCTCTCATCCTTTTAGTAATACTTTAGTTACTGCAACAAAAGCAACAATCACAATTGGTATAATTGTCATCTTCATGTTCCATAGGTTTTTTTCAACTCCCTATTAAGGTCGAGGTACTTATCCTTCAACGTAGAGCGCATACAACCAGCACCACAAAGGCAGAAGGGTAAGACCCACCCCTTCAACAAATGTCCTGGATACGACTCTAAACAACCTGATGGTGAGGTTCCAGTAATGCTGGGGAATGCGGAGTACCCCTTCATTGCCATCACTCTCAGGTCCACTCAGTGGTAGCACCTGAGACGGTCCTGTCTATCTGTCAAATAGAACTAAACTGTGAACTTTTGCAAAACTGAATTGCTTGGAATTGGATTGTTTTGACATTTAAACAACGCAATTATGCTAAACTGAATTGTTTGAAATGGAACTGTTTTGACATTTATCTGTTTGTATACAAAATGTATACTTATACTAAACTGAATAATTTGAAATTTAATTCGGCATTGAATGACACGAAAAGAGTTAATACGTAGTAAAACAAAACAACTGACCAACCAGTTTGTAAAAAATTGGCTGTTTAATTGAAACTATGTGCAAGCAAATGATTAATAGTAAATAGAATTATTCGTATTGGATAGAAGTAAATGAAACTATTTGACTGTATGTAAAAAGTGAGCTTAGGCTTATTTTAAAATGTTATCAACAAAATGTGTTTAGAAATCATCTTATATATGCATAAAAAAGATTTGGTATTAAATGAGCACAAATGGTTGAAATGTTCAAAACCAACCAACCAACCAACCAATCAACCAAGTATCAGCAACAATTCTTTCAATTACGACACCATTGCATATAGTTGAGACTGAACTCAAGTGAGTTTGATGGAGAATAAGTAAAGTTGGCGGCGGTAGTCGAGGGAGACCACAAGGCTCCCTTTTCAATAGCTACTACACCGAGGTGTAAGGTAGGGCGCTACTCCTTTCCCTGGCTAGCTCCACTTTACCCTTGATACGTACCTTATATTTCTGAGTGTTAAGCAAGTGCCATTTTTAAAGCCTTTGGTATGATGTGACCTGGGATTGACCTCAGGTCTCCCGGATCATTGGCGAACACTCTACTCACTAGGCCAATGAGTCGGTGATGGAGAATAAACATACTAGTATCCAGAAATATTCTAAACTTTTTACTGGTATTTCCAAGTTATTATTTGGTTGAAGCTGGTTTTGTCAGGTAAACATAGTCTTAATGAATCAGAGAAACAGACAAAACCTGGAAGATCATGGGGACTTATGGCTGAAATTCGCTAATCTCTGACCAAATATCAATGCCCTCTCCGATGCTCATTAAACACAATCACATAAAAATCATAATATGGGCCCCAGGTAAAAAAAAGCATACATAATAATCGTAATTCTTAGTGATATAAGAACACTAAGTTTATAAGTCCCAAAAATTCACTCTCTGCTGTCCAGTAGGATACATAGCGTAACGGTTATAGGCGTTGGTTTCCTAGGCAACTGACAATCATCGAGAGATTGCTGGTTCAATTCTTACTGCTGAAAAGTAACAATACTGGAATTAGTAAAACTACAGTTGGCTACCAGAAGGCTCCCTTTTCAATAGCTACTACACCAAGGTGTAGGAGAGGGCGCCACTCCTTTCCCTGGATTGCTCCGCTTTAACCTTGATATATAACTTATATTGCAGAGTGTTAAACAAGGAGGTATCAAGTACCATTTAAAAAGTCTTTTTCTATCCTTCTCTGCACTGCTGGAAGGATGCTTCTGGGATTTCCCTCAGCTCTGTTGTAACGGCTCTCTTGATGGCTTCTACGTCTTCAAAACGGGCTCCTTTGATGACCCCCTTAAGCTTGGAGAAAAGAATAAAGACACACAGAGCAAGGTCAAGTGAATAGGAAGATTGTTTCAGAATGGCCGGGAACCACCTGGTACCCCGGGTGTTGCGTGCAGGTGTTTTGTTGTGGTAAACCAGCCAGGATTTGTCCTGTCAAATTTCTGGTCTCTTCTCGCACATTGAGTGAAATATGCCTCCTTGTATTTATTTACCAACTCTTCCGCACGAACAAGGTTAATTCAGTTCGAATTCGAGTTCGAATTCAGAGTTTTCCTTCAATTAGACCGGTTGCCTATTCAAAGCTAAAGAACCAAGGCTGCCCTATTAAGCGGAGTGTAACAGGTTTGAATTCAGAGTTTTCCTTCTCTTAGACTAGTTGCCTCACCAAGGCTGAAGAACCTAGTCTGTCCTACTATTTACCCATAGCTGGAGGGAGAATAATTGGATTCATACCTTTCCCAAGGGTATTAGTGCTATGTGAAATGCAAGCAGCCTCGTCCAGGATTTGAACTCGATTTGCTGTGTCCATTTCCTATGACGATAACCATTACACCATGGGCTCCTCCTTTTTTTTATACCCTCCGCTCGGGCAGGATATGACTCAAGGTAAATTTTTAAGCGGAGTGTAACAGGTTTGAATTCAGAGTTTTCCTTCTCCTAGACTAATTGCCTCGCCAAGGCTGAAAAACCCACTCTGCCCTACTATTTACCCATAGCTGGAGGGAGAATAATTGTATTCATACCTTTCCCAATGGTATTAGTGCTATGTGAAATGCAATCAGTCTTATCCAGGATTTGAACTCGTATCGCCGTATTCATTTCCTACAACGATAACCATTAAACCACGGGCACTTCCTTGCTGATTGATCATCCGGGTCTGTGGCAAGAATTCGCTTGGACGATGCATTTCACTTCGAAAGATGAGATGAACAAGACTTTAACTGTTGACTGTTTTGCTTTCTTTAGCCTCAGTTATCTCCACTGACTGCTGTCAGGCTTGATTTCTAAGTGGTACTAAAACATCTCATCACCAGTGATGACTACGAAGCAAGTCTGGTTCAGTTTGAATACATTCAATGATGTCTGCATGTGTTGTATATTGACCTTCGACCTGGCCAAACATGCCATTCCAAAGTGATGCACCGTAAGGAAGTGACACATTCCGATGGAAGTTATGGGAAGAAATCGCGTAGGCGGACTTGGCTGACAAAATAGGACAAGGTAAAATCCCGCAGTACACCCACAGACTGATGCACCGGAAGAGAGTGACCTGTGAACTGCATGACAGTTATTTCCGCTTGATGACTATCAAACATGCCATTCAAAGGACGGCGGAAATGACACATCCCGGCGGCCAGTCATTGGGAGATATTGAGTGGGCGATTGAACTATTTTATAACTCGGTGAAGACAGGAAGTCAGTTAGTTTGGATTTTTGGAGACCAGACCCGTTGGTGGCAAGATGTGGTAGAGAAAGCCACCACCCAGCAGAAAGCTGGGCCCCCGGGCCTCAGGTTGGGCAACCCTAGAGAACGAGAAAGGTACATCGCTGATGGCCATAAGAGTGGGGGATCAATATATTGCAGTTTTGTTCGGTCTTCAACTCCCTCTCACAGTAAAACCTTGAGTAACCCTTTCGAACTCTTTCAAATCAAGTGAGAGGTATATTTCTTTAAAGAAGTCTTCGCTCGTCTTTTATTCATTGCGTCAATATGTATTCTGCATGTATATGTGTATATATGCATATTTATTAGGTGGCTATACAACAGAAGTGCCCTTTGGTGTTAATATGAATTAATTATTGCGTCAATATGTATTCTGTATGTATATGTGTATATATGCATATTTATTAGGTGGCTATACAACAGAAGTGCCCTTTGGTGTTAATATGAATTAATTATTGCGTCAATATGTATTCTGCATGTATATGTGTATATATGCATATTTATTAGGTGGCTATACAACAGAAGTGCCCTTTGGTGTTAAAATGAATTAATTATTGCGTCAATATGTATTCTGCATGTATATGTGTATAGTTGTTGCATATGACTATACAACACATGGGGCCCTCTTTCTGACCATAATTCAGCAGTCTTGGCACCATTTTTGCGCAGTCTTTCCACTTGCCCAAATCTTAATAATCTTCCGGGCGCTGACCTTTGCAATCATTAGAATAATCAACCAACGATCGAAACACATCACCTGCCTTACTCATTCCTCGTTGATCTCAGTTTATTTTTTGCTGAAAACCTATCGCTGTCCACTTTCACCACCTCATTTTTCTCTTTGCATTTCTTTTGCCACTTAAAAAAAACCATGTGTGCGATTGATGTTATTTCCATACACTAGTTGAAATATATGTGTAAAGTGCTGCATTGTGAGATTTAGCATTTACTGTGCTGGGACATACTTCGGCCGGCCGTGTTCAAAGGTATACGGATCAGGGCAGGTGCGCCTTGGTTCGAGTGGCAATAGGTCGAAGCCATTTGACATGGATTCTGGGTAGCCGGCATTCATGTCACGTGTGCTAAGACCGGCGCTTCTTGAACCTCAGGGAACCGTACCCTCAAGCTCTAACCCTCATCAGAGGTGCTAGGTTTTTCGCCTAGTGCCTGAGTCGTCGTTTTTTAGGGGAATACCGACGGGGCTCGAGGCATTTTGGGGAATGTTGGAGTTTTCTGGGCTACAGTCCTGCGCCCGAACCCACCTTAAAAATCGTCTTGTGCCATAACTCGCACGTTTTGTGCAGCGTGCGACAAATACCGGCTGAAGAATTTCATTTGCCTGCGACGGACCGAAAACTTTCGGTTTTATTCGTTGCTCGGTTTTTATCGTTGGATCCTCTGTGGTCAAAGCTGACCGACAAGAAAAAAGAGATGTAAACAAAAGCATGTGAAAAAATACAAAGGTTGCAGAAAGATAAGATTACCGCTCTATACTCCCAAGATATGTTAGATTATAATATAATCCTCTAATCTCTCTTTGGCCCATAGCTCACACAGAACACCCAGTCCCGTTACTTTTCAGACAGACCTCGTACAATAAGAATATGCAATCTGTTAGATTCGCGTAAGTAGGCTAAGGATGAGAAAGTTGGTGAAAGCGCCTTTAGTTAAAAAGGATATTTGTAAACCTAAGGATAGAAGCAAAATCAATTTCGCTCGAGTCACAATGCTGAATTGATGTCAACTGCTATATTGAAAGCGTATATATTTTTGGTTGGTTAGTTGGTTGGATTTTATGGCATATCAACATTTCCTGATTATTTAACGCCAAATCCATTTTTATGCAAATAATCAGTTCTATTTCAAACAATTCAGTTTGGCATAAGAACTCAGTTTAATTGTCGAAAACATTTCTATTCAACCTATTCAGTTTAGTCAAACAGTTCTAATGCAACTAATTCAATTTAGTATAAATACATATTTTGTTAACACATAGTTAAATATCAAAACAGTTCTATATTAAACAATTCAGTTTAGTGTAAGTAGAGTTTCAATGTCAAAACAGTTCCATTTCAAACAATTCAGTTTAGTGTAAGCACGCAGTTTAAATGTAAATACAGTTTAATTGTCAAAAACATTTCTATTTCAAGCTATTCAGTTAGGTCAAACAGTTCTAATTCAAACAATTCAGTTTAGCATAAGTATGCAGTTAGTCCTATTTAAACCATAGATAGGGCCCTATCAGGCGCTACCATTCCGGGTCAAAGTGGACTTGGGAGCGATGGTAGTGAAGGGGTACTCCGCATTTCCCAAAGCTCCAGCATCACTGTAACCTTACAATTGAATTGTTTAGTGTCATAATCAGGACACTCATTGGGGAGGTCTTACTCCTCTGTCGAGTTGAAGTCGGTGTATTCTACAGCCTCAGCCGACTGGGCAAATATATTTTTGTTCAATATAGATACTAGTATAATCATGTGTAAAAAAAAAAGTTAAAACGATATAATGACATAGTAAAAGATCACTGTCTTTCTGTCTGTCCATCTGTTTGTGTGAAAACAATTTTTAGGTAGGTTGGTTGGTTGCTTGTTTGGGTTTTATGGCATATCAACCTTTGTAGGTTATTTAATGCCAAATCTATTTATACAAATGGACAGTTCTATTTCAAACAATTCAGTTTAGCATAAGTACACAGTTTAATTGCCAAAACGTTTCTATTTCGTGCTATTCAGTTTAGTCAAGCAGTTCTAATTCAAATAATTTAGTTTAGTATAAGTATTTTTTTTGTTTACACACAGTTCTATTTCGAACAATTCAATTTAGCTTAAGTACAGTTTCAATGTAAAAAAACTGTTCTATTTCAAACAATTCAGTTTAGCATAAGTTCGCAGTTTAAATATCAAAACAGGTCTATTTAAAGTAATTCAGTTTAGCATAAGCACGCAGTTAGTTCTATCAGGTGGACGTGGAGGCGATTTCAATGAAAGGATACTCCACATTCACCAAAGTTGTAGAAGATTGTTTAGTGTTATATTTAAGACAATCGTTGGGGGGGGGGAGCTTACTCCTCAGCAGAGGTGCAGTCGGTGTATTCTACCACCCCAGCCGATTGGGCAACAATTTTTAGGGTATAACTTGCGGTGTAACATACCCATGATACGAATATGTGAAATCATAAACATATATAGGAATCCGAAAACACGAAATTGGTTCAACTACGAAACTTTTATTCACCTTTTCGAGTTTAAAGGTTTTTCGACATGAGGAGAGAGAGACACAATCTTTCTATACTGACTGCTTTTACATCGTCAGCTCTCAACCCAACCAACGCGCGGCGCCCGTAGCGCACAAATTCGTCTGGCCTCGCCCAGCTCTGAATCTCGACTCTTTCGTTCGGAGGCAGGAACTCAACTCACTGATTTTTTTCCAAATCTCAAAATCCTCAGCCCACGCTTCGGGGCATGACGTCATTCACCTCCCTGGTGCCATTTCCTATCTGGGGTTTTTATTTTGACATCTCTGAATGACACATCCTCTCCGTGCATGCGTGAACACCTGCGTTAATGTTGCACTTAACTAACCCATGCGCTAAGCGAAAGGTTCTCATCCTAACTAAACCGAAAGGCTAGATATAGAAAACGAGATCCCTCCGCAATTATATTACAGCGGGAGAATAAACAAAAAACAAAACAAGCAAATATGTTGATAAACAGTTACTGACCACTATATTGATTCATTTGTACTAATGCTAATTTTTATTGAATTGTAATTACTTTTCTTTGAATTTGTGACTTTTGAACTTGTTCTTGTGACTTTTGGAACTGTTTTTGTTGTTGATTTAATATAATTCTTACAGTATGTCTTGTGATATCACCATTTTTGTGATTTTTTTTCGTATCTCATCCTCGTCGCCAAAAATTTATAACCCAAAATATTAGGAACAGTAATTTTTAATAAAAAAAAACAGTTAAATCTATTTCTAACTTAACAATATTCGTTCTTATTTCTCATCGACCAGGATACAGCAGGACTTGGTTAGATAAGCAGTTGTAGCAGCCACATATCTATTTCCTTTCGCGAATCAATGCCCTTGCCAAGCTATTTGGCCACTAATTGACCAATCCAGGCCGAGCGTATTGGTTCCTCCTTCCTCTCAAGAACTATTTTTTCTTGTCCTTTTTGGTAGTCAGCGGACATTAGATACCACCTAGCTATCGACCATGACAGAACTCTCTCGCCTTCACAGAAGGACATGCGGCTACTAGCTTCACACTCGGAAGCACAAGCCTTGCAGTTAGTCACGCTAGCGACCCGCTACAGTGACACACATACATGGTCCGTGATAGCACTTAGCTAGCGGCCATAACAGACGTCTCTCACCTTCACAGAAGGACACGCGGCTACCAGTCTTGCGGTCAGAGAGCAATTAGCCAGCAGCCCAAACAGACCTCTCTCACATCCCCTGCTACTGATTCCACTTGGAACCCCTTCGCTGAAGAACACGCTGCTGCTAGCTTCACACACTTCCTACAAACTCAACGCCCAACACACTAACCGGCGAAACCAAAAGGGACACTTTCTTACCCTCACTACTTTACGCCTGCTACGATAATAAACCTTTCTTTGTTGTGTTGTTTAAAAGTAGTTTCGTTATTCATTTGTGTTGCCAAATAATTCATAGTGTAAGGGAAACTAACCTTTTCCCCGAAACACTAAACACTAAACAGGTAATCATTCATTAGGGGAGAGTTATCTCCCCTAACAGAACTAAATGAAAATATACTCGCAAACAGAAAGTTTGAAAGCATTTACTACCATCTAAACAGTTTAGTGTCATAGATATAAATGTCTAGTGACATGAACTGTATTAAAATTATAGCAAGCTTCAAAAAACGAACCGGGTATCGGAAGGATAAGATAATAGCCTTTCAGTGTACATCATTGTTGAATAATCTAAGTCATGGGAATCTTTTTGGTTTGTTCATTGAAGAAAATGATTTATGACAACATTATAAGCATTTAGGTAGAAGATAATACTTTTTTTTCAATAGTCTCGCTAAAAGAATGACTAATTTCGTTTTGAGCAATTATTATGTGGATACATTTTGTACATAAAGCTGTAATTCCTCGTTTTCCCGGTTTTACAAGTTGTATCGACCATGAAGCTATGCTATGAAACAGCATTAAAAAAGCTCAGCTCAATAAATTAGTTGAGTTTCATGACATCTGCTTTGACCTTGAGAATTCCCATAGGTCAGTGAGGCATGCACTAATAGAAAAAAAAGCATTGCTTTTTGCTTCCAGATGTTGTCAGAAAGCTTATATTTACGAACTTTAAATGTACGTGTGTAAGATTTTTTCCTATCTGAGATATTCCATTTAATGGCAAAAATTTGATACCTATACTATAATCAAGTATGTAATTTCTCCGTAATTTTTCTATAAATAACGGATTGATGTGTTTTGGTTTGGTTTGATTTTACGGCACTGTAGGTAATTTAATGCCAAATTCATTTTTATACATACAGTTCTATTTCAAACAATTCAGTTTAGTAAAAGAGTAGTTTTTTGTTTACACAATTAAATATCAAAACAGTTCTATTTCAAACAATTTAGCTTTGCATAAGTACACAGTTTCAATGTAAAAACAGTTCTATTTCAAGCAATTCAGTTTAATATAAGTACACAGTTTAGTTCTATCTGAACCATAGATAGAACCCTATCAGGTGCTACCGCTCCGGGTCAGAGTGGAGCAGGGAGCGACGGCAATGAAGTGATATTATGAATTCTCCAAAGCTCCGCATTACTGGAGCCTCACCATCAAGTTGTGTAGTGTCATATCCAGGACACTCGTTGGGGAAGTGTCTTATCCGTCGGCAGAGAAGCAGTCAGTCTATTCTGCTATTCTGCAGCCGACAGGGCAAATAAATATTGAAGATATTATGTAGCACGGAAGACAATATACACAAAGAAAAAAAAAAAGATTATTGTCCAGCAAAGAAGTTTTTATTGACAACCTAACGTCCATTTCAGAGTTGAAATCCTACATGAAACACCTCTCAATTCATTTGGTTTTATGGCATATCAACCATTGTAGGTTATTTACTGCCAAATCTTCTTTATACATATATATTAAATATATATATATGATTAGAAACACATTTTATAAATAACATTCTTAAATGAACCTGAGCTCTTTTTTGCTCACAGTTAAATGGTTTCAATTATTTTCATACAACAGTCCCAATTTAACATCAGTCATATGCACAATTCCATATCAGTCATTTGTTTGCACAAAATTTGTTCTATTTGACCTGTATATAGGACCCTATCGGGTGTTACTCTTCTGGGACAGAGTGGACCTGGGAATAAAGAGGTACTTCACATTCCCCAAATCTACAAGCCTAGCTATCTGATGGTTTAATGTCATATCAAGGACAGCATAAGTATGCAGATTAGTGCTGTTTGAGCCATAGATAGGGCTCTATCAGGTGCTACCATTCCGGGTGAGAGTGAACGGGGTAATGATAGCAATAAAGGGTTACTCCGCATTCCCCAAATCTGCTTCATTACTGGAACCTTACCATCAGATTGTTTAGTGTCATATCCATGGCACTCGTTTGGAGGCGGGGTCTCACCGCTCTGTAAAGATGCAATCTGTGTATTCTACAGCCCAGCCGATTGAGCTAGTCTCAATTTATCTACAAGATCTTTTTAATGGGTCAACTATAAGAATAAAGCTCTCCAAATGTCACAGTTGATCTTTGATAAAAGGAATCGTCAGGTAAAATAAAGTTATCGATGGAAACGAAAGCCATACAATTTGTGAAAGAAGCTTTAATAGCCTTAGTTGTCGCTACTCTTTACCTCAAACCGATCGCTGTATTATATTCCTCGAAGGAACGAAGGATGATGAATAAGCATGAAGGAAGAATAGCTGTAACACTTTCTTTATAAAAACCAAACTCCCTTTATTCTTCTTCGAGTCAAAGCCTCCATGATGTGAGAGAGACAGATAGACGGAGGAAGACGAATATAGACGGCCATATTGACCAATATCTTCTTCTCATGACCATACTATGGTATTTTGTCTTCAAGGCCCCCCTTGGAATTTCTTCTGCTTCTCGATCGGGGGGTACTCTATTGGAGGACCACTGTGGGCAGCTGCCCCAAGACACACACTGAGACTCACACTGCCTGGCTGCACGTGGGCATCTGCTTATATCATTTCATAACGCCCACCATTTCCGTTTAACCCCGTGACGGCTCCCGCTAATTTTCTTAGGTTCACCCTGTGCAGAGGATCTCTGATTGACAGCTCGGTGAAGGATCAATATGTAACTGTTGGAAAGATGTGAAGAAGCAACTGAGATTACCAAACCTAAATTGTGGTGTGTTGATTCTCACTTAATTCCCAGAACATCATGCTCATTGCAGGTTTCATCATCAACAAGTCGAACTGACAGCACGGGTTTCCCTGACTCTCCCTCTCTCTCTCTCCATCTATCCCTATCATCCAACGCCTCCGGCAGATCTTCCAGACTACATCCTTTATCCGTATAGAACTGATTTAAATAAGTTCTTGCTGGTCGGCCAACACTCGAACGTCCATGTCTAGTGGTCCATAGAAGAACAGCTCAACCTTGCTTCTTCAGCTGTCCTGCATGTCTTGTTCGTCTTACTTGGATGGTTTCTGAGATGGGAGGTAATTGATCGTACACTTGTTGTTTCGTCGGGTGTCGCCTCCATGATTTGTTCAAAATTGCTAAGGACTTAAACAAATCAAGAGTCGAAACAAAGGAGTGTTTAATCAGTAAGTAAGTAAGCAAAGTTGGCAACCTTTGTCGAGGGTAACCCGAAGGCTCTCTTTACAATAGCTACTACACCGAGGTGTAGGGGAGGGCGCTACTCCATTTCCTGGATTGCTCCATTTTACCTTTGACCCTCACCTCATAGTGCTGAGTGTTAAGCAAGGTGGCATCAAATACCATTTTTTGAGTCTTTGGTATGACTTGAACCCTGGCTAAAAGGTAGTTAAAGGTGCTTATTTTCTTGACAAACGAGGCTGGATAAAACTCGAAACCAAAGCTGATATTACAACGAATGTTACTTGTTGAGAAGTATAAGGCAGGACTTTTCAAATGCTGATCGACTCTCGAGACCTGTAAGTAAAAAGCTCCCAACCTTCCGTCATAACTTGTAAGAAATGTAATGTTAAAAGTGCTATAAAAGATACAAAGTCATCTTATAAGACGATGAAAGTGTTTGGTGCTGAAGAAACTAGCAGATCCAGTATTGGTTTTCAGTCACAATGTTAGTGATTAAAAAAATCCTCAATGAAAAGAAGAAATATGATGATAGAAGAAATTCCCCATATTGAGATGATCAAACGTTGGATAATTGTAATAGGATGTATTGACCAGGCGGGAATATATCAAAGAAAGATTTATTACATGATACAACATCAGAAACATCCAAAGAGAATAATTATCCCTTTGGCTGGGGCTATAGAATACACTGACTGCATCTCTGCTGAGGGGTAAGATTCCACCTACGAATGTTCTGTATATGACACTAAATAATCTGATAGTGAGTTTTCAGTAATGCTGGAGCTTTGGGGAATGCAGAGTACCCCTTCACAGCTATTACTCCCAAGTCCACTCTTTCCTGGATTGGTGGCAACTGATTGGGTCCTATCTATAGGTTAAATAGAACTAAACTGTGTGCTTACGCTAAACTGAATTGAATGAGATGGGACTGTTTTGACATTTAAACTACGTACTTATGCTAAACTGAATTGTTTGAAATAAAACTGTTTTCATATTTAACTCTGTTTATTGCCTTGTTCGCTGGGGCTGTAGAATACACTGACTGCTTCTCTCCAGAGTGGTAAGACTCTCCTCCAACGAGTGTCCTGGATATGACACTAAACAATCTGATGGTGAAGTTCCTGTAATGCTGGAGCTTGGAGGAAGGTGGGGTACCCCTTCATTACCGTTACTCTCAGGTCCAATGTGACCCGGAGTAGTGGCAGCTGATAGGGTCCTATCTATGGGTCAAATAAAACTAAACTGTGTTCATTTGCTAAACTGCATTGCTTGAGATAGAACTGCCTTGACATTGAAATTGTGTACTTTTATTAAGCTGAATTGTTTGAGATAGAACTGTTTTGAAATTGAAACTGTGAACTTATGTTAAACTGAATTGTTTGAAATAAAACTGTTTTGATATTGCAATGTGAAAACAAAAAACTATACTTATACTCAACTGAATAGTTTGAAATAAAACTGTTTATAAATATAAAAATGGATTTGGCATAAATAACCTCAATGGCTGATGTGCCATAAAACCGAACCAAACCAAACCAAAAAGAAAAGTTTCCTAATAAAAGAAGTATACGATATCCTACCAATACCAGTAAATCCGAATTTGCAGAAGTCCAAGAAATCTTATCGATATATGTAAGAAGATTTCTAGACTCCAATATTCGTACTGGTTGGGAATATAATCAAAAGAATCTACATGTGGCAACAGGAAAGTTTGTTTTTGGTCGGTTGGTTGGTTGGTTTGTTGGGTTTTATGGCATATCAACCTTTCCAGGTTATTTAATGTCAAATCCATTTTATGCAAATAATCTGTTTTATTTCAAACAATTCAGTTTAGCAATAATACACAGTTTAATTGTCAAAAAATATCTATTTCAAGCTATTCAGTTTATTCAAACAGTTCGAATTCAACCAATCGAGTTTAGTATAAGTACAGATTTTGTTTACACACAGTTAAATGTCAAAACAGTTCTATATTAAACAATTCAGTTAAGTGTAAGTACAGTTTCAATGTCAAAAACAGTTCCATTTCAAATAATTCTGTTTAGCATAAGTACGTAGTTTGTCAAAAACGTTTCTATTTTAAGCTATTCAGTTTAGTCAACTAGTTCTAAATCAAACAATTCAGTTTGGCATAAGTATGCTGTTTAGTTATATCTAACCCATAGATAGGGTCCTATCAAGTGCTACCATTTCGGGCCAGAGTAGACGGGGGAGCGATGGAAAAGAAGGGGTACTCCGCATTACCCAAAGCTCCAGCGTCACTGGAATCTTACCATCAGATTGTTTAGTGTCATATCTAGGACACTCGTTAGGGGTTTTACCTCCCTCTGCAACGATGTAGTCCGTGTATTCTACAGTCCAGCCGACTGGGCAAGGCATCATAACTAGTTATCAGTAATCATAACTAGGTTGGTTGGTTTGTTTTTTATGGTATATCAACATTTGTTAGTTATTTAACGCCAAATTCTGTTTCTCTCTCTCTCTCTCTCTCTCTCTCTATATATATATATATATATATATATATATATATATATATATATATATACATATATATATATATATATATATATATATTCAACCAAAGATTTCTAAACGAATACTTAGGTAGGTAAAATTTTCTATAAGCAGGATTTCATTTGTTTGCACATAATTAAGCAGTTTTAATGCGTCATATTTTTTTGGTATAATAATCCTAACTAGTTATGATTAGTATAACTAGTATAACTACAATATAACATTACTACAACGAAATATATAACTTTAAATGTCAAATATAAAATGACGTACCATCGCAACAAAATAACCATTACTAGTTGTTACAAATCACTTCCGAGGCTACAAAGAGGTGTTGTGAAGCTGCCAATAAAATTCCGTACAGAGAGCAAATATTAAATTGTGTAACAGCCGAAAAGGTTACTTTTCCAAATAAACACAATTCCTTGTTGTCTCATGCTTGCACGCTATAGATTTGGAAGAGCGTCTCACTTTTCCATTTGAGATTACGTTAACTTGCATCAGGATCTTGTGATGTGGTCAGTTAATAAAAAATACATCCCTGAGAAATGGTTCCTTTTGGAAAAAAGAAAAAAAAAAAGAAAAAAAAAGTTCGGAAAGCACGAAGATCTGCAACAGCAATGTAGACGAAACGGCTGGACTAGCGTTATATTTCTAGTTAAAGGCGTACACCAAGGTTTTATTGCTATTTTGACCTTTGCATATCCGACTAAACTCATCTTGTCAGTAATATACAAAGAGGCTCCAAGATCAGGCAGCCTGCAAGTATAGCAAACTACTAATAGGGGTATGCTATATTCGTGGTAATGATGCTTCGTCTCCAAATTGATGCCTGACCCTAGGTCCACCATTTAATAAATGTTTTCTTGACTTAACTGGAACTGTTGTCTTTGTTGCAGTTGTACGAATTCATTTTAAATACACTGGTTTACAAAAATAAATTTTTGGTCTGAGGCAAAAATGGGGATAGGTGTTTTTTTATTAATTTGGGTGTGCTGAATTCAAATTTATAAATAGTTTTGCTCTATCACCTCGAGTTTTCTAGCTTTTTAATAGTCTCATTTTAGTATAAACAGAGAATATATGTGCATATTTCAAGAGTTGCAGCAGCTTATAACAGATAAAACAGGATAGATAAAGAACACTGATTGAATCAATATACTTGGATGACACAATTACACATTTCATAGTACCACAGACAGTCAAAAGTGTGTTTTCTTAGATCTTGTCTATTTTGCCTCCGGGATGTCACGCAAGAGCATCCAGCAGAAGTCTCCCATCATGCCGGGGTTCCATTTTCCTTGATAGTTGCTCTCCATCTTCGTAATGTCTTGGTGGAATCTTTCTCCATGCTCATCACTCACTGCTCCAAGGTTTGGCGGGAAGAAGTTGAGGTGGGAATGGAGAAAATGAATCTTGAGTGACATTCGGCACCCCATATACTCGTAAGACTTTAGCAACTTCTCAATACAGGCTTGGTAATCTGGTACGCGTGTGTTACCAAGGAAGACACTACAGACTGACTTAAATGCTTCCCATGCCCTCAGTTAAGAAGCTCCTCAAAATCAGTATCCTTCAGCACTTCTCGGATCTGAGGTCCGTCAAAGATGCCCTCTTTGAGCTTAGCAGCACTAAAACCTGGGAACACAGTAGACAAGTGTTGGAAGGCAGCAGCATTTTTGTGCAACGCTTTCATGAAATTTTTCATCAAACCAAGCTTGATGTGAAGAGGAGGAAGAAGCACCTTATTCATATCCACCAGAGGATTCTCCTTGAGGCTGTGTTCGCCAGGAACAAAAGTGTTTCTAGACCCCCAGTCTTTCTGCTTGTAATGCTGGGATACAGCTCGACTGTCCCAGAGACAGGAAAAACAACAGTAGTTTGTGAAGCCCGTTTGCATACCCATAAGAAGACCAATGACCATATTTGTACCGATTCCTGAAACTGGTGATCCTTACATCTTCCTGGACTAGGTTCCACTGTTTAAGCTGAGAAGCCAAGAGCTCTGACTGCTTTTTTGAAATATACAAATCACGAGCAAGATCATTCAGGTCTTCTTGCGTGATCCAGTGTGGCTCATTGCCACTTGTTCCTGAATATGTAGACTCAATATCTTCCAAAGATATTGACTCAGCAGAATCCTCCCTTGAAGGCATTTCTTTATCTGATGAGGAACGAAGATCCTTATTTCCTTGAGGTGTGGGTACAGGAAGATCATCTGAATGGGGAACAGTTCTCATTGCAGATCGAAGGTTGGGATATTTGATCTTTTTCCTAGAAGATGCATTGAAACCAGTTATATTAGTTAAATAAAAATAACAATCATCTGCGTGGTTTCGCGGCTCTCTCCAAACCATCGGGACTGCAAAGTTGAAAGCCGCTTTCTTGCCATTAAACCATGTAGTTAGTCCATTGCAGTAGGGTTTACAACAGATGTGTGAAGCCCAAGACTTGTCCTGATCACCAACATTACAGTCAAAATAGTGAAAGTAGGCGGTACTGAGGAGGGAAGTGATGGTTCGACGCAGTGCAACTGTTGTGAAGTCCCTACACACGTAGCAGAAAGAATTGGCCTTGTTGAGGTATCCTCGACATTTTGACGTGCTTGAAGCCATTGGAGAATCTGAAAATATAACAAAGTAAAACTAAATGTGCATTTGAAAATGTAATACTAATATTTAGTAACCCAAAAGATGTGTAACACGATAGTTGAGGGACACCAACCCCCTGAGCCGCCTGCGAGACAACCTCTTCCAATGACTGCTATAGTGTGGATTGAGACCTGCTGCCTTAACTGTCAAAATCCGTCTTGATATATTACTATATATATATATATATATATATATATATATATATATATATAATGTAATGCTATCACTTACATTTAGTGCATAATAACTAAAAAATAAGCCATAAGTCTCACAATATTAGAATTAACCCTGAATTCCTATACGCCTTTATGTACCCTATATGCACAAAATTCCCACTATGCATATCTAAAAAAACAAGAAGTAATGAGTAAAAACAGATTTCAAATTTGAATTCAGCATCCTCAAATTAGGTAAAAACGGGTATTTTTGTGCTTGCCTCAATTTCTTTATAAACCAATGATATCCAGATATTGACACCACATTCTCTTTGTAATTAACATATTTCATTGGATAGGTTTAGGGTACTGGAGGCACTTGTGGTGTAACGGTTACCGTCGTTGGAAATTGAACACGGTGATACGAGTTCAAAACCTGGACGAGGCTGATTGCATTTCTTATAACGTTAATACCCCTGAGAAAGGTACACATCTAACTATTCTCCCTCCAGCTATGAGTAAATAGTAGGGCAGACTGTGCTCTTTCACCTTGGTGTGGCAACCAGTCTTGAAGAAGGAAAATTGTTAAACTCTGCATAAAAATTAACTTTGTGTTGCATCCTGCTTGTAGAGAGGAGTTGGAGAATATATATTTTTTTAATTGGATACTTCAATAGACCAATCAGGGAGTAAATTTGTACAGTGGGCGATATATATATGTATATTTGAAAGTTTTGAAAGAATGTGAAATACTTAGAGAACGGTAAATGATTTTTATCATTAAGGGTTTTCGAACTATTGTCTTCATCTTTATTGTTACTTCCACAACGTTTCGGCCGATATATCCTACGACCTTCTTCAATTGTTTGTCGAACTCAGGGACCTTCACGGAACTTTGAACTACGTCCCTTATGGAATCGCCTACAGTCAGGATTGAACCAACAACCTCCAGATGATTGTCTCCTTTAAAGCTTAGGGAACCAACGCCTATAACCGTACGCTATGTGTCCTGGAGGCGAGTAAAAATACAGGAATACTTTACACTTGTACCCGTTTATGGCTAACGGAATCAGAACAGGCGACCCCCGTGGATTCGATAAAGTCCGTAATTCAAAGTTCCGTGAAGGTTAACGAGTTCGACAAACTCCTGAAGAAGGCCGGAGGACACATCGGCCGAAACGTTGTGGAAAAAACAATAAAGATGAAGACAATAGTCCGAAAACCCTTAATGATAAAAATCATCAAGCTTCGTCTCAGAAATTTAGACAACTAAAACGGTAAAGGATTATTTAATGACAGAGATGGACAATATCTACAACAAAGAGAATAAGAAAGCATAATGTCCTTCTTTTGAGGAGGTGCCCGTGGTGTAATGGTTATCGTCGTAGGAAATGAACACGGCGACACGAGTTCAAATCCTGGACGAGACTGACTGCATTTCACATAGCTCTAATACCCTTGGGAAAGGTATGAATCCAATTATTCTCCCTCCAGTTATGGGGAAATAGTAGGACGGACTGGGTTCTTCAGCCTTGGCGAGGCAACTAGTCTAGGAGAAGGAAAACTCTGAATTCAAACCTGCTAAACTCCGCTTAAGAATTGACCTTGTGTCATATCCTGCCCGAGCGGAGGGGTTGGGTAAATAGGGATAATATCCTTCTGTAAGGACAACGACACCATATCGAAGTTGTCCCAATACAAAACGACTTTGTTGCTTCATGATACGAAAATTTATTATTTTGCTTACATCTGATTCTAAAATAAACACATCACGCTTTAGAATATACAAGATAATATGTACAAAAGAAGTTACAATATACAATATACAAAAAAAAGTTACCAGTAAATTTAAAACCACACTGCCACGCATACACAAAAAATCCCCAGGACACACACACTCACATACACACACAGAGAAGAAAAATAACTGTATATGAACCCCAAAACGACTCGACAAACAGACACACACACAATGACAAAAACATATCAAATATCAAAGAGGGGTAAAGCAGACTAAGGTAAGTTTTTACTTAGCGCACAATTTATCACTAAAACGAAAAAAAAAAAAAAAAACTAAAATAATTAAAATTCCGAATTATTTTACACAAATTTATGTTTTTATTTAAGTGAAGCTTAGTTTTAGTTCAAGGCTACATGAGTGAAGTAGACAATAAAAAAATATGGGTAAAGATGGTGAATATTGAAGAGTGACGGCAATTACACAAGAACCCTGCGAGAAGTATTGAACAAGTCCTTTAGGAAACACCCCACAAAACAGCAGCGGTACGACTACCTACTACCCATTACGAAAACTATCCAATTTAGACGAACCAGACATGTGGGACACGGCTGGAGAAGTAAGGGCGAACTTATAAGCGATATACTCCAGTGGACCCCTTCACATGAACGGCCAAAGGCAGGACGACCAGCTAGAACTTATATATACGAGGTGCATACGATAAGTTTCCAGACTTTTTTCGTGTGGGCAGTTTTATTGAGAGTACAGACATGAAATTGTAAGGCCCCATGGAAGTCCTCTTGTGTTGGCGTGTCAATGACCTTCGTCTCAGCTTCTCAATTGTCTCATAACGACAGCCTCTGAGCTTAGGGAATAAGCAAAAGTCACAGGGAGCAAGGTCTCGACTGTAGGGAGGCTGAGGAACTCTCTTGATGCCCATCTTGCTCAAATAGTCTATGACAAGGATGGAGTTGTGGCCTGGTGTATTGTCCTGGTGGAAATGCCACTGACCCGATTTGAAGAGTGCTGGCCTCTTCCCTAGGAATCTCCCCCTGACCTCCCTAAAAACCTCAACATAGTAACCCTAACCCTAACCTTTTTATTGCATATCGTTCTTCCTCACGTCCAGATAGCATTTTTGAAATTCACCAGTTGTGACAATCAGGCTTTAGTAGGGTGTATTCCGAGTACTGCTGTAGCTGTTGATTTGAACCTGAAATCATAAAAATTGGTCAGTCATTTCATAAGATGTATAGCAATAACATACTGAATTTTCAAGAGTCTACGACAATTTTAAATACGCATACGAAAAAAGTCTGGAAACTTATCGTATGCACCTCACAACAGCTCTGTGCCGATACAGAGTATTGCCTTGACGTCCTCCCGGTAGCGATGAACGACAGAGACAGGTGGCGAGAGAGGGTCAAGGAGATCCGTGCTGGCAGCGTGACATGATGATTTTAGAAGACAGTTGTAATTTGTCAGATTTTTACACTGCTGACATTTGCGATCCAGTAGCATCCCATCAAATCTATTGTAATTATGAGTCTGAATTAGCTCCCTTTTTGCATTCGTCAAATAAATAAATCAATGTAAAATAACGTATGGGAAAGAAGCAGTAGAGAGGAACTTATTTTGTGTCTTTAGGAGACTGATATTTTTCATGACGCAAAGAGATGGTGAAAGGATCAGTATGTAGTGTAGAGAGCGAGATTCCACCCCCCCCAAAAAAAGAGAGAGAGAGAAAGAAAAAGAAACGATAAACAATATCTGTAAAGGGTTTGGAAGATGTTTGTAAAATTGTATGTTAATGAACAAAAAAAATTAAATGAAGTTGTCCTGCATGGAATACAAAACGACTTTGTTGCTACATGATACGAAAATTTATTGCTCCAACTGTTTTTAAGATAGTCGCCGAAACGAAATAAATAGACAAAAGGAATTACTTGAGTCCATTAGATTGACAGAAAATCTCACAGGTGACAGACGAACGGACAACTAGACTGAGACATTTCTTCTTCACTCTTCCCTACCATCTGTCCCGGCTCTGTCTCTGTCTACGACACACCCCGACTCTTAACTCCACTGACTCACGGCCTCCAACTAAACCTGTGCCTTTGAAATTTAATATATTTCCTTCGAATTATTCTCTTGACTAATGTTTTAATCACACGTACTGACAAAAACTTTTTAGTGCCGCATCAAAATAAATATCAGCTGAAATGTACCTAAAAGTTTATTTCAATATATTATTTAGCATACATCTATTCTAAAATAAATATATCACGCTTTATCTTGACAGGAGTGACACGTGAATGCAAAATAACCTCTAAGCAAACCTGCGATTACGAAGAGAAAAAAAGAAACGATAAACATTATCTATAAAGGCTTTAAAAGATGATTGTAAAATTCTACGCCAATGAACAAAAAAATTAAATGATATGCTACAGAAAAGGTAGATAAAAAAGAAATACAAGAGCAAAATCACATAAATAATGTACACGGTTGGTTGGTTGGTTGGGTTTAATGCATATCAACCTTTGTAGGTTATTTAACGCCAAACCAATTTTTATACAAATAGTCAGTTCTATTTCAAACAATTCAGTTTAGGATAAGTACTCAGTTTAAATGTAAGTACAATTAAATTGAGAAAAACTTTTCTATTTCAAGCTATTCAGTTTAGTCAAGCAGTTCTAATTCAGCTAAATCAGTTTAGTATAAGTACAGATTTTGTTTACACACAGTTAAATGTCAAAATAGTTCGATATCAAATAAATCAGTTTAGTGTAAATACAGTTACAATGTCAAAAAACAGTTCCATTTCAAATAATTCAGTTTAGAATAAGCACTCAGTTTAAAAGCAAAAACACATAGATAATGTATATGGTTGGTTGGGTTTATGGCATATCAACCTTTGTAGGTTATTTATCGCCAAACCCATTTTTATGCAAATAGTTCTATTTCAAACAATTCAGTTTAGGATAAGTAAACAGTTTAGATAGAAGTACAGTTTAATTGTGAAAAACAATTAAACATCCAAAAGCAAAATCACGTAATTATCTTTTTTCTGGTTTCTTTTTTTAATGGCATATCAACATTCGTGGATTATTTAATGCCAAAGCCATTCTCCGAGAAGAACAGTGGGGGTGCTATTTAACCCATAGCTAGGAGGATAAGAGGGTTCATACCTTTCCGACAAGAAAGAAGTTACATTATACAATATACAAAAAAAGGTACCATTAAATTTAAAACCACACTGCCACACATACACAAAAAATCTCCAAGACACACATACACACACAGAGAAGAAAAATAACTATTAGTGAAACCCAAAACCACTCCAACGCGCGTGCCCACACACACACACACACACACACACACAATGACAATTGCCCAGTCGGCTGGGGCTGTAGAATACTCCGTCTGCGTGTCTTCAGAGGAATAAGACCCCCTAACGAGTGTCCAAGATATGACACTAAACAATCTGATGGTGAAGTTCCAGCAATGCTGGAGCTTTGGGGAATGCGGAGTACCCCTTCATTGCCATCGCTCCCAGGTCCTCTCTGGCCCGGAATGGTAGTACCGGATAGGGCCATATCTATGGGTTAAATAGAACTAACAAAATACTTATGCTAAACTGAATTGTTTGAGTAAACTGAATAGCTTGAAATAGAAATGTTTTTGACAATTAAAGCATACTTACATTTAAACTACTTGCGTATGCTTAACTGAATTATTTGAAATTAACTGTTTTTCGACATTACAACTGTATTTGCACTTAACTGAATTGTCACATATAACTGCTTGAATAGTTTGAAATAGAAAAGTTTTTGACAATTAAACTGTTTACTTATGCTAAACTGAATTGTTTTAAATAGAACATATTATTTACATAAAAATGGATTTGGCATTAAATAACCTACATAGGTTGATATGCCATAAAACCCAACAAACCAAACACAATGACAAATACATATCAAATATCAAAGATGGGTAAAGCAGACTAAGTTAAACACACTCTAAGAAAAACCCATAACCAACTGAAAAACATTCAAACTGCGAACAAGAGTGAGTTTAAGTCATATTGTCCACCCAATTAACAAGGTCTTGCGCCATATATGTTCTCTAACGAAAGCAACAAGCTAGAAACGTACACATATATAACATGTATGTAAGAACAAAATAATTAAATTAAAAAAATACAAATCTCTTCGTAGACCTACTTATTTTAGAATATATTTTTATTCTTTCTTTGGACGTAGAAGAAACATTTTTTATATATACACAAAAGAATATATAGAAAATAATTATAAAAAGAACAGTTCAGTCGACTGTGGCGGTAGAATACATCGATTGCATCTCTGCAGAGGGATAAGAATCCCCACAATGAGTAATCTGAATATGACGTTAAACAATCTGATGGTGAGGCTCCAGTAATGCTGGAGTTTTGGGGAATGCAGAGTATCCTTTCATTGCCATCACACCCAGGTCCACTCTAGCCCAGGTCCACTCTAGCCCAGAGTAGTAGCACCTGATAGTGTCCTATTTATAGGTCAAATAGAACTGTTTGATATCTAAACTGTATGCAAACAAATTACTTATGTTAAATTAAGTTGTTAGAAATAGAACTGTTTGACAATTTATCTGTGGGTAAACAAATGTCAAATGTTTAATTGAATTGTAAGTTATCCATAGCAATACTTGGAATTATTCTGCTTTGTTTACTTAAGTTTACAAATCATCAACCGAAGTGTAGGGGAGGGTACAACCTATTTCCCTGGATTGCTCCACTTTACCATAGATCTATCTGTACCTCATAATGCTGCATTAAGCAAGGAAGCATCAAGTACAGTTTTGGTGTCTTTGATTTGACTCCACTTGGGATTGAACCCTTAATTCCCAAACCATTAGCGAATACTTTATCTGTTGGGCCAATTACCCGGTTTTGCCGGAAAATTGTGAAAGAGTCGAACAAGGCCAATGATAAAAATAATAATTTGCTTTCGAGTTTAATTTCAACTGTTTGATCTAAAATTTCTGCAAAAAGACAAAAAACTAATCTAGTTTTGTACACACAAACTTTGTAAATTATAAATTTCAATATCCTAATTTATATGATATCCAAAAAGAATATGATAAAAAAAAATTCAAATTTGGTATTATATGGTCTCAGTTTCTTTGTTTAATGGCATATCCATATTTACCCAACTCCTCCGCTCGGACAGGATATGACACAAGGTCAATTTTTAAGCGGAGTTGAACAGGTTTCAATTCAGAGTTTTCCTTCTCCTAGACTAGTTGCCTCACCAAGGCTGAAGAACCTAGTCTGTCCTACTATTTACCCATAGCTGGAGGGAGAATAATTGGATTCATACCTTTCCCAAGGGTATTAGTGCTATGTGAAATGCAATCAGTCTCGTCCAGGATTTGAACTCGTGTGGCCGTATCCATTTCCTACAATGATAACCATTACACCATGGCATATCAACCTTTTTAGGTTATTTAATTCCAAAGCCTAGAAGAACGGTTGTGTTACTGTTTAACCCAGAGCTTGGAGGATAAGGAAGTTCATACCTTTCCCTAGAGCATTTGTCTGAAAGTGAACGTAATAGCGCGACTGGAGTTCGAACTCGCTTATTACGTGTCCGGAGTTCATCGCTTTAACCATTACATCATGAGGACACCCCCGCTATTTCGTGGTAATTCACAATGTTTTCTAAATGTAAGTCGAGTAGGCAAGAAAGCTCGTCCAAGTCAAATTCTTCCAACGTTCTCACTAAGTATTCCAGCAGCTATTCAACCTTTTGTAAATAACATTGCATCTTTTGATTTGACCTTCTTGAAGCAACGCTTCGACTTGTGTGAACCAAATGCCTTTCATTACGATAATTTCATTATGATAAATTATGACAACCACTATCAAGCAGCTCCACTTCTCAGTTAGACTCGGGGGGTGTCCTTGTGGTGTAATGGTTAAAGTGATGGACTGCGGAATCGTAGTAAGCGAGTTCGTACTCCAGTCGCGCTATTACATTCACTTTTGGGCAAATACCCTTGGGAAAGGTATAAACCCCCTTATCCTCCCAGCTATGGGTTAAATAGTACCACTACGGTTCTTCTAGGAGAATAGCTTTGGCATTAAATAAACTACGAAGGTTGATATACCATTAAACGAAGAAACCAACCAACCATCAGTTAGACTCTTGCCCAGTCGGCTAGGGCTGTAGAATACACCAACTTCTTCTCTGCAGAGGGTTAAGACCCTCTAACGAGTGTCCTGGATATGAAACTGAACAATCTGATGGTGAGGTTCCAGTAATGCTGCAGCTTTGGGGAATGTGAAGTTCTTCTTTATTGCCATCACTCCCTGGTCCACTTTGGCGTTGAGTGGTAGCACCTGATAAGGGTCCTGTATATAGGTTAAATAGAACAAAATCCTGGTTTTATTGAGTTTACTTTTTTTTTGCATTTAAACTGAATTGTTTAAAATAGAACGGTTTTGATATTTAAACTATGTACTTATGCTAAACTGATTTATCTTAAATAAAATTATTTTGACATTAACTCTGTGCATTGTCCAGTCGCCTGTGGCTGTAGAATACACCAACTGCAATTTGCAGAGGGGTAAGACCCCTCCAACGAGTGTCCTGGATATAACACTAAACAATCTGATGGTGAGGCTCCAGTGATGCTGGAGCACCCTTTCATTGCCATGGCTGCCAGGTCCACTCTGGCCCGGAATGGTAACACCCGATAGGGACCTATCTAAGGGTTAAATAGAACTTACTGCATGTTTATGCTAAACTGAATTGTTTGAATTCGAACTGTTTGACTAAACTGAATAGCTTGAAATAGAAATGTTTTTGACTATTAAACTGTACTTACATTTGAGCCGCGTACTTA